>OZ038000.1:2799908-2802408 GCA_964035705.1 Porites rus
CCTTGAACAGACGTCACGCATGCTACCTGTCCGATCATCCACCATTTTTAGGAAACCCTGGGGACCATATTGCTAAAACAATTCCGACCCAGTGTTTTCAACGCAAAGAACGTTCATTGCCTTTCCGTGTCACCTGCGGTATCCAATCGATGGAAATCGATGATCGGAAAACCAATCGATAACCACACGAACCTTCGCCATCGATTGATATCAATCGATAAATTGATATCAATTGGTATTGATTGATATCGATTGTCATCGATTGGATACCCGGGGAATAACTGTGTACTTTCATCCAAGTTTTGAATTTAGTGACCCGTCTGCTTTTTGTTTTGGTATAGAATTACTCTCGTCCTCAAGTCCGTCCTTAGCGCCACCTTCCGCTGCCGTAACGTATCCTTCAGCTACATATACATCACAGCTATCTTCCTCTGCTCCTGTTACGCCTACAAAATCACCTTTGTACCCTTCACCAACTTCTTATACCCCATCCGCAACGGTGACGTATGCTTCAGCAACGAAAAAACCGTTTTCGTCATCTCCCCAGTCTCACAGCAGCGACCACATTAACAATCCATTTCCTTATTGGGCAGTAGCAACAACGGCCACTGCTGGTGTAATCATTGTTTTGTTAGTCGTTTACATTGTTCTTAAAAAGTGTAAGAAGAACAGACGCACTATGCTGAAGTACCTACAAGCTGATTACCCTCAAGATATGAAGGAAAGCATCAGTGAAGGTATGTCAATATATACGATCCAAAAGCACCTGGCTAAATCAATGAATCAGTAATATTTTCTTTCAAGGGTTGATTGTTTTTCTTAATTTGTTAGCTCGTTATGACAAACTATTATACTGTAAATAATGATAACTGAAAACTATGCGTAAATTTAGTTCTTGAAAAAGAGTCCCTCCTATCGTCCAACATTTGTGCTAAGAGCCTCCCGTCTCCCACTCCTTCAGTAGACAAAGACAACAGGTCGGATCATGTTTAGTCGCTAGCATGGATATTTTTTTCTTTTCACAATCGTTATATTTAAGTATTTCTGTTTACCTCAATAATGTGGCCTAGCCAAAATAAATTCAATTAATTTGTTGGCATCGTTTCTTATTTTGCAAAATCTCTCGCTTCAAAGAAAACGCTCTCCCAGCGAATGGAGCTTGTTGCGTTATCAGTAAATTTGAAGTAAGTGCCCAGAGGATTTACGATAATCAGGTTTGCATTTTGATGTGTGCCGGAGTGTTATCTTTGATGTTAGAAACATAATTATTATATAATTATTTGTTTCTCTTTGCAGACAATTCCCCCTTGTTGTTAGAAAACTTTACTGATGACGAAACCCTGATCCGGGCGTAGGCAGACGAGGAGTTGGGTAGAAAGGGTGGTACCCGTTTGATCCCTTCTCGACGAGTAAAGTGTGGTGTAAAATTTTAAATGTAGTCAAATGTAATATTGTAAGATTCCACAGCTATTTTTTAATCCTGAAGAAGTAGTCGTAAAGGAACAAAACGATGTATTAAAGCATCCGTTACATGCTTAAATTTGAAGTCAAGGCTGATCGGACAGCTAAGGGTTGATAATTTACGAATTTATTTGCCCAATGCTTCGACTAGACAAAACGAGTCTTCATCAGGGGCTAGAAAAGCTAAGTGAGAATAGAATAAACCGTTACAGGAATGATTAAAATAATACAAGTATAAAAGTAAAAATGTGATTGGTGGAGAAATACAATAGGGCTTAAGGGCTTAGGGCTTCAATTTAAATATCCTCGCTACCTTTTTGAGGGAATAAACAATTCCCAAGTGTTCAACCGGTCGGGCGTGAATTTTGCTTGTACTTCCAAACTTTAGTGCTTCAATGGTCTATTCTAAACCAGGGGGAATGTGATACAACTCTTAAGCTTACCACTGAGGGGGATTGATTTTGCTTGTACTAGCAAGTAGGTTAATGATTAAAAAATAATCAATTGTAAACCTACAATACTCGTCACATATCGTTGAAACAGACACCGCTTCTCTTGAAATTTCTAGAAAATTCTTGAGATTTAGTCCTCACAAAGTTGATTTAATTTGGGTCTTAAGAATCGTGTCTGATTTTTTTTGTATGCTTTATAATAATGCGTCAAGATGCTCCCTTGGGGTTTTTACAGCAGAGCTAATTTGTATGCAACGGTGGGATTGTGAACTCGCATAGTTACCTGACTAACGGCGCGTGAAACGCTGAGACTTTAATAGTTTTTCATTTCCTCGAGATAGAAAGGTGAAAAATGGTTTTGTAATAGTCAGACAAACTTGAAATAAAGAGTTTTCAGCTGCACTTTGTGTACATGTGCGTATGTTTTGTTAAAATATCCGAGTTTTAGCGTTAAATAAGAAGACGTAAACTAAATTGAAATAAAGACTTTTCAACTCCACTTTCTGTACGTCTTTTGTTTATTTATCCGAGTTTTAGCGCTAAATAAGTTATGGGTGTGTTCCTTTCGGTGAATCCAAAAACGGATT
>OZ038000.1:2807408-2837408 GCA_964035705.1 Porites rus
GACTGTCACGCACTCTACTCGCAGCACTTCATACAGTAAACACACCCGCAACTAAGAACCTAAAAATTAAGAACCTTTTAAGCTAAAATTGGTCATTTATACCCCCTATAAACAAGAACCTATTTAGCCTAAGAAATCTAAAACAGGTTCTTATTTTCTAAAATCATACTAGTACATTACCGCTGCATTGCAAGAATCATATTTGAAGCAAACAAAGCAGATTGCCATTGTTGTAAAAATGTTTTTTTAAAGAAAAATGAGTGCAAAGATATGTAGACTTACGAAGCATACTAAGCAATATGTAGATCAGCACATCGATTATGCGTTAAAGCTATTGCTGTGTTTTAATTGTTTTTTCTCCAGGATTAAGAACCCATTTTAAGAACCTAAATAGCCTAAAATTCTGTTAACTACCATTTATATAAGAACCTGTTTAGGCTAACTCCTAAAAATGTAGGTTGTTAGATCAGCTGTTAGATGCGGGTTTTTACTGTATCCGTAGAATAGAAATCACATGTCGAGCTTTTGCGGAAGGGGTGATGGTCCACGAATTCTATCGCTTGAAAGCGTTGATTACTTTGGAGCAAGTAATTGCTTCAGTGGTCGCAAAAAAAGGAACAATCTTAATGGGTGAAACTTCGATGGTGAGGCTAACTGGTAGGGTGTTGTAAACTTGTTTCACTCATCTGATTTCTTCAAATTTGAGTTGCAATCCATGTTTATGGTACTATGATCAATTGGTTCGCTTTGATAAAACGTCTATCGCCATGGTTTCTGGGAGTATTCTATGACGTTATATATCGAAACCTGTATTAGGCGGACACTACAGCATTCCCCGAGGGTGTCCTGTACTTTCAATGGGGGCTCAAGAGACACTTTATGTTGAAATCGGACCGAGGGTGTTTAGACGGAGGAGAAACCGTGCCCGTCAGTCAACCATGCACGGCATAGGCTATGTACTCTAAACAGAGGGTGCGTTAGATTGGGAATCCGGATTTAGATTTTCAAAATCTAAATCCGGATTTCCCAATCGAACGCGAAACCCGAAAACGGATTTCGCACCTACGAGAAATCCGTCCTCAGGGTGGATTTCAATTAAGAAATCCAAATCCGGAGTTTTTGGATTTCCTTTTTACCGTTCGATTGGGAAATCCGAAAAATAATTTGCAAAACTGTTCTCGTGAACAGCTAGCGGTCTTCTTTTTGCTAATTATGCGTCCGCGTGCAAGACCGGCTGTTCTTAAGAATAGTTTTTCAAATCCTTTTGCGGATTTCCCAATCGAACGGTAAAAATGAAAATCCAAAAACAGATATCTCAGCGTTGAAATCCGTTTCCGGATTTCGCGTTCGATTGGAAATCCGAAATCCAGATTTTGAAAATCTAAATCCGGATTTCCCAATCGAACGCACCCCGAGTGATACTTAACCTCTGGTTAAGAAAATCCGTTATTTCTCGTCACTCACCAATTCTAAACCATGATAGAATCAGTTTTGAGAAGCATTCGCGTAAATTTTGCAAAATTATAGGAACGTTTAGGCGGGTCGAGGTTGCGAAATAAAGTTTAAAAGTCAAAGCAGTCTCTCTCCGATTGTTTTGGGAAACTAATAGCGGCTAGCTAGTATGCATGTATTCTGGAGCTGAAGAAAAGGCTTTTTCCTTTTTAACTTTCCAGCTCCGCTTTCAGACTGCCGGGTATTTAGCGTGTGAAATCGTGCCCGTGAGTCACCCGATGCTACTCACGAAATTTTTCTACTCCGCTCTAAGCCTAAGAAAGCACAATCGCTCCGCTGAGAAGCCAGTTTTGTTTTCCTGATCGCTTGGTTATTCTAAATGAAGATAGAATACTGTCAAACGATTAGAAAAAGGGATTTTGCAGAAATTCTATAAAATGTTCTGACTGCCGAGCATTTAGTTTTCCTAAGACCCTTCCCGGCTGCGGGGCATATAGCGCGTAGAGTTCCAGTAATTGCGACAACTTTCTGAGAAATGTAACGCCTAAAAACACAACGAAACAGGATTTTCCCGCTATAATCATTTTCTCATCCTATTTTCTCGAGACTATCAGACGAGTGTATTTAATTTTTAATACGCGTGCATAACTACGCGAAAATCAAGGGCCTCGATTCCGGAAAAACATAGCCTGGGTAGCAGTCGCTTGGAAGTAGTGGGCGAAAGAGAGAACGGGCGCCCGCGAGGGAGACACGCGTTTCTCTTTCTCGCGCACCCTGTAGGGAGAGACTAATTGGCAATTTATGAGTGATGATCAGAATACAATATAAAGTTTTAATAAACTTGTGGCCCTCATTAAAGATTTGAAAAACAAAAATTACCATTATAGAATATATCTAACCAATTTTTTGAAAACCAACCTGCTAAAGAAATCAGTTTGCAGTCATTTGAGTGAAAAGGCGTCAAAAGGCAGGTTTCTTAAGCCCGAGAAGCTCCAAAATCAAAGTAACGAAGAAAAAGGAAAGGAGACGAAGAAGAGCGAGGAGAACAGAAAAAAGCAATGCTTGCGCTCTTAGTTTTTATAATAGTTACTTTGGTCCATTTGGCGATAACGTTTTCAAAAATCCGGGTAGATATAAATAAAGTCAAATACAGAATATTTAAGATTAAAATTAGATAAAAAGTGGAAGAGAAATACGATAAGAAGAACTATATACAGTTTAACAATATTTCGATAAAACGTATTAAAACTGATTATAACTTACCATTTAAAAAAATTACCGGACTAAACTAAGATCGTCGAGCGAGGTTTTGCTCTGGGCAGTATTAATAAAAGAATATGGAACTGAATAGTTATATGTTTTTGTGGGTTTGAAAGCCCTCTAGGTACACAACGTTAAATAGCATTCCTGTAAAATAAGAAACGTCGTAGTAATTTATTCCGTCACAATTTGTGAACAAAAGACAAAACATTATGCACCGTTAGGGAGTCTGACTCCTGCCAGCAGTATACTGCAGCACCGTCGTTTTTCATTTGATGTTTACAGCCTTCCATAACCAGCCTGCACTATCTGAGGTAGACCAACCCTTGTTCAGCCCCTAGACCTCATTATTCTGGGCGACCAATATAATGCGTTTCGGGTCACGTGGTCCGAGCGAAGAAGTGAGGGCTTTTCCCACCCGGTTGCCTCGGATACTCCACCAAAGTGTTTGACCGAGGCCTGGGAAAATACCGTGCAGCGACTCGGCAAGATCAGACCCCGCGATCTGCATTCTTCATCCGTATGTAATGACCTCTTTACTTTCGGATTTAGCAGCTTTTTTCCATCGCCCCTTTTGGAGGGTCTCTATACTTTCAGGAGGTTGCTACTTTCGGGTAGCTAAGACGTGTGTATAGTCACGCATGGGCCGTACGAAGTTGCAATAAAAATATCGCGACAATAGTGAAAACATCCACACTTTTTATTTGGAGAAACTTGTTTCATGTTATTGCTTTTTAAAATAAATATTCGACAGAATTGTTAAATTATACGGTGTGGGTATTCACCCACGAAAAGAATAAGATGTAATGTACCTTTTGAGTTACATAAAGGAATGTCAAAGACCCAAAACCGCTAAAAATAAATCTCGATCAGTTTGGTTAACGGCTTGTTGTTAAATAACTATCATTTCCGTTATTTCTAGCAAGAAGGCAAATCGCTTTTGAAGTCGCTACTTTCGGAGGGTCGCTACTTTTGGTATTTGCTAACGCCAGTGAAATGTTATAGCTACTTTCGGGTGATAGCCTGCGTTGCAGCGCCGGCCCACACACTCGTCTAAACCATTAATTTGAAGGTTTAGAGCGTCTGCGATGCAGACAATAGGAGGGTTGTTACTTTGGGAATCTTATGGTATCACACGAACTCCGAATTCAAGAATTGTTGGGATAATTCAAAGTTTGTAACATCCTTACTATTTTTAATACTACTGACTTTCTATAAAACGTCTGCCGGCTTGTCAATTTCAAAATATGAACACTTTTTTTTCCTTGCAGGTACTCCTAAAAAGCAGATGATGATTTTTGCATATTCTTTCATTTGCTCTTTTCAATAAATGGAAATCGATATCGAAACAATGCGGAGTTTCGCTATTTGTGGTTAACCGCGCGGGTAGCCAATAACGTCACAAGGATGTTGTGCGATTTTTGGACAAAGTTAGTCACAATAGCCGCGGCTTCTTCTTTCACAAGAATGAAAACTCGAGCGTCTACTTTGCCTTTCTTTCTGGCTTGTCTTCTGCTTGAAATGAGAAATGCACTTCTGGCAAATGGGTTGAAAGAATTTTCAAGGGGGGAACTGACTGATTCTTGGGAGCATTTGCCACTCTTCCGTGAAGCCGCTCACAGCGGAGCTAAAAAGCAAACGGTTAGCAACACGGAAGACACGACTTATTATGTCGCCGACCAGTTTAATGGCATGGTAAGTAGATCTACGAATTAATCCAAGACAGTTTCTACAGGAATCCAGGGTGAGCTTTCTGTGCTTGCTTGATCCATTTCTTTTACTCGGTCGATTTGGTCGATTTGCCGCCCACAGCGGAGCTAACTGAAGCAAACAGCTGAGGGGACTGGTCATTACTGATCTTTCTAATATGTTAGAAAGATCAAAATTTCTGTAAGCCCCCTCCCCTGCAGACCATGTAAACAGCAAGTGACCCCCTTCTTTTTTCAATAATTACGTGATGACCCCCCCCCCCCCCCACCTCATATCTCCTCTTATACGCTCTACAAAGTAATTATTAAAATGCATGTAACAACACAGGCGGCCAGAGCTCAATATGAGAGTGGTGAAGTTGCATAATTTTCAAAATGGCCGTCATTATAAAGGATTTGTATGGGAATTCAGGTAATAGATTCGAGAAGATTCGTACTCGCATGAACTTCCAATGAAATACGCTGAAACACGCTTTACCTTGTTTGACTTGGTGTCTTCTTGCTTCCTGTGTGGTTATTTTTCCGATCCGTTGCGATTTAAGCTGATTTCATTTACATGTATCCCGATTTTCCGCTAATAATCTCAGTGTAATGGAAACTCAAGACAAAGGAAATCGCTTAAATCGCAACGGATCGGGAAAATAACCACACAGGAAGCAAGAAGACACCAAGCCAAACAAGGTAAAGCGTATTGGAAGTTCATGCGAGTATTTATCTTCTCGAATCTATTACCTGAATTCCCATACAATCCTTTTATGACGACTATTTTGAAAATCATGCAACCGCACGTACTCTCATATTGAGCTTTGCCCTCCTGTGGTGAGAGTGAAGACTTATTGGTCAATAAACATACTAGTCATTAGATGATTAGTTGCTTTGCATAACATGGAACTAACCTACTCTATTACAAAATCAGCGTATAAATATAGGAAAAGTGACGGATTTTTACAAATCGTGCCTTCATGGTGAACACAAATGTAATAACCATGCAAAATATAATTCTTTTCAAATGATTTTCCTGCAGTTGTAAAAGGACTACTTTCTTGTTGTTTCATCATGTTTTTCTTGGGATATTGAAGTTGAAAGAAAATTCAATCAAACCATATTAAAGCAGATAGGTCTGGATTATTTATTAGCTAAAATTTGAAATAACAATGAAGTTTAGAGTGCAAACAGAATCTCTGTCAAATACAAATGACTAAATTGTACAAAATAGTGATGCTTCAGAATAAACAAAAAGCAATCTAATTAGCAAAAATTTGTACAATTTAGTATTACTGTCTCACATATATTGTTTGTGCTCTACTATTTAACCGCTTTATCTATCTTGGCCAGTGGACGCATCTTAAAATATACCTCTCGATCAAACTGCTGGACGGTTATACGTAAGGAATGATATTAAAATGAAGACGTAAATGTAGCAGCAACTAATATAACGAAAAAAATATATATATAAATTGCCGAACTCAATATTCCGAAAGGTCGCGTTGGTTGCGGTTTAAACTGTGTCAAAGGACATGGACGCAAGATCTTCGTGTGCAATGACTTCTTCCTTTTGTATTTTTTTTTGAAAAACCTGAATTAAAGTTTTCTTAACGTATAGTTTACAATAATATCTTTATCTATCGTATCAAAGCTGACTTTACTTTGTATTTTCGGATAAGTTAAAACTGAATTCCGATAAGACAGAATGTCTTCTGATTGGAACACGACAACAACTTCAGAAAGTCAGTAACATTAGTACCTTATCGGTTGCATGGGGACTCCCAAGTTGCTCCATCTTGTGAAGTTCGACTCCTAGGAACCTGGTTTGATTCTAAAATGAGTATGCTAAGTCATATCAACAAAACTTGCTCATCCGCTTTCTATTATCTTTATAACATGCGTAGAATTAGGAAATATTTAAGTCGTTCAGTCACCGAATCATTAGTTCAGGCTTTTATCACCAGTAGAATAGATTATTGTAACAGTCTACTATATGGCCTCCCGAATTCACATATGATGAAACTCCAACGGATACAGAATGCCGCGGCTCGGTTGGTCACCGGAACACCTAGATTCTTGGCATGTTACACCATTGCTTTTCCACCTTCATTGGCTTCCAATAAGTTACCGTATAAAGTTTAAGATTCTACTTTTGACATTTAAGTGCTTATATGGTCAAGCTCCTAATTATCTAATTGATTTCATTACTATCAAAAAGCAATCTAGGTACTCTCTAAGGTCAAATGAGTCTATATTCCTCGAGTTACCAGGCATTAAGACCCATCCAACTCTTGGCGATCGTGCATTCCAGTCAGCTGCACCTTATCTCTGGATTGCATTACCTTTGGCAATTCGCAACATGAAGACATTGGACACTTTTAAGACTGCTGTTAAAACTCATTTTTTCAATTTAGCTTTTAAATAGATTTAAATGTTGGCTTTTATAATAGGGTTTTTTTTATTATTATTACTTATTTATTTATTTTTTATTTATAGTTTTTTAATACTTTTTATTTTAGTTTTTAATAGTTTCTCATGCTTTAGTCACCTTTTACATAAATTTAATATAACAATATTGAAAAGCGCAACCGAATATATTCATATAGAGGTTTGCGCTATATAAATTGTAAATTATTATTATTAATTATTATTTCGTACAAAACTGATATGTCTAACTTCTGCTCGTACTTCCGTAATTGTTCATTTTCAAATCGGAAGGATTGGTAAACATACGTAAATCGTTTTTGCTGGAATTTTACAATGACTGATTCATTTTTAGCATTAAGGGCTCATATATATGTGACGCTGTACAGCTATTTCCAGAAAGGTTGTCGACAAAAAAATATAAGCCGACAATCCCCAAAGGCATTGTGGGATATGATCAATACACTGTTCCTGATACTGCAACCGTGGAACGTACATTTGTTGCTTTCCTTTAGCAATCGCAAACATACGTCCGTGGCCTCGCGTGCAATTCTTTGAAAGAACAGTGAAAACAAAGCCACCCACAATACCTTTCGGGATTGTCGCGTTCACTTTTTCCAAAAAAAAAAAACAGCCTGAATATTGTTTGGTTTTTGCCTTGTTTGACGAAGTAATTTGAGGCGGTCACTGAAGTCTTTCGATATCCCTCATTGCTTACAGGCACAAGTTCCAAGTAAAATGCAAAGAGTAGATGAGGGTTCCGACTACACAAGAAAGAGAAGATCGTTATCTGATACTCGAAAAGGTAAATATGGAAGAGTTACCCGTGTAACCTACGTAGCTGGCGCCACTACCTCATTCCATGGATGCTTTTGTTAAGTCATCTCTCAACCTCGGTCCTAGGTTCCTCTCCTACTTGGCTGTATAGCAGCGAGAAGGATGGGAACGAGTCACAAAGGCACTCACCCACTGTGATACCTCTAGCCTCCCCCGCAGGCGATTTTAGGGGAGTTCGTATTTCTTCCCTCCTCTTCTGGGGAGAGACGAAATACGAACTCCCCTAAAATCGCCTGCCTAGGAGGCTATGATACCTCCAGCATCACAGGCTAGTCGACTCCCGATAACTCGAACCTTTTAGGGAAATCGAACAGCGTACAAAGAAAGTAGTACGCAGTACGATCACCATTGCAGTATTCAGCTTGCAGAATTTAATATGTCTACAATATTATTTTTGCTGATCAGGTCTTTATAGATTCTAAGTTCTTCGGCATATTCGTTTGCGGTCCTTTGCAGTCCCTTGTGGTTAATGTTTGTACTTTATGAATTTTTGGGCCGTAGATCTTTTATAGATCCGATATGCTGTAATTTTTGCATGGTTTTGTCCATGTGTTTTAGGTTGGTTTTGCCAACTCTTTATTTTCTCTGCGAGACATCAACTTGACACTTGGACTCTTACCCCTCAGAAGACACGTGGTATGACGTGATTCTGTGGGTGTCAGGAGTTCTGGGTCAGAGCTAAAATCAGAGTGCGCGGATAATTTTTCATCAGAGCCTGATCTCTGGTTGTTACGCCATACTGACGAACCCCAAAGAGGGCGAAACAGCTGACTATGGCTACAATCCCGCTCTGTTTTGAGTTCTTTCGGTGTCCTGTTGATGTCTTGCAGAGTTAAATTTCACGTAGTACGATCAGCATTGCAGTATTCTGCTTGCAGAATTTAATATGTCTAAAGAAAGTAGTGTCCGATAGCCCGGGGCGAGTGGATTTTGCGACCGGCCTGGTGAATTCTTTTATTAGGGCGAGTTTAAGTTTTTTGAGGAATTCGAATTACAGAATTGTAATTATTGTTTTGCCACTCGAAAATAAAATTCATATCTTCGCGCCACCGTGTAATATCCTCTACATCTTCACATAAGAAAATATCACCTTTGCTATAGCTACATAATAAATCGCGCCTTTTACACACAAAAAAATCTGTTAAAGTGAAATGGTTTGGTATTTCATTGGTGTTTATATAATAAATAGAACATTACACGGCCGCTGAGATACGAAATTTCTCTTCAACACTCGAAGAGAAATTTGTATCTCAGCGCGGCCATGTAATATCCTCTATCTCTTCTGTTATTTCCAAACTTTTTCTGTTATTTTCATTAAATCGTTTTCCAATGTTGGTATTATCGAAGAACGGTCCCTTCAGGAAGAAAGGTTTCTAACAATAATTCTTTCCAGGCGCTATATTTGCCGTGAATTCCAAACTTGAGTACCACAAAAATTTATGCTTAACCGACAGCGGCATTATGCTGATGGTGAAATCTCTATAATCGCTTACTATAAATTTTAGTTACAAGCCGAAATGCAACAGTCATGCTAGCTGCCCACGTATAAGTCACAACGTCGCCACAGGTGTGCTTATGGTGAGACATTGAAACAAAAAGAACAAAATACTTGTCAGAATCTAGATCATAAAGCCAGGAAATGCCTTATAACAATTGGCCTTAAAAAACTGAAAACAATCACCTACCTTTAGGTCAGCGGTAAGCGATCAAAATGGTTGTAGGTTAAAAAGATCTTTGTAACTTTTCAACTCTTCTTTCATCATTCTCTTTTTGTTGTCAGCAGTGTTCAGCTCAGCATCAGTTGTCTGTCAGCCTAGTCCCTAGGCGTTCTCTCTTGCCCCGTTGTCCGCGCGAACTTCCTGGCGTGTATCTCTCGGTAACGTCACAGCTCACGGTAGTGTCCTTGATTGACCGAGATTCATGTAACCGTGTACCAATCCTGTTGACTAGTAAAATTTCGCTTACAACGCTCCCACTTTTCCTCCTTCCTAATTCCTAACGCCTTTTACATGTTGCTTTGTTTTTTTCAGATCAAGACTATCAGCCGGTACACAGTCTAAAGGCTGTTGTCCTTAATGCCAGTAGTATCGTACTTACTTGGGAAAAACCACCTGATATTGCAAATCCAAGTAATATTAAGGTAAGTTTTAGTGTTTATGGTACTGATACTATTTTATTGTAATGGAATGGCACTTATCTGCTCTAGCTATAACTTCACGTAACTTATTTGAAGCAAATAATGTAACAAGAACATAACATGATTAAAACCTTAACTGGCAAGAGGCAACCGGTTTCATTTTTACAAGCTTGGCCGACTATTTAAACACGTTAGAACGGGCTTGGAGAAAACACAATTTGTCAAGCAAAGCTCGTCATCACTCTTAATAGGCCAATATTCAGTTGTATGCTAATCTAGCTGTAAAGTTCAGGCGAGGCTAGCGTTTTTTTTGAGTGCCATTGATGAGCATAGGAACATGAATTGCGTTGAAAGAAGGGAGAGGTACTATGAAAACAAGGTTACCTCTAGCCTCGCTTCCACTCAAGGCCAGGATACTCAGTACACAACTGAAAAGTGGTCTGGCTTCACATTTGACTTTTAAATCAAAGTAAAAAGTTCAACAAGGCCTTTACAGGGCACCGCCCGTCTCTAACTCATTGTAAAGTTTTTTGGTACGCTTTTTTAGGGTTACCAGATAAAAATGAGCTACACGGCCGATGGCAGACATAAAATGGAACTTTCAAACGCTACAATGACAAGCTCTACATTCAGGTTCTTGGATTTTAACACTCGGTACACCTTTGAGGTGCGAACAAGATTCAGAAAAGATAATTCTCTTGGTCCACCGGTTCATGTCATCAAAACAACAGATGCTTTCACTGCTCCTGTAAGCCATTTGATGGCAAAAGCTGGCTACAACAGTGTCATTTTAACTTGGTCTGCCCCTGGAACGATCAAACCTAAGGCTCTGAAGGTAAAAATATAGCTTATTCTGTCGACCGTTTTTGTTGTGGCGTGTATTTGTAAGTGCCATGTTGCCAAACAATTTCTTGTTTGTTTGGTACTGATTGAGGATGAATAATAGAATAGTAAGAAACTCATTAAAGAAGCTGTGTAACCAAATTCAGCCATTTCGAATAAATTAGCGCCTAAATCGCTCATGGTACATTAAAGTTTATGAAATGTTTTACAACTGATTTGAGTCCTTCCAAAAAAATGTCTTGAATCTCGGCCGTCCTTTCCCCATCCAAAATGTTTCAGAGACTGGGAGCGAGTGAAGGATCAACGAAAGACTGATGTGCGTGGTACTTCTCCCTTTTAACCCAGATCTGGACGTTAAATCTTGTATATCAAAATTATATAAAATTTCCTTTATCATTGGTAATGTGGAATTGCGGTTTTCAGTGTCGCGCCGTCCAAAAAAGATCAAATTCAAAATAAAAAACGTTTAACAGAAAAAGTCCAGAATCTGGGAAATGAAAGGAGGAAAATATGCAAAGACCATCGCCAAGATTTTTCGCGCACTGATTGGTCGAGAGCTGTGGTTACAGACCATGGAATGACGTGATGGTGGCGCAATTGAAACTTCATTGGAAATGAGCGTTTAAAACTGTCTGCCTGCAGCTCTGGGTTCCCCTTGAGTTTTCAACATGTTGACGTCATTTCTATGGTCGATAAGAGTACAAACCATGGAAATTTGTTGTCGATTTGTTAACCTCTTTCCCTTTGTATTTATTTTCGTAGCTTTACATGGTCAACTGGAACTGTACAGACTGCTACTACGGTCAACGAAATGGCGACCAAGCTTGTCCTCGGACGAACTGTACTATTCCCAAATTGCAGCGGGGTCACAGATATTCATTTTCTGTTCACGCACTAACAGACTTTGGTGATGGAGAGAGTTCCATGATCTCAATGTTGATAAGTCGATACTATGGTAAAGTTCGTAATTTGCAAGCAATTGTTGATAATAATTACAACATGACCATCAAGTGGGATCCACCCATTAATGTGGACGTCAAAAATATCAAGGTACTCGGTTTGTTTTCTTTCTTCTTCGTTAAGGACTAAATAGCTCCTTTTCAATTAAAGCAAATATTGTTGTGTTTTTTGAAGTCTTCCGTGTGCGTATTTATTTCGTTGCGTTCATTGCGATCGAGTTTGATTATTGACTTTACAACAGATTCGTTCAGAGTACTGCATGCAGTTGACAGTTTTAAAGTTAAACATAAATTACGATAGAAAAGAGCGAAGCCATTCTGTATCATGTAGGCATTTCCAGGCGATATTTCTTTGTTTGCCATGCAGTTGAAGATCGTGTTTTTTCTTTTTTCATGAATTAAAGCAAAGGAGTAGTGACGTCAGTGGACGGCATTAACGGCTGGTCGACTCAAACGTAACTGAGAGAGTAAAAACGACTCGAAGTAATCGTCTGAAATTCAGGCTATACGGGTCACTGGGAAAAGCTAAAAAGTCGTAAATTTAAGAGTTTCATTCTCCAGGCCTGGAAAGTCATGGAATTTAATGGTCTTATAAGCAGAGGTTTAGTAATACATAAGCAAGAAAAAAATATTAATATTTAAAGGAAATAAAGGGAGATGTAAAGAATCAACCATAAGATGGGATTCGAACCCACGACCCTCCGTGTTCTAGATCGGACGCTCTAACCTCTGAGCTACTGAGGACTCGTTGGCGAGCAAGGGTCATTTTTGTGGGTTGGACTTGCGAACCGCATCTCGCAGTCACACAGTCCATCACAAGCAACACATTAACACGGAGGGTCGTGGGTTCGAATCCCATCTTATGGTTGATTCTTTACATCTCCCTTTATTTCCTTTAAATATCAAGAAAAAAATAAAGCTAAAAACCAAAGACGTTATGTAGTCGTCATGTCACCGTTATCAGGAAAGCTTAAGCACGACGACGGCTTCGTCAACGAAAGCAATAGGTTTAGATTGAAAAAACAACTTTGCACGTGCATCACGCTTTTAGACACAACTTACATAGTTCGCTTCCCTCTCGCTTAAAGCAGGCGAACTGAAAACTTTTTTACGAACGGACAAGATTCTAGAATTACGGAGACGGCAAAATGTGAGCAAAATGTCCTCAGTAGTCGCGACTACGCAAAACAGCTCAACAACTCTCCGTAGCCATCCTATCTTGAAGTCCCCTATTCCCATGAGGGAATAAGATAAAAGAGGAAAAGACGTTGAACGCAACATGAATGACTTTTTCAGATTTTATTGCAACTTAGACCGCGGAAATGATATAAAGCTAGCAAAGAAGCTTTTTCTTTCAAAAAAATACATTATTCTTGATTCTCATTAGTTCATCCAGAAAATTCCAGTAACTCCATCAGCAGATGGCATTTTTCTCCTTAACGAAACACTTGCTGAAATCAAAGGACACCGTGAACGACTTGGAAGCCAGGAAAAGAAACTCAAGGAAACGGCAAAAAGAGAAAAATATGAAAAAAAACGAACGAATGAAATAGGGACCAGCAAAGAATATGACAGTAGCAGTTTTAAAGGAATTATTAAAAGATAAAGGAATGGCCTTCAGTTCAAAGGCCAAAAAATCGGAACTTGTCGATCTTTTTAATGCCGCTCACAATACCTCTGGTAGACCTATTGTAGCTGCATGAAAGTGAGAATGCCAGTTGCATCGCTGCCATGTACTGCAGCTGCTTACGACGGCAGTCATCCTCTTCTAAGTGAAGTCTCTTTGGTTTAGGCGATGCATTTGCTTACTTTGACCAGTTGACATCCTTTCCTCGTTTCTTCATCTTAAGCATTAGCTTGAAATCGATATCTTTCTAAAGTATGCACGCACTTATACCAGCAAAAGGGTCCCATAACATATATAACACTCATCTTGAGGAACAAAAAACCACCTCTATTAGGAACAATTCCGTTCCTGTTGGGCATGAATAGGAACAATTTGAACCGAAAGGGAACAAGGCGTTCCGAATAGCAGTGGATATGCCAGTAAGTAGAAACAATTTTTTTCTTACTGTGCCAAACGAGAAATTAGATTGGGAACATTTTTTTCCCCAATCACTTCGAAAGGAACATGAAGGGAAATCGGAACTGTTGAAAGAGGACCTTTTGTTCCTGAAAGGATAAAAGAGGAACCAGTTGTTCCTTTTGACTAAAATGAAAAGGAACTTTGAGTTCCAATTTGCTGCTTACGGACCGGATTGTTCCGAAATTTGCCGACCTTTGTTCCTATTGTGCAAAGAAAGTTCCTTTATTGTGCGTTCCTAGGTTGTTCCTAAAGAAATTAAAGGAACAAAAAGCCAAAACACGCGGAACACTACGATTTGAAAAAGAGATGTTTCCTCGTGTCGCGTCATATAAAATCAAACTTTGAAGTTTTCCTCAAGTAAAAAAACGGCCTGACAATACTAAGGACAAAAATGCAATTGAAAACTACGGTGTTTTAACCTGAAATGTTATTATCATTACTTTTGGGGAATGTATATATATGGTGGTTGTGGTGTTGGTGTGACGATGATGTTGATGGTGATGATGATGGTGGTGATGGTGGTTGTGGTGGTGGTTGCGGTGGTGGTGTTGGTGATAATGATGATGATGACGATGATAATGACGATGGTGATGATGATGACGGTGGTGGTGGTGATGATGATGATATATCTATCTTATCGATTAGAACCAAACTGACCGTCAAGTCTAACTTTTCCCTTAGTGAGATTGTAAACTATTCTCTTACAGTATTACATTGTCCGATGGTGTAAATCAGATAACGCTGAGTCCTGGTACTGCGATTACTATGGTAGCTATAACAGCATCCGTGTCAACGAGACGACGAACTTCACGCTGGCTGTTATGGCAGGCAGCAAGTACCTCATACGTGTCTATGCTGTTACAGGTTATGGTCAGGGTTCTTATTCCAATCTCCAAAAGACAGTACCACCGCTAAATCTAAAAGTGAGCTCTGCTTACTCTTACATGAGTGGAGCGGGGTATGGATTGCAGGTGTACGTGTACTGGTACCGCCCCTACTTGTACCGCCCCTACTGGTACGATGGACCAGTGGTAAGTTAACATTTTTCAAGGTAATTTACACTCGTTTGTATTTGTATTTTATTTATTCGCCACACAGATAAATGATTACAAGAACAAAAAAGATACAAAAATGGAGAAAGAAATCGCGAGGAGCCCTAAAGCAAACGAACTTCCTCACTGACAATTACGATGAATAAAAAAAGCGATGACGGATAAAATTACTTATCAAAAGTGAAAGTAACAGTATAATAGGGAAATTTCCAAAATTTGAATGTCAAACCGTTGTTTCCCAGATTTTTGGTAGAAGGAAGGAAGGTACGAAGTTTCCAACCTTCTTATGGCTATGAAAAAGTCGAGGAAACGTTCTGGTTTTGTGATTTATTCATATCTTAAAGACAGCAGTTAAAAGAGGTTGCAAAGTTCTAAACACGTTATATGAAAGGGGTACCATTTGTCAATAGAAGGTATACGAAAGGGGTACCTTTTCAAATTTTCAAAAATGGTATAAAAGGGTAAGGGGTTGGTCCTCAGGGCGGAGCCTCCCCCTCTCCCTGGGGACAGGGTTCTAGTGTTGACGTCATTCGTTTAGCTTCAGTGTTGCTTAAATGGTTCGCACATTTTGGAGGAGTCTAGGAGTGGTCTGAAGACGATGAAAGAGGAAATTAAAACATAAAGCCCTCAAACAAGGTCACGATGACCTTTTGTTCTCGCGTTAAATGTCGGAATGACGACGGCCAATAAACTGGATATCTTGTTAAGACACAAAGGGAAATTTAAACATTTGGGACTTGTCTTTTCTCTGGCAGCAATACGAGGTACGATGGCAATGCGTGAGGAGCGGCTCTAGCAGCTGTCGGTATAGTTATTGGACCACACGTGTCGTAAATTCAACTTATACATACGTAAATGTGTCACATTATGGGACAGCGTACGAGATTGACATCACCATCATCACATCACATGGCAGAGGTTTACCCAGAAAACTGTCCCATTTTGTTCCACCGTTAAATGGAATACCCAGAGATTTTTCCTGTAAGGTTGAGGCGGACAGCGTTGTTCTTACGTGCAACTGGTCCCCACCCACAGATTTCAATCCAGCTGCATTTAATGTAAGTAGGTGAGAGGAGCTATATCAAAATAGGGTCATTTATACGAGGAAAAGTACGACGCGTCCAAAATAAGACGTAAACTTTCCCGTATAAAACGAGCATTTCGTCTGAAATAAGACGCGACTAAGCTAAGTCGCGTCTTATTTAGAAAAGACACGTCTTATTTTAGAAGACGTGTGCCGTTTGTGCGGGACATTTTGCGCCTTATTTTGGGCGCGTCTTATTTTCCCTCGTGTAATTGGCCTTAATGACGGTTTTGAGTTGTCATTTAGTAACGCACACATTTGTCTTAAAATTGCTAGAAACCGCAAAGTATCGATTAGGTTTGACTAAGCCCCATTCACACCAAGGCTTTAACATGTTTGAAAGCTGTTTAGTTAAACACGGATTAACGTTGCTTTCTTTATAGACGTTCCTTGGTCTACTTCTATTATTGCCAATTTGGTGCAACTACGTAACGCGTTGAATTTCATTTTAATTCGGTGTAAAAGCCGTGTTCTAGTTTTCTGTAACTGTTTTTCAATTTTTTAAACCTACTTTATGCCCCATTCCCACTTAAACATGTCTTAAAGCCGTTTAGTTAAACAGAGTTTAAAATAGTTTCCTTCATAAAAGCTGCTTACTGACTCAAATTTAGTGCAAATTACAAAACATGTTGAAGTTTCTCGCTTTTAAAACCTGGTTTATTTAAACATGTTTACTTGGTGTGAACGGGGCATATGAGTCCGAGTCTGAAATGTCGAGCCTGTTTTTTACCCAGGGGCCAATTTAGTAAAACTGTAAAACAAGTTTAATTTACAAGTGTAGCTATTGTTTTTAGACACTATAACAGTGAGTTACACTTTATTAGATTGGCCCCAGAACTCTTGCTGTTTGTAATGTTTAAAACACGAATAGCAGTGATTGGCGCTCGAATCCAGTGATAAATCACGTGCTGTGAGTGCTTTTAACAGCTTCAAAAACGTCTCGGGGTATTCAATCTCAATAGGATTGCTAAATAATGCATTTTGCTTTTGAAAATGTGATGATCAGCCAATAAGACAGGCGGCTCGGAAGAAAATATCCGAGTACTGCCAATATTAATAGGAGTGAGACCTATGACCTTCTGGTTTCTACTCCACTTCTGGTTAGACTAGCAACCAGAAGGTCATAGATTCGACTCCTATTGACAGTATAGTACTCCTGTGTTTTCATCCCACTGTGTCACTGACTGAGAAATCATCTTTCTCATGTATTCGCCAGGCATAAAATTCACCATCTCATTCCAATCATTGCGCAAACTTGTTTTCTTTGCAGTACTACTGGTTTAAGTACAAGTGCGATGACTGTCAGTACAGTTATTTCCATTACAAACAAATCTATGGTCTAAATACAACTTCCACTAATGTCTCCGTGGGCAGGGGATCGCAGTGGACTGCAATGTTGCGAGTATCCACAATATATGGATACGGTAAATACGCCCAGAGAACATTGGTTACAACGGCCGTGGTGAATCCAGTTTTAGACTTGAACGTCAAATTAGTAGGCAACACAAAAAACGTTGTTCATCTCTCATGGAAAGCACCGTCATATACTAGCAGTATTCAGGTGAGAAACATTGAACTCTTATCACCCTGTGTAAAGGAATCTGGATTCCAGAATCTGGGAAATTTTTGCTTATGGAATCCGGAATCCTAGCTAGGGACGTTTCGTTTTCCTGTGAAACGTCCCTAGCGGCGAGGAGTGAGAAGAGGCAGCTATAAACAGGCTAACTTCGCTTTAGGGGTATTGATAATTAGGGATAATTAAGTCATAAAGTGATTTGCTATACCGCGCGACAAAGGCATTAGTCACGTAGCGGTTAATATTTTGCGGGTAACAGTGCTGTGTTACCGTTTGGCATCATAGTATGTGCAATGTTATCATTTGCTACTTTAGAAGCGAGAAGGAAACTGGACCGAGTTGACTATCGCAAAGACTTCTGGGACAGTTATTAGAGGCAGCGAAACAAAAAACTGTCTGGCCGTAGCAGACCTGCGCGTCCCGTGTAACGATCCCGGAATAAATTGTGGAACGCAATTTGTAGGTAGCACTGATTTCTGTAATTAACTGTAAGCTGTTAGCTATAACGAAGACACGATTGTCCTCTACATATGTAGTAGTATTAAACGGACTTTGTCATGACTGTCTTTTGTGTTCTCTGTCACACGCATTACAGAAAAAAAGAACAAAAAAAGTATAATAATAATTTGCCCAGAAATTTTTGGTAAGGGGAAAGCCCCGAATTAATGTCAATTATCTGAATCCTTACCAAAAAATGAACGAAATGACAGTTAAAACTAAGGGTCTATTAGTCGCATTTAGCTGCATTTCGAATGAAAATACGCAAATGTTTTCTTACATTTCTCTTTTACTGTGATTTTTGGTCCATTTAAGGTGACTCGACCCAGTTTTTTTTGGGGGGTACCACCCTACTTTGAAGCTCTCTGGTATCCCCACCTTTACTTTTATCGTAAGTCTAACACATAGAATGGATAACATATAGATCAATCTACAATATAACATAAAATTTTTGGCGATCGGAGTAAATGTCACGTGGTTATAATGCCACGCCCCTTTGAGGTCTGAGTCGAAAATCTGCTGTTGCTGGCATTTTTTCGTGAAAATCTCTCGGCTACACATAGTGCGCATTAGTGCCTTGCGCTGAACAGAGTTTCACCAAAATCGCAAAGACCCAATTCGAGAAATTCAGCGGTTTCCAAATTTAGGTTATAATTTATGCGAAAATGATAAGCAAACTTTGCACAGATTATATCTAATAAACTATGAGATTCATCTCTTTATTTTGGGCATCGTTATAACAGATGGGTCCTTGCAAGTCAGCAAAACGCTTTAGGGCCTTGTAAATGCGCGCGATTTCAAGCAAAGCAAACATATAGAAATTATAGTTTTCGCTATTTGTTGACGTTTGTCAGCGTTTAAGAGTCCTTCTCACGAAAAAAGCATTTTCTTAAAAATTCGTAGTTTTTTTTCCTTCAAATTTTTTCAGGGCCACAATTGATTAACTAACTACCCGGACTCTGAATTTCATGGTCATTGAAAAACTGTGACATTATCTTCTATAAGCCCAAACTTGAGTAAACATTGAAGATTTTTAGCGTTTTGGCTGAGTTTGTGCTTTGGGAGTTGTCTATTGTTTCTAGTCTGTCATTATACAGCATTCTTGTTCAGCACGCGTGCAAAGACCGCGCTTGGCTGACTTCCCGAATGCTCACCGAGATATAATAATTTTGGTACAGTGAGACAGGCCATCACGTGATACATAGAGGTTTAAGTCACAATTTTTAATCAATTCTCGTGCTTCTTGTGCCTTTGCAAAAAAATCAAGAAGTGCTACATACTAAATCTACTTACTATTAAAAAAATATCATTTTTTCATAGGTTTAATGCAAGCCAATAATTAAACCAAGTCGTGACGGGAATATCTCGGTGAGCATTCGGAAGTCAGCCAAGCGCGGTCATTGTACGAAAAAATGCCGGCAACAGCAGATTTTCGACTCAGACCTCAAAGGGGCGTGGCATTATAACCACGTGACCTTTACTCCGATCGCCAAAAATTTTATGTTATATTGTAGATTGATCTATATGTTATCCATTCTAAGTGTTAGACTTACGATAAAAGTAAAGGTGGGGATACCAGAGAGCTTCAAAGTAGGATGGTACCCCCCCAAAAAAACTGGGTCGAGTCACCTTAAACTCTCTATGCATCTTTTCGTTCTAATTTCTCGATATTGTAGTGCACTGACTGCCAAAACGAGTGATCTCTAGGGCTTATTCTATTTGTTCCTATTCCGGAATACGGTCAATCACACGCGCCTTATAAAATGCGCGAGATGAAACAAATATTTTACTGTGCTTATAAAACAAATGCATTTTATTTGAATGTCGATGTATTTAGCACGAAAATACTAATTGTGGGACCGCCGTGGTCATGCGAGCCACTCGAAGGTCTAGCCGCTTGCATTGCAAAGGTAGTACCTTCCTTTTTCAGTTATTTAAAGACCTTGAATATTGGTTCGGCCCCGGTAATCGAACCCGCGACCTCCCGCTCTGCAGTCAAGCGCTTTACCGACTAAGCTAATTCTGCCGCGTATGTGGTTGTATAACTAGTATGTGATTGTCTCTTTCTTTGCTTATTCCTCCAGAACTATTTGGTTATCACTAAACGTCACCGCTACAGTTTCAATACCATCAAAAATATTACTTCGGACACAAACCTTAACCTAACTCTCGCTTGTGGTAACAAGTACGATTTCACGGTCAAAGCGCAAACAGAACGTGGTACTAGTGCGAACAAGACGGTCTCTCTTGAAATAAAGCCTTCAGTTGAGGCTGTCAGTAACCTGGCGGTTAGCTTCATTGGTGGGGAAGACGCAAACAGCACAGATTGGACAAAAGAACGTGAGAAGGGTTTCCTGTTGACATGGAATGCTCCACCTGATGTAAAGGCTGCTGATATTAAGGTAAGAGATTAGCTGCGAACCTTTGGAGACGTTCTGCTCTTTGACCTAATTAGGATCTCATGCACACTCACTCACTTTTGTGCCGCAATGTTGTTAATTGTTAAGGGTTGGGTGAGAACTGGAGACGTAGAGCCATAGTGGACGTTGCTTGGTATGTAAATAGCTCGAATTTTTCCTCGGAATTCCTAACGTTAACTGGCTAACTGAATAGCGAACGTGCTTGACTACCAAGAATGTTATGGACTGGTAGTAATCTCTCCATTTCTTTCCCCGCACGTACTGGGTGCTTTCCATTTACCAACAAATTTCGGAAATTCCAGTTTGGGTTTAAATGAAGCAGGGGTTTTCGAGCCTTTCCATTGGACTGGGATAGCATCAGAACGACTGAAATGGTAGTCCTGTTTTCCGGACGGAATGTTCCAAACTTAAATTCGTGTTCCAGTTGTTTAAACCCGTCTTTGGTACCGGTTTCAGACTTTCTCGTCTGTTTTTCGGTAAATGAACTGATTTACGCAAACAATAATAGGTCAGTGTATGACCTATTTGGCTTATTTTTACCCCAGTTGTTTATTTATTTTATTTATTTTCAATTTGTATTTTATTTTAGTACTACGAAATAACAGTAACAAACCTAAGAACAGGAGAGCTTGTTAATCATACGGAAACGGACGCAAAAGCAACGAGTTGGACAATAAAACGGAAGGACCACGAAGAAGACCTTCAGCCGGGTGAAAAATATGTCTTCTACGTTCGCTGCAATGCTTTATGTGGTTTTGGATCGAGCAGTGCCCAAGTTGGATTATATTATAGTGGGTATTGCTCTTTCTTTTCGTGAATTTTTATTCATGAGACTTAACTGATCGCAGTGCCCCATACGCTAGCTTCGAATTATTGAAATTCATACTTGGTATTGAGGCAAAGGGATTTTACAATGGAACTTCTATTTAAGGGACACCCTTAATTTTCAGGACCGAGGCAGGTCTCCCCTGAATGAAGATTGGGCTGAGGTTTGTTAATAAAGGAAATATATATTTTTTATTCTGCCTCAGAATCTGCTGCAGTTTAAGCAGCTACATAATGCAAAATATGCGATATTGTTTTTGCCACTCGAAAATAAAAATCATATCTTCGTGCCATCGTGTAATATCCTCTATGTAAACCATGCGTAATGAGCGTGCGTGGCCCCAACAATGTTGGAAGAGCTTTGCAAACGGATCCAACATTGTTGCGCTAAGCTTCGGCGATCACGGAACAAAAGAAATGTTGGGAGTTGCAACTACACGCAACAACATCCAACAACATGCAACAGGGTGTGCAATTGGACGTAACATGTAACTTCCAACAATGTTGGGAGTTGTTGGCCAACAATGTTGCGTCCGTTTGCACGGGGCTGTAGGACTTTCATCCACACACTTAGAAGTAAGAACCATCTTAAAAAGCATAAAAAACACATCGAATCACTGCTCAGTAATTCTCATCCACAGACTCAAAAGTTAATAACCATCCCTTGATATTTTTATACCTGACCTATTTGGCGTTATTTTTCCCTCGGTTGTTTATTTATTTATTTATTTTAGTTTTACGAAATAATAGTTGAAGGAACCAAAAAACAGGACAGCTTGTTACTCTTACGAAAACGGATGCAAAATCAACGAGCTGGACAATAAAACGGAAGGACTATAAAGACGGCCTCATGCCGGGTCAAAGTTATGTCTTCCAAGTTCGCTGCTATACTTTATGTGGCTTTGGAGTTATCCGAGCTCGAGTTACCGGGGTCCTACTGTATTTCAAAAGCCCTTCTTTTTCTAAAGAAAATCAAATAAAAAAGCGGGTATTTTATTTTGCAAAATATAAAACAAAAGAAGCAAGGCTACTTTTACACTCGGGAATATATATATTTAGTATTTATTATATACATACTGAGAAATACTTACCAAAAAGCTATGTCGTAAATTTTCGTACGCAAATAAGTTCTAGCCAATCAGAGGAGCGAACGATGGTTTTCACACGAGAAAAAAATGATACGTCCAATCAGAACCGCGAACGATGTTTTTTTCACGTGTGCCAAAAATGATACGTCCAATAAGAAGCCACAGGGGTGTGTGAGTTTGGCGCCAAAATTCCCGCCTTTTATTGCAGCTTGCAGCACCGCTTCGCACACATTCAACGAGAAAAGTTTTACTCAAAGAGTTTTTCTCGCTAAAAAAGTGAAAAAAATTTCGGAAATGGAGTGGAATAGTTTCGTTTGTTTCGCTGTCAATAAGGGAAACGGTAGAGAGCCGGCGAAACAACAGCGGAAAGGGATAAACAAAACGAGACGTAAGCTTTTGTTGTGCTTTTTGTCGGAGCTACTTTGCCTTTCATTTAAGCTTAAGCTTATATTAAAACAGGCCATTTTACTTAAATTCATTCATTTTCAATTGTGCATTGAGAACAAACAGCTAAGATTACTTATAGTTCTTGGATTACCTCATATCCTCACCGTCATTTATGTTTTTAACAAACGTTTTTACTAAAAAGCTGATACTTCGTTTTCGTTGTCATTTTGCGGTCAGTGTGTAGCGGCAAATTTTAGCATTTTTGAAAGATTTAAAATAGAAAGGCCGCCAAAATGATGAATGTCTCAGTATGTATATAATAAACACAATACCACATGGAAAGTGCTTTGTACGGTATTTATGTCTGTTAAGTAACAATTTAACTTAGCACATTTCACCACGTTTCTATTACAGGTACAACTAGACCCACTCAATCGACTACTCCCTGGACCCACCCTTCAAACTGCCGCTCGTATGAGTACAAGTGCCACAATGGATTCTGTATATACATGTGGGACGTTTGCGATGGCAGTGATGACTGTGGAGACAACTCGGATGAAGGATGGTTTTGCGGTATGTAGTTACGTTGTAGTGAACTTGAAAAGAACAATACCGCTAGTGGAGGTCAGTTGTATCAATAAAATGCCCAAACTAAACCCACAGGGAACCCGACCGCTGTGTTAGCTAATAAAATAGCGGCCACACATCGCAGCGACAAATCGCTCCGCGTGCATAGTGGAAAGAAAGCTTTGGAGTCCTGCTAGTCAGGCGATTAGAAAAACTGTGGTTTGTGTTCACCTCCTCGACAAAACGTGAAACTTGGCAGTTTTACGTCTAGGTCATGCAACGACAGCAAAGAAAGTACAAAAAATCTTGATGCACTTGCAAAGTTATTGTTTTGCAGCTGGTATCAATTCTGTATCAAATCCAAAGCTATTGCTTTTTTGACGTACTCTCTCGATCCCGTCGTCGTCGTCGTCGTCGTTGCTGATAGCTTTTCGTGCCGAAACAAAAAGCTATCCGATACAGTGTGAACACTTTTATCCGATATGGGACTCTCCACTTTAGAGATCGACGCGGTGCAGACTCGCTCCGTTACAGAAATCGCTCCGGAATTAGTGTTCGTACGTGTGAACAGAAGCCCTATCCAGTATTGTTTTCTTGCCGGCGCAAAAGCGCGTGCGAAGATGATGGGTTTCGTGAACAAAGTATTTAAGACGGACATGTAGAGAGCAGGGCTTAAAGCTTATGTTCACTTGGAAGTATCATATTGATGAAAGAGAAATGAACTTTCAAGACTTTATTGTACAATAACTCCCGGGGTATCCAATCGATGGAAATCGATGATCGGAAAACCAATCGATCAGTCGATATCAATCCATAAAATTAGTTAATTGGTATCGATTGGTATCGGTCAATCGATGATCAATCGATAACCACAAAAAAACCGTTCATCGTTTGGCACAGCAGCCCCGAACAGACGTCACGCATGCTACCTGTTCGATCATCCCCCATTTTTAGGAAACCCTGGGGACGATTCCGACCCAGTGTTTTCAACGCAGAGAACGTTCATCGCCTTTCCGTGTCACCCGGGGTATCCAATCGATGGAAATCGATGATCGAAAAACCAATCGATAACCACACGAATCTTCGCCATCGATTGGTCATCGATTGTCAATATCAATCGATAAATTGATATCAAATGGTATTGATTGATATCGATTGTCATCGATTATCATTTCAACCATCGGATACCTTGGATACCCGGGGAATAACTGTGTACTTTCATCCAAGTTTTGAATTTAGTAATCATTCTGCTTTTTGTTTTCTTATAGAATTACTGTCGTCCTCAAGTCCGTCCTTAGCGCCACCTTCCGCTGTCGTAACGTATCCTTCAGCTACATATACATCACAGCTATCTTCCGCTGCGTCTGTTACGGCTACAAAATCACCTTTGTACCCTTCACCAACTTCTTATACCTCATCCGCAACGGTGACGTATGCTTCATCAACGAAAAAACCTTTTTCGTCATCTCCCCAGTCTCACAGCAGCGACCACATTGACCGACCGTTTCCGTATTGGGCAGTAGCAACAACAGCCGCTGCTGGTGCAATCATTGTTTTTTTAGTCGTTTACATTGTTCTTAAAAAGTGTAAGAAGGACAGACGCACTACGCTAAAGTACCTACAAGCTGATTACCCTCAAGATATGGAGGAAAGCATCAGTGAAGGTATGTCAATATATACGATCCAAAAGCACCTGGCTAAATCAATGAATTCGTAATATTTTCTTTCAGGGGTTGATTGTTTTTCTTAATTTGTTGGCTCGTTATGACAGACTATTATACTGTAAATATTGATAACTCAAAACTATGTGTAAATTTAGTTCTTGAAAAAGAGCACCTCCTATCGTCTAACATTTGTGCTAAGAGCCTCCCGTCTCCCACTCCTTCAGTAGACAAAGACAACAGGTCGGATCATGTTTAGTCGCTAGTATGGAATTTTTTTTTCTTTTCACAATCGTTATATTTAAGTATTTCTGTTTACTTCAATAATGTGGCCTAGCCAAAAAAAATTCAATTAATTTGTTGGCATCGTTTCTTAGTATGCAAAATCTCTCGCTTCAAAGAAACGCTCTCCCAGCGAAGAGAGCTTGTTTCCTTATCAGTAAGTTTGAAGTAAGTACCCAGAGGATTCACGATAATCAAGTTTGCATTTTGATGTTTGCCGGAGTTTCTTTCATAATTTTGGCTGGGACACATTAATATCATATATTTGTTTCTATTTGCAGGCGATACACCTATGTTGTTGGAAAACTTCACGGATGACGAAATCTTGATCCGGGCGTAGGCTCTGTTAACTAGCAGGCACGTTTAATTTTGCACAGGAATTTGTTTTTGGTGATATACAGTTTACCTGTTTCATACTCTTTAAGTCGGGACCAGCGAAAACAAAATCTAAAAATTACGAAACAAAAGACTGGACGAGATTAAGGTGGAAAGGGCGGTAGCCTTCTCTCTCCAATTCTCGCCAAGTAAGATGTGATGTAAAATTTTAAATGCATAAAAATATCATATTGTTAAGATTTCAAAGCCATTTTCTAAGCAAGAAGTAGTTGTAAGGGAACAAAACAATGTGATAAAGCATCTTTTACATGACTGTATTCTATGAGTTATTTTGTACAACTTTTAAATTTTAGTGGAAAAAACGAAAAATATTAGTGGAAAATAAAAGTAAAAATTGACTGACCCCCGCAGCGCCATTTGCATATGTATCCCATAATATTAACATTTTCTTGTAGACGACAGGCTATCTATTAAGGGTAGAAACTTTTCAAAATATTGTAACGTAAAGAAAACGTTAGGGAGGGGTTCCAGCCAACCCCCTTTTTTTGTATCACAGTCGGGTATGATGTAATTCACCGAGACTAAGGGGGTGTTTACATGAGAAAACTCGCACCGGCGCGAGTCTCATACCGGTATAACTTTTTTATTTCGTATCGTGTTTACATGATGACTGGGTCATTTCGTATCTCGTTATTTGAAGGTACACTTCATGTTGATAAAATACACGTGTAATTCAAAATAGCAAACATTACGCATGCGCTACCCGTTCCAGTCTACTGGCAAACCGATTTCACGTCGAAACGGGTGGTCGTTTCGCTTTTACATGATACCGCTGCGAAATTTCGTACAGGAGTGAAATTCTCGCCCCGGTACAAGAACCGGGGTGAACTCACGCAGGGGTGACTCACGCCGGCATGAAATTTTGGGGTGGTATCATGTAAACAAATATAGAGCCATGACAGGGAACCGGAGTAAACTCGCTCAAGGGCGAAAGTCGCCCCGGTGTCATGTAAACACCCCCTAAAGGTATAAGTATAGGTAATAGTACAAATGGTACAGATCGCTATTATTTGTTTATACTACTACCCGCAAAAGGTTTGTAATTTTCACATCATCACTGGATGTACAAAATAAAATGCAGCTGCCATCAAGAGTCTTCTGTTATTCATGGCTAGTTTGTTTATTGTTTTTTTTGGTTGAGAGATGCGTCGCTTTTCAAAGTCAGAAATCCGATTTCGGATGGCATCGTTTCGTTTTTCGCCTTGCTTGATGCGTATTAAAGAGGGTTCAAAATTTCCAAGCAATTCTGGCGTTACTTCGGCTTTTAGGAGCTGCATCTCGAATGGTAAGCCTCAACAATTATTGTATTTGATGTTTGTTTTTTTATATCTAATTTCATGTAGTCGAGCACAGTTTATGCGGCCAGTTTATGCATGTTTGGAAAACTTCACTGATGACGAAACACAGGCCTCATCCAGGTGTAGATCCTGTGAATTAAGAAAAGGTGCTATGTCATGTTTCTGCCTTCTTTTTAAAAAGCTAAACCTTATCTTGGCATCCATTTGATTCTAAACATAATGGTCCAGTGTTGTTATTGAAGACTATATTAGGCGCTGAAACTGTTTTCTGTCGCCTGTTGCATACAGCAAGGATGGCATGGATTGAAATTTGAAATATTAGGGCCAACAACTTTTCAGTTTAAGCTTAATGCTATGCCTGCAAAAAATATATCAAAAAACTCATTGTTTAGTGCTCCCTGATGAAATTTGTTTGATATGTTCTTCATATCTCTGCATGTGTATGGGTACGAGGCAATAAATAATGAGTTCAGCAAAGAATTGACCTGAAACAGCAATATCATCGTCACATATTCCCTTTAAGTAACATGCATGGTTACATGGCGATGTCTTTTTGCTAGCGATATTGGTCTGTTCTCAGCCTGTGAACAGCAGACGTATTTCTAGTCCTCGCTTCTCTCCCTCCGAAAGATAATGGGCGCTTTCCATTCGACCAAAAATTCCGGAAATTCCGGGTTTGGGAGCGAATGGAACAGACATTTTCCGGAATTTCATTCCGAAATTTTGGGTGTACCTCGCGAGGTTGGCCTAAAATTCCGGAAAATCGGAATAACCGGAAAATTCCGTTCCATTCGACCATTCCTGCTCGCGCCCAGTTTCTCAGAGCCCGGAAATCGAACTCAACATGGCTTCCAATTCTTCTGCTTAATATCAGTGTTCCGCTTGTTATTATGCGGCAGATGACTTGAATGTTCTTTTGCACCACTTTTGCACCGGAGCCACGGCAAACTTTCGTAAGTAGTGCGAAAATGCATATAAGCTACGCGCAATATCTTAAATTAATGTGATAAGTGACGAGCACACTTTCTATTGCAAGGCAAATATTCCTATATTTTATTGCAAGGCAAATAGTCGCGGACTCGGTTTAAATTCCTACGCATGTAGGAGCTACCCACACTGAACAGCGTTATGTCGTCGTCCTCGTCCAATACTTCGCTTATTTCAACTTCATAGTCGTCGAGCAACTCTAAAGCAAGTAAAATAGACAAAGAGTCCGCCATTTTTTGATTCCCCTATTTAATTCGTATTTTCGCGCGAATTTTTTTTTTTTTTTTTGTATTTTAATGAATTTTTGTTTTGTTACGTTTTACATTTTTTTTTTTCGCACGAAAATTGGTACGTGATGGACTGGGACGGCTTGGTTCAAACCAACCGGAAAATACTGTTCCATTCGTCACATGGAATACTCGAAATTTCATTCCGGAATTTTTGGTCGAATGGAAAGCGCCCAATGTCTGCGAACCCGAGCGCAAAACTATTTCCGTGACGTAAAACCTTTTGTTTTGTCGTTGACCAATCAGATCAAAGGATATAATACAGCTGGAGCGACTCCTCCCGACATTGCGCGCTGGCGTGTCTTGGATTTTGGCGAGAGTTACCAAAACGCTTTGGAACGTGAATTTCACGACCATAACAAGGTTTCCTGCGACGTTGAATGCTATTTATGAAGCAACAGCTTCTTAAGCTATGTATGTGATGTGGGCCCTTGGTTTCGCTTTATAAAATACGGTAGAACGTGACATAAACAAAACCTGGACAAAATAAAATAATCGCTACAGCGAAAGGAAAGTAGCTTTGCTTAATGGCAGCGCGCTCAGACTTATGGTGGTGAATCAATTATACAGACACATCCTTGACTGGCTCGTTAATAATTCAAGTATCGCCACAAAACAATGATCTGAAATATTGTAAACCTGGGCTAGACCCAGCGTGAAAGAAATAGTTACAGCAGTAAATTGCTCATAGTCAAGATGATATTTCAGCTACGACGCTTCGACTCATATAAGAGATGGAAATCAAATTGAAATTAAAACCTTGAAAAGAACATGTATTTAAAGAAATATAAGAACAAAAAAGCTTTCGATCTGATCAAAGTTCTGTCTGAACCAAGAAGCAACCACGCATGGGAAATCAATTACCACATGTCCCAGCTTTCAAAAATAAAGGATATTTACGATAAAAAATATCTAAAGCGGTACACAAAGCATCGAAAGAGTTCTCCAAAGCATACTTTCCTGAGAGGAACCAGAAAGGAATAGAAGCAAAAACGGTATGACGCGTCTACTATCATTGTGACATTTATCGTTTCGAATAAGATCAAAACCGCACTAGGTGTGATAAATCATTGACTCCGTAGGCAAATAGATAAAAAATGTCCTCTAATCTTTTCTTTAATATGAATCCTCTTGATGCTTATTTCATCAATCAGTCCCACAATCCTGGCAAATTTACTTTCGTAAAAGCGTCGTTCTGAGGAAAAAGGGCGGCAATACCCAAAGCTACGTCGTCCTTTCAATCACTGTTTCAATTTTGACTAGTAAACACCGTGCACGATCTTGCGAGAAGTCTCGCGCGTTAGTTCCTTGACTTGAAGAGCTAAACCGTGATTGGCTAAAAACACTCCAAAAAGGTTTTACGTCACGGAAATTGTTTTGCCGCTCGGGTTTGCAGACGTTATTTTTCGCAGGGAGAGAAGCGACGACCGGAAATACGACTGCTGTTCGCAAGCTAGCCTGTTCTAGGTTCTTAATCGGGAACAGCGAAAAAGGAAAGCTGATAAAAGGACGAGGATTGAGGGAAAAAGGGCGGTAGCTGTTCGCTCCCCAATCCGAGCCGAGTAAGTTGTGGTGTAAAATCAGTTTAACTCTATAACAGGTAATATAATTGTAAGCTTTCAGAGCCATTTGCCAAGCAAGAAGTAATTGTAAAGGAAGATTATGATGTATTAAAGCATCGTTTACAAATGTTTAGTTGTTGAAAACTGTATTTTCTGATTGAAACTTCAAATTTTTTAAATATCCTTTTGCAGATGACATGACAGGCTGTTCATTAAGGGTAGAAACGTTTTCGAAATGTTGTAACGTAACGAAAACGCTAGGGAGGGGCTTCAACCATACCCCTCTGTACCACGGTGGGGGTATCGAGTTTGCACCTGACGTCGGAGGGTTAACTAGT
>OZ038000.1:2839908-2854908 GCA_964035705.1 Porites rus
AAATGTATCTATTTTGTGATTTCAATTTAAAACAATGTTTAGCTGTTTTTTATTTGGCGGTAACCTTTTTTTTTTATAAATTAAATTTCGAAGCCACAAACAATGTTCCACTTAAAGGTTTCCTTGATTTGGGGTTTAATTATCCGCATACTGGCCTATGACGTCAAAAGGATTTTGTACGATATCTTATATAGCGGCCACACACCTTAACGGCTTCCAAGACTTCCACGTGCACGAGTCAAGAATGAAAACCCTTGCGATTAGTTTTGCCTTTTTTCTGGCTTTTTGTCTTCTTAAAATGAGAAATGCGCTTCCAACAAATGGGTTGGAAAATTTTAGAAGGGGGCACGCTGTTTCTCCGGGACATTTGCCACTCTTCCATCAAATCGCACACAGAGCGCGAGCTAATTTGAGGAAGCAAACACCAAGCAAGACGGAAGACATGTCTGACTCAAATGTTAGAGCTCATTATGAAGCCACGCTGTTTCATAGCATAGTTAGCAGGTCTACAAATCCAAGAAAGTTTCCAAAGGAGCCGTTCAAGGTGAGCAATTTTGTCAGTGCTTGATCCATTTCTTTCATTTACTAGGGAGACAATGGACCGTTCTGCCGTCTAATGCTTGCCTCACCATTCAGGCATTATGCGCTAATAAGTCTTTATGTTGCCCGTGGTAGTGCGAATGGAAGTATACTATTAGTTGTCAAATGTTTCCTTTTGTTCAAGTTAAGAAAAACTACCAAATCTGCAGTGAGATATAACTCTTGTTTTCCGTAACAGTTGCGTTCATCAATGCAGTATTCTAGGCATGCGTAAAAAGTCGTATATATTTGTATCTGCAAAGCAAGATTTTTGCTTATATCAGTATTAGGTAGCATCGCCATCTATATCGTGGAGAAAAGTTAGTAGTTTAAAATGATTAAATAGTATCCTTTCCGCATTCCCCCATTTAGTTATGCTTGAGACTGAGTTAATAGATAATAGAAGGTTACGCCCAATATCTACGAAGGCCTGTGTCTGATCTGAAAGTCCGAACTATCCCAGGGCCAAGCCCGACTGACTTTACGCTCACGAGTTTTTGCGGTCACTCTTTGTGTTGCTGATAAATACTTATTCAATCAGCAAATTTCTAGGCTAAAACCTTCTAAGTTTTCCTCCTTCTATATAATAAAGAGCAGTACTGTTTTACTCTTTAATACAACACTAGCCTTAGTTATTAGTTCTATCCAGCCGTCGATATTCAAGCATAACTGAATTAGTCTGGCAAACGTCAAGATCTAAATAATTTTTGGTCAAGGCGGTTAGGTGGCACTTCTCTGCAAAATAGATCATCATTTACTAGTTTTGAATTTAAGTGTTCGGTAACTTGCTTTAATATCATGATGCACCCGTTAATTGAATCTCCCTGCCCTCGTCAAGCCTGCGAACACAGACGTGTTTCCTGTCGTTGCTTTTCTCCGTCAAGCGTAGAGAAGCGACAGACCGAATACCTCTGTTCACAGGGTACCAATCTCCCAGCATTTACACCCATTCCCCGGCCGGGCCACCGAAACTGCTGTTCACATGAAATCGGACGCCTTTGGTCACAATTAGTGTTTCAATTTCACAACAAATATAATGCAAATATCCTTAGCTTAAGCGAAACTCTTTGTCTTGTAGTTCAGGTTAAGTGATCAGAACTCCTCAGCAGGCGGAAGTTGATTGTGATATTCAAGTGATACTCACTGAAAATCAAATATTACTATGGCAGTAATACTCAGGCTGCGGCTAGTATAATTAAAAATCTTGATGTTCTTCACCTGAAAATGTAACACACAAAAATAAAAATAAAACGTCTTTTGATTAGACTGACTCTCCTTTTAACTTGTCGAAAACACAATCCGGTGTCAGGATTTTTGCATGAGCTCCAGCTAACATTCAAAAATAAATTCATAAATTAAACATTCAACACACGTGAAACCTGATTTATTACCGCGTGGACGTTACTTTTGCCGGGAGCTAACAAGGACGTCACCATTTACTTAAATTTTGTTTGAAATGTTATATGATTAAATATATGGTTAAGCTTTATGTCATGTATTGTTCAAATGTGCCTCTTTACAATAGTATGGTTTCCATGAGACCCAAACGGCAGTTTAAAGAGTATTATAGTTTTTTGGCTGCACACGAGTATGAGCAAACAGCCACAAAAAAAATTTAAATCACAGTGTACTGAGAGAAAAAAAAATCGACTCATATCAGCCTGAAAATTCTATAATATTTTGAAGGATTTTAAAACATTTCTTTTTAACCATAAAACTCATATCTTCATTTCTTACATGCAGGCACAAGTTCTAAGTAATATGAAAAGCGTGGATGAAGACTTCATTTCGAAAAGGGTCAGAAGATCCTTATCTCAACCACAAGAAGGTAAATATATATGAATTTAAAAGTATATTTGTTACGTGTGGCAATACAAGATGAAACTTTCGAGTTTAGAAGTATATCACACTAATATATGTCATCATGTTTTTCATGCGTAAGCTTTGGGTCCCCTAACATTATACTGCGAATAGTTAAGTGGAAGGTTTTGTCTGTTCCTTTAGTTTCTTGCTCTCTCTGTGTTTCTGGTTTCACTGATAACCCCAACGTATAATTAACATGGAGAAAACTAAACATAAAATACACGCCATGAAACGGCATCTTACAAGATGATGCACAGTTCATAACTAGTTTGAGTATGACTGATGGTCCGGCCCGGTCCCGTGAATAAGACTGTTGTTGACAGTGACTGACGTTTCGACAACCTGTGCGGTAGTCACCTTCAGAGTCAAACGATGCTCCGTGTTAATTTGTAATGGGATAAATTTGGAATGGGATACCTCAAATTCTTAAAGAAAGACCGAAAAAAGCTTTTAAAAGATCACTAAAAGAAATGCTACTCGATAGCCTTGAAACTGAAGACTCCTATATTGATATGGATACGATCATCGTGAAAATGAAAAAGTAATTCTCTTGTCCTTTATTTTCATTTTATTTTATTTTTAAAATTCCACTTTAATATTGTCCTTGCATTTAAGTAGAACAGTATCTATTTAATGTAAAATATATATATTTATATAACGTCGAAGTTCTTTGTATTTGTCTAGTTTGTAGTAAATTATGTAGCCTAGCCTGCCGCGAATAGCCTCGCTAACTGCAGGCCAGTCCCAATGTATCTTTTGTTATATTTCCAAATTTAAATAAAGTTGAAGTAAGTTGAATGACGACAACTCATGTATTCGTTATTACTTTCACAGGATTAGGTTCTCATCCCCGTTCATCACAATCACCTTCCTCCTTAACTGAACCAACCCCAACACTAACAGAGACAATAAAATCTTCACCAGTATCAGGAGAGCAAAGTTACTCCAGTAAAACCCGATCGATATACGCTCACACATCAATAAGACCTCTGCTATCTTCGCAAGCGGTCTCCTCAAATTCAATATCAGCATCTCTGGATTCTTTGCTGCTGATGTCCTCGGATGTGACAAACAGATTTCAGCCAGCTAGTTCAAAATTATCATTAAAAAGATCATCCACTACCCGCACCTTGTCATCAACAGGGATTGCTCCACTGAGGTCTCTCTCACCCATGCATTCGTCGACTGCGACACATACTCCGCAAGTCAAGTCAACAGCACCAACACATCAGAGTGCGTATTCTTCAATATCTTCACCCGTAGCTGCGTCTGATGATTCACTAAATAAATCTGTACGACAAAAAACACGGCACAAGAAGAAAACGCCGATTCCGTATTGGTCTATTGCTGCATCTGGTATTGGTTGCATGTTTGTCATATTGGCCGGCTATCTTATATGGAAACTAAGCGGCCAGACACGGAGGGGCAATGACACTCAGGGGCCTCTACCCGATCTCCCCCAAGGGCATGACAATCCTGTTTATGACGGTACGACAATGATCGTTTAAAAGCCGGGTCCCCAAAAGGTTTGTTTGAGATCCTAGCGGGATTTCTCTTATTAGAAGGCCCGGATTCTAGATTTAAAGCAAAATGGGGCCGAGATTCAGGGTTAAAATTATACAAGGGATGGGAGTCATTGAAACTAAGTATTGGGATTACGGGATCACATCATATGGATTCTTATTTAAGGCCTGTCATTGGCCAAATTTTGACGATGTTTGAGAAAACATGCAAAAAACTTCGTTCTAATAAAATTCAGGTTGGCTTAAACCTTCTATGCATGGATTCCCGAAACATTTGTTGCTGTTGCATTAGCAGCTTCAAGATTAAACTTTAAGGACAGATTGGAAAGGGAAGCTATTATAAAACAGCGGCACCCAACGACGGTGTCCTCCCAAATACATTGATCTTTGAAAACACCTTTTAGGCTATCCAGAGTACTTTTAGATCTCTAGAAATGCATTCTAGTTAATTTTGTTATTGAAGACATAATATTATATATTATATATATTATAAATGTTATGTATTTAGGCGTTGAAATTAAATAAAAAAACTGGTTTCTGTCGTCTGTTGCAACGAATGGTAAGGATGTGCATGCATTGAAATTTGAAAACTATGCGCCACTAGGCTTGCAAAAATCATAAAAACGTATTGTTTAGTGCTCTCTCATGAAATTTGTTTGGGTTCTTCTTCACATCTCTGACAGAGCATTTTGTGTATGTGTAAACTATAAGGAACACAATAATGACTTCAGCACAGAATTGACCTAAAACAGCAATATCAACGTGGCATACCCCTCATTCTCTCTTGCCTTTGACTAACAGGCATGGTTACTCGGCACAGCAAGGTCTTTTTGCTGCGATATAAGAGAGATTAAGCATCGCGTTTACGGCAAACAGCAAACGTGCATGATCATATTCAAGCTGTAGTTGAGAAATTTTCAAAATGAGTAATGAGCAGATAAAAACGGCTTAAAACAATTCTTATGGATAGAATTGGCGTCAATCTACCGATTTTCGTTCAGTTAAACGACAAGTAGATGGAAAACTTGGTCACGTTGTACGAATTCACGTTTGCCGTTTGCCGTAAACGCGAGCCTCGGAATCTGTCTATGGTTGGCCTGTTCTAGGCTCTTAATCGGGAACAATGAAAATAGAAAGCTAAAAAAAATGGAAGGGGTTAAGGGAAATAGGGTAGTAGCAATCTCTCTCCAATTCTTGCAAGTAAGATCAGATGTAACATTTTACATGCATGAAAAGCTTTCAGAGCCATTTTCTAAGCAAGACGTAAAGGAACATATCGATGTATTAAAGGATCTTCTTAGCAGCTGCAAACTGTACATGTATTTTCTGATTAAAACTTTAAAACTTTAAATTTGGGGGGGAAAAAGAGAAGAAACTTGAAATATATTTGATTTATAAGAAGAGTAAGTGGTTGGACCTTGGGGCGGGGCCTCCCCTCCCGGTATAAAACTCTTTTGAGTACAAGCCCAAGCCCCCAGCCCCCCTTCCGCCAGAATTAGCCTGCAGAACCGTGAGGCAATATGTGTTTTTGCGTTTTTGAGGCGAGAGTAGGCAATCGCGATCGTCTGTTCAGACGTTGAGCAGGCTATTCAGTTCAACATATAAGTGTCGACTGTTTTCTTCCACTTGGTCGGGTTTTTGGTTTAACAGCGACAAAGGAGTCAGGACAAAACTCAGGTTGTAAAGAGAACAAGCTCAAGTCTATGTACCATCTTATGACAGACTCTATGAAGACTAAAGACTTGACTGTTTATTCGCTACATGATGGTAGCAATTATACGTGATTAAATGTATAAAAGGATATATCTGGTTTCCTCTCTAGTTAAACCCCACATTACAATTTGCGCAGAATTTAATATTCCGCCGATCACACACGTGCAGTTAAGGGAACTAGGCGTCTCGTATAGATTTCGGATATGAAGAGTAGTAGCAACTAGAATGTATACATGGAAAGTATCACTGGGGGAAAGCATGTTGTAGTACATAAGTAATTGACGTAATACAAAACACCTGAAAAGCCTGTATTCAAAGGGCTCTCTTAACATCATCATCATCATCATCATCTCCCAACATCAGTAATGCATCATCAAAGGAAAAAGTTATAAGAATTGATAACATGATCGCCAAAGCGAAAATGCTTTGTTCTATGACCTTATTCTTTAAGGAAAAGTATAGAGATCAATTCGAAAAATTTGTTAGTGGTTATTAGGGCTTTTATAAAAAGGGTTAAATCTCAACCTTTACGTGAGCTACTCTTGACGCATCGCTCGTCATCCCAGGGTTTCCGCATAATTACGGCCCTTATTCCAGCTCTAATTCCTTAATGCCAGGCGGGGTTTTGAAACCAAATGTTTCCTAAGCATCAAACTTTCAGAGAGGAATTTGCTTGACGAGACTGATTCAGAAGAGGCCTTCTGCCCCTCATTCGGTGCGAGTTTCAGAAAAGTCTTTTTAAAAGACCTAAATCATCGTCAGTAATTATAAACTATAAATACTCAGATGCCACCTGGGCTGTATCCATCTTAACTTTAGCTTTCTTTTACGTACACTACAATGCTTTTAATACTTGCTCGGGAAATTATTAATATTCGTGCAGGGAAACAAGTTTCCTTATGATTGGATAGGAACTCAACTGAATAATATTTACCTTGACTTTTTTAGCATTACTCAGCATCTAACGATCAATAAATCGTTAGCAAGTAGTTAGTTATCAGGGACCAATATTGCTGTAATGATTGTGTATTCATGCAGTTATAAAGATACAGTCAGAGAAAATGTATATATTTTATGTTGTTGTTGTTATTTTCTGATTTCAATTTAAAACAACGTTTTGCTGTTTTTGATTCTCTTTTTGATTTTTAATTTCAGCTGTAAAATGTTGGTAAATTTTTTGAATTAAATTTCGAAGCTACAAACAATGTTCCGCTTAAAGGTTTCAGTGATTTGGGGTCAACCGCTTACTGGTCTATGACGTCACAAGGCTTTTGTACGATATCGCATATAGCGGCCACACACCGTAACGGTTTGTAAGTCTTCCACGTGCACGAGTCAAGAATGAAAACCCTTGCGATTATTTTTGCCTTCTTTCTGGCTTTTTTGCTGATTGAAATGAGAAATGCACTTCCAACTAATGGGTTGGAAGATTCAAAAAGAGGGAAAATTGTTTCGCGGGGACATTTGCCAATCTTCCGTGAAGCTCGAGCTAATTTAAGAAAGCAAACAACAAGTAACACGGAAGACATGTCTGGTTTAAATGCTGGAGCTCGGTATGTCACCACCCTGTTTCACGGCATAGTTAGCCGTGAAACAAATCTAAGAAAGTTTCCAAAGGTGCTGTCCAAGGTGAGCTTTTTGCCATGTGATTGTTTGATCCATTTCTTCTGATAGTACGAGGAAAACAGTGAACCATGATCTGCTTCTAATTCTTGCCTCATCACTCAGTTATGCACTAATGAGTTTCCTTGACACGTTTCTCTTGTAGTCTGGAAGCATAGTTTTCAAATCTTTCCGTTCGCTCGAATTTAGAAAAATATCAAAGAAAATCCTTTTTAATAAGCTGTGTGGCACAACTCTTGTTTTCATATAGTTGAGTTCTTTTTATCGATGCGGCATTCTAGGTAAGAAATTCGTTTTTGTATCCGTAATGAACGAGTTTTGCTTGTACTTTGGGTAACATCGCCGCCATATTGATTTAGTGGAGGGAAAGCTAGTACCCTACTGCAAAAACAGTTAAACAGCGGTCTTTCCGTATATTTTCAGTTCCCCATTAAGTTACTTGAGGCTGAGTTAATAGTCTACTACAGTTACACCCAATATCTATGAAGGCCTGTGTCACCAGACCCATCCCTAAGACCAAGCCCAAGACGAAGCCACGCTGACGGATTTTTGCGGTGGCTCTCTGTTTTGCTGATCCATTTTTACTTATCAGAGCAAGGCCAAACTTACACTCTAACCTTCCTCCTTCCATTAAAAACACTGCTATACATTCTTTTCCAGTAAAGCACTAGCCCTATGGCCATTATTGACATTCTTGTAATTACAACCATGAGTTAGTCTGGTCAATCTCCCTATTACTGAAACTTTAAGGTCTGAGCTCTCAAGAAAGTTTTCAGTCAAGGCTGTGAGATGGTATTTCTTTGCAAAATGCAGGGATCATCATTGAATAGTCTTTAATTTAAGGGTGCGTTAATATCATGCACCCGTTAATTGAATACTTCAGCATGTCCCTGCCCTCTCCAAATCTGCAAACACAGACGTATTTCCTGTTGTCGCTTTTCTTTCTCAAGCGTAGAGAAGTACCTCTGTGTTCACAGGGAACCCATCTCCCGGCGTTTGATCTTTGAACACTTAATATACCTACATGTATTCCCTGGGCCGCGGAAATTGTTCGTGTTTTTATGAAATCGGACGCCTTTGGTCACAGTGATACAATTCTATAACAGCCAGAAAACTTCATAATGCAAATACTCTTTTGCTTAAGCAAAACTCTTTGCCTTGTAGTTTAGGTTAAGTGATCACAACTCATGGATAGGCGGAAGTTGGTTGACTATCCATTAAGTGGTATATATTGAAAATCAAATATTAACAAGGCGGTAACACTCAGGCTGCGGCTAGTATAATTAAAAATCTGGATGTTCATCACCGGAAAAAAAAACTCACAAAAATAAAAATAAATCATCTTTTGGTTAGACTGACTTCCTTTTAAGCCGGTAGAAAATACAATCAAATGTGCTACGATTTTTGCATGAACGCTAGCATAAAATACACGTGAAAACTGATTATTTATTACCGAGTAGGCGTTTTTTCTTCCGGGAGCTGACAAGGCCGTCACCATTTACATCAAATTATGTTTGAAATGTTTGATAGATCAAACAGTCTGAGCTAAGCTTTGTGTCATGTATTGTTTAAATGGGCGTCTTACATTAGCACATATAATTAAACCGAACTCCCTAGACATACTAGACTTGCCACAAGTCGAGCTCAAAATTTTTCACGTTGGGAAATGAGAAGCAAATGACTTTAAGAAAGTCTATAGACATACCAACGTCAGCTCCGCTTATATTGGCTAACAAGGATAGTACCTATTTCAAGGATTGAATTAATTTTCTAACAGAATAAAAATTCTATATTGATATTTCGCGTTGCAGCTAGATTCAGTTTGTTCACAGTACGGTTCTTAATTGGGATAAATTCCTCAGTTTTGAATGATAGCATCCTGATCCTGAAGCCAAGTAGATACTTGAACTCTGTACATACTTTTCGCCCATTCCTATCCGCCTTTTTTTCTTTTTTTTCTAATTTTCTTATTCCTTACTTCTTGACCTTTAATCATTCTAAAAAAATTTTCCCCTGAAAAAGTTCTTTGGTATACAGTTGTCTCACACAGCAGTCAGTGTTTCGACCTGAAAACACCAACCAAACGGCAGTTTATAGAATAATATGGTATTTTTCACGTCTCTGGCCAATTTCAGGTTTTCATCCTTCCATGCACACGAGTATGGGCAATTCAGCTACACAAAAAAATTCAGTTTTTTTAAGTGCTAAATGATGGGTAAAGCGGTAAGAATTTTTTAGTGTCTAGTTTCTTGCTGCATGTTTATTTGCAATGAAACAATGAAAATTTCCTGAGAATGAGTTCACACAAAAGAGAATTTTACTTATCTGATGATGGAATGAGCCAGGAGCCAACACTCAGTTTAAAAATCGACTCATACCCGCCTGAAAATTCTATAATTTTTCTAGGATTGATTTTGACATATTTTGTTTAACTATCAAACCCATATTTTCACACCTTACAGGCACAAGTTGGAGGTAATATGAAAGGCGTGGACGAAGGCTTCATTTCTAAAAGAAATAGAAGATCCTCATTTCAATCTCAAGAAGGTATAATGAAAATATATTTGTTACGAGTGATTCAATTCAAGATGAACCTTTCTCGTCTAGAAGTGTTTCACACTAATATAGTTGTCATCATGTTTTTCATGCGTGAGCCTTGGTCCCTTTTATGCCCGGTTACATATAATCTGTGTAATCTTTGTTTTCACCCTTTTCCTTCCCTCTCCTCGCGATTTTTTCATGCTTTCCCCAAACAGAGGGCCTGTTCACAGGCTAGGTCACATACTGCGAAGGGTTAGGTAGGAGGTTTGTCTCTTCCTTCAGTTTTGCTCTCTTTGTATTTCCAGACATAATAACCCCCAACGTATACCTAACATGGAAAAACATAAAATCGCACGCAGAAAACATCTAACATCTGTCCGGTTTTGTTTACAATCTATGTTAACGACCTTCTTTCTGTTCCTAAACGTTGTCTATCTGCCTCCTATGTTGATGACTGTAAATTGTATTTGTCCTTTTCACCTGCCGAATTACCCACGTCCATCCTCGCCTTAAACGAAGACCTTACGAGAATATCTCAGTGGTGCTGTAAAAACTCTCTTTTGATTAATCCGGACAAAACTAAGGTTCTAGCTGTTGGATTACCACAACTTTTAAAGAAACTGTCGTCATTCAGTATAACACTTTTGGACAAGGAAATAACACCTGTGCCTGTCGTTAAGGACTTGGGTGTTCTTCTCGACACATGCCTCAGTTATAACCAACATATCACTCAGATTGCCTCGAAATGCCTTTTTTAATTGTACCAAATTAACAGAATCAAGCATCTCCTGGATAGGAAAACACTTTTGTTAGTAATAAATTCATTTGTCTTTAGTAAACTCCAATATTGTTCAACTGTCTGGAGTAATACCAGCAGCAGCAATATTGACAAGTTACAAAAAGTCCAAAACTTTGCTGGACGAATTATTCTGGGATTAAGAAAGTATGACCATATTTCGGATGGGTTGCGATCGTTGAAATGGCCTCCTATTAGAGAGAAACTCATTCTAAATGACGCTACTATGATGCACAAATGTATTAACAAGCTTGTTCCAGACTATCTTGCTGATATGTTTAAATCACGTTCTCAAGTCCATAATAGACAAACTCGATCATCTGGTGCTTTGGATATACCTTTATGTCGCCTGTCAACAGGGCAGCGCTCCTTTGCTTTCAGAGGAGCCAAACTCTGGAACTCCTTGAATGATAATATTAAGTCCTTAAAATGCCCCAGGAATTTTAGGCGTCATCTTGCAAATGTTTTATTAAGTTGATATATTTTTTGTAATTATAATATTATTGTACTTACATTCTTAATTAATTTATACAAATTTTGTATTTTTTATTCTATTGAGCTGAAAAACCCACTTAAGGAGCATCAATAAAGTGCATGTATGTATGTATGTATGTATGCATTAATATGGCAAACGAAAAAAAAAAAATGAAGATGCACAGTGTTAATGATGATAACTCATGTATCCGTTACTGTTTATTGACCTTCACAGGATTAGCTTCCCATCCCCATTCATCATGGTCATTGTCCGTTACGTCGTTTGCTTCTCTGACAACATCCTCCTTAACCGAACCAACGCCAACAACAAAGGCAATAAAATCTTCGGTAATAAAATCTTCACCAGTATCATCAGATGCAGTGACAAGTTACGCCAATACAACCCGATCGATAACTTCTCATACATCAATAAACCCTCTGCTATCTTCTCAAGCGATCTCCTCAGGTTCAATATCAGCATCTCCTAATTCCTTGTTGCTGATGTCCTCGGCACTGACTAACAGAACTCATGCCGCTACTTCAACATCAAGTTATGTATCAACTACCACTTTGTCAGCAACAAGGATTTCTCCACTGATGTCTCCCTCATACATGTCTTCGTCATCTACTACACATACTCCACAATTCAAGCCAACGCACTCTTCAATTGCCCCCTTGTTACTATCGTCACGACACCAACACATCAGAGTTCTTCTGCTTCAATATCTTCATCCGTAGCTGGGTCTGATGATTCATCAGAAAAATCTCGATCACTACAAACAATGCACAAAAAGAAGACACCGTTTCCGTATTGGTCAATTGCTGTATCCGGTATTGGTTGCATCTTTGTCATAATGGCCGCCTATCTTATATGGAAACTAAGACGCCAGACACATGGGGACACTCAGGGGCCTCTTCCTGACCTCCCCCAAGGGGAAGACAATCCCGTTTATGACGATATGTCAATGAACATTTAAGAAGGTCCCCACAAGGTTAATTAAGCAAAATGAGGGCAAGTTTCGGGGCGGTTAAAAGTATGCACGGTATTCGAGATGCTGAAACTAACCACCTAGATCAATGGATGACTGCCGGGATTGCAGAAACTTTTCAGTTGAGGGTTCTCATTTAAGGCCTGTTATATACAGAATTTTGACGGTGTTTAATAATATTTAATACTTATATTGCGCTTTTTCTATAAAAATACTCAAAAGCGCATAACAAATATAAGATCTCGCTCTAGAAATATTCAATTTGGCTTAAAACCTCGTTTGTTATTGTTGCATTGTTGTCAAAGATGTTGCAAGGGACATGTTATTAAAGATATATTTTGCTTTAATTCCAGGATTACCACGTGCAGTTAGCGGAAGTAAGCGATATTTCGTATCTAAAACACGCAATATGAGCAGTATTAGTGTAGAGTGTATTCATGTCATCACTGGCGGAAAGCATATTGTATTACTTAGCTTCATAAGTAATTGACGTAATACACACTGTCAAAAGCCTCTATTCAAAGAGCTCTCTTAACCCTTTGAGTCCCAAGAATGACAAACAAAAATTTTCTCCCAACATCATCAATGCATCATCAAATGAAAAAGTTATGAGAATTGATGAAATGATCACCAAAGCGAAAGTGCTTTGTTCTCTCTTTATTCTTTGAGGAAATTATAGATATTAGTTTGAGAAATTTATACCCGGATATTAGGGCGTAAAGGATTGAATCACGGTGACCCTTACGTGCTCTTCTCTTGAGGCATCTCTCCGCGTCATCCCAAGGTTTTTTTTCCGCATAACAAGCCACTGCCCTCTTATTCCAGCTCTAATTCCTTAATGTCAGACGGGTTTTGAAACCAATGTTTCCTAAGCCTCAATTGAAACTTCCTGAGAGGAATTTGACGAGACTGAAGAGGCTTTCTGTCCCTCATTGGGTGCGAGTTTTAGAAAAGTCCTTAAGACCTAAATCGTCAGTAAAGCTATGGAAACTACAAATGCCACTTGGGCCTCCACCCATCTTTCCCTCAGTTTTCTTGTACAAATATACAGGACCATGCTTTTCAATCTGAATATACTTGCACGTAAAATTTTATTGGGGCAAGAAAACATCTTTGGTTAAGGGCAACGGGACTAATCTGAAAAATAATTACCTTAATTACCTTTTTTCTCATTACTTAGCATCTAACGATCAATAAATTGTTAGCAAATAGAAGTCAGAGGCCAATGTTGCTGTTAATAATGACTTTGTATTCCGTTATAAAGACACAGAGAAAATGTATCTATTTTTTTTTATTTCAATTTAAAACAATGTTTAGCTTTTTTTTATTTGGCGGTAATCTCTTTTTTTATAAATTAAATTTCGAAGACACAAACAATGTTCCACTTAAAGGTTTCCTTGATTTGGGGTTTAATTATCCGCATACTGGCCTATGACGTCAAAAGGATTTTGCACGAAATCGTATATAGCGGCCACGCACCTTAACGGCTTCCAAGACTTCCACGTGCACGAGTCAAGAATGAAGACCCTTGCGATTAGTTTTGCCTTTTTTCTGGCTTTTTTTCTTCTTAAAATGAGAAATGCACTTCCAACAAATGGGTTGGAAAATTTTAGAAGGGGGCATGCTGTTTCTCCGGGACATTTGCCACTCTTTCATGAGATCGCACACAGAGCTCGAGCTAATTTGAGGAAGCAAACACCAAGAAAGACGGAAGACATGTCTGACTCAAATGTTAGAGCTCATTATGAAGCCACGCTGTTTCACAGCATACTTAGCAGGTCTACAAATCCAAGAAAGTTTCCAAAGGAGCCGTTCAAGGTAAGCAATTTTGTCACTGCTTGATCCATTTCTTTCATTTACTAGGGAGACAATGGACCGTTCTGCTTCTGATGCTTCCCTCACCAATTCAGGCATTATGCGCTAGTAAGTCTTTATGTTGCCCGTGGTAGTGTGAATGGGAGCATAGTAATCAAATGTTCCCATTTGTTCAAGTTAAGAAAAACTACCAAATCTGCAGTGAGATATAACTCTTGCTTTCCGCAACAGTTGCGTTCATCAATGCAGTATTCTAGGCATGCGTAAAAAGTCGTATATATTTGTATCTGCAAAGCAAGATTTTTGCTTATATCAGTATTAGGTAGCATCGCCATCGATATCGTGGAGAAAAGTTAGTAGTTTAAAATGATTAAATAGTATCCTTTCCGTATTCCCCCATTTAGTTATACTTGAGACTGAGTTAATAGATAATAGAAGGTTACGCCCAATATCTACGAAGGGCTGTGTCTGATCTGAAAGTCCGAACCATCCCAGGGCCAAGCCCAACTGACTTTACGCTCACAAGTTTTTGCGGTCACTCTTTTCAAATCTTTATTCAATCAGCAAATTTCTAGGCTAAAACCTTCTAAGTTTTCCTCCTTCTATATAATAAAGAGCAGTATAAGTTCAAGTATACGAATGGCGAGCGGACGTGTATTTTTCAGCTCCGTCAATTTGTAATGTTTTTCTCTTTGCATTTCTTCTACTGGAGTTTTGTCTTAGCTTAAACATTTCTATTAGCATTTTGTCTTAGTTTAAACATTTACAGAGGAATTATTTTCATGGGGAAACCAAAGAAACATCAATCGTCTGATGCTGCAGCGGACGAATTGAACTTGGAAACTCTTAAAGATGAAGGAGGATTGGTCTCCGTTGCTACACTGAAGCAAATGCTTGATGTTCAGCAGTCCATGCTTAAAACGCTTTTCGATTCCTTTATCTCCACTGTCAATGCAAGAGTTGATAAGTTGGCAGACTCAGTCGCGTCTCTCAAAGCAAGCCTTGAATTTACACAAAAGGATGTCGGAGATTTGTCGTCCTTAAAATCGAAGCTCGTGGGCGCCGAAAAGGATATTGTTGAAAT
>OZ038000.1:2857408-2897408 GCA_964035705.1 Porites rus
TAGCTTCAATAACATGTTTCTGGTGACACGCGAGTTCGGAGCATTTTTATTTACCACAATGTAGGACTAATATAAGAAAGTTCTCCATCAGTTTCCAAGGTCCTAAATTTTTTAACTCTCTTAGTTTTGAAATTCGAAATGCAACAAGTACCGCTTCCTTTTGCTGTAAGCTGAAAGCATTCCTCTTATCACAAATAGTAATTTATATATATATATATATATAATATATGTATTTTTTTTTTCTTCCTTTGCTCTTTTATTTTGTTTTTTTCTTTTTGTCATTTCGCTTTTTTTAGCCTAGAACTATGATTAGTACGACTATCTAATATACTTATTTTAAGATTTAGGTCTGCCATTGATTTTCCCATGTGTAATTATGATAATATTTTGTTCTAATTATCTAACTGAGGGAGCCCATTCCTTATAAGCCTGGTGGCTTCTCTTGGGCTTCCTCGCCATGAGAGTTGAGGTAATTAGATTTTATTTGATTTTTATAATTTTTTGGCAAACAAAACAATAAACAATAAACAAAAACAGTACTGTTATACTCTTTAATATAACACTAGCCTTAGTTATTAGTGCTATCCGGCCGTGGATATTCAAGCATAACTGAATTAGTCTGGCAAACGTCAAGATCTAAATAATTTTTTATCAAGGCGGTTACCCCCTCCGGGGGTGGCACTTCTCTGCAAAATAGATCATCATTCACTAGTTTTGAATTTAAGTGTTCGGCAACTTGCGTTAAATCATGCACCCGTTAATTGAATCTCCCTACCCTCTTTAAGCCTGTGAACACATGCAGACGTGTTTCCTGTCGTTGCTTTTCTCCGTCAAGCGTAGAGAAGCGACAGACGGAATACCTCTGTTCACAAGGTACCAATCTCCCAGCATTTACACCCATTCCCCGGGCCACCGAAACTGCTGTTCATATGAAATCGGACGCCTTTGGTCACAATTAGTGTTTCAATTTCACAATAAATATAATGCAAATATCCTTAGCTTAAGCAAAACTCTTTGTCTTGTAGTTCAGGTTAAGTGATCAGAACTCTTCAGCAGGCGGAAGTTGATTGTGATATTCAAGTGATACTCACTGAAAATCAAATATTACTATGGCAGTAATACTCAGGCTGCGGCTAGTATAATTAAAAATCTTGATGTTCATCACCGGAAAATGTAACAGACAAAAATAAAAATAAAACGTCTTTTGATTAGACTGACTCTCCTTTTAACTTGTCGAAAACACAATCCGGTGTCAGGATTTTTGCATGAGCTCCAGCTAACATTCAAAAATAAATCCATAAATTAAACATTCAACACACGTGAAACCTGATTTATTACCGCGTGGACGTTACTTTTGCCGGGAGCTAACAAGGACGTCACCATTTACTTAAATTTTGTTTGAAATGTTACATGATTAAATATGTGGTTAAGCTTTATGTCATGTATTGTTCAAAATAATGTGCCTCTTTACAATAGTATGGTTTCCATGACACCCAAACGGCAGTTTAAAGAGTATTATAGTTTTTTGGCTGCACACGAGTATGAGCAAACAGCCACAAAAAAAATTTAACCACAGTGTGCTGGGATAAAAAAATCGACTCATACCAGCCTGAAAATTCTATAATATTTTGAAGGATTTTAAAACAGTTATTTTTAACCATAAAACCCATATCTTCATTTCTCACATGCAGGCACAAGTTCTAAGTAATATGAAAAGCGTGGATGAAGACTTCATTTCCGAAAGGATCAGAAGATCCTTATCTCAACCACAAGAAGGTAAATATATATGAATTTCAAAGTATATTTGTTACGTGTGGCAATACAAGATGAAACTTTAGAATTTAGAAGTATATCACACTGATACATGTCATCATGTTTTTCATGCGTAAGCTTTGGGTCCCCTAACATTATACTGCGAATAGTTAAGTGGAAGGTTTTGTCTGTCCCTTAAGTTTCTTGCTCTCTTTGTGTTTCTGGTTTCAACTGATGACCCCAACGTATAATTAACATGGAGAAAACTAAACATAAAATACACGCCATAAAACGGCATCTTACAAGATGATGCACAGTTCATAAGTAGTTTGAGTATGACTGATGGTCCGGCCCGGTCCCGTGAATAAGACTGTTGTTGACAGTGACTGACGTTTCGACAACCTGTGCGGTAGTCACCTTCAGAGTCAAACGATGCTCCGTGTTAATTTGTAATGGGATAAATTTGGAATGGGATATCTCAAATTCTAAGACCGAAAAAAGCTTTTAAAAGATCACTAAAAGAAATGCTACTCGATATCCTTGAAACTGAAGACTCCTATATTGATATGGATACGATCATCGTGAAAATGAAAAAGTAATTCTCTTGTCCTTTATTTTCATTTTATTTTATTTTATTTTTAAAATTCCACTTTAATATTGTCCTTGCATTTAAGTAGAACAGTATCTATTTAATGTAAAATATATATACTTATATAACGTCGAAGTTCTTTGTATTTGTCTAGTTTGTAGTAAATTATGTAGCCTGGCCTGCCGCGAATAGCCTCGCTAACTGCAGGCCAGTCCCAATGTATCTTTTGTTATATTTCCAAATTTAAATAAAGTTGAAGTAAGTTGAATGACGACAACTCATGTATTCGTTATTACTTTCACAGGATTAGGTTCTCATCCCCGTTCATCACAGTCACCTTCCTCCTTAACTGAACCAACTCCAACACTAACAGAGACAATAAAATCTTCACCAGTATCAGGAGAGCAAAGTTACTCCAGTAAAACCCGATCGATATACGCTCACACTTCAATAAGACCTCTGCTATCTTCGCAAGCGGTCTCCTCAAATTCAATATCAGCATCTCTGGATTCTTTGTTGCTGATGTCCTCGGATGTGACAAACAGATTTCAGCCAGCTAGTTCAAAATTATCATTAAAAAGATCATCCACTACCCGCACCTTGTCATCAACAGGGATTGCTCCACTGAGGTCTCTCTCACCCATGCATTCGTCGACTGCGACACATACTCCGCAAGTCAAGTCAACAGCACCAACACATCAGAGTGCGTATTCTTCAATATCTTCACCCGTAGCTGCGTCTGATGATTCACTAAATAAATCTGTACGACAAAAAACACGGCACAAGAAGAAAACGCCGATTCCGTATTGGTCTATTGCTGCATCTGGTATTGGTTGCATGTTTGTCATATTGGCCGGCTATCTTATATGGAAACTAAGCGGCCAGACACGGAGGGGCAATGACACTCAGGGGCCTCTACCCGATCTCCCCCAAGGGCATGACAATCCTGTTTATGACGGTACGTCAATGATCGTTTAAAAGCCGGGTCCCCAAAAGGTTTTTTTGAGATCCCAGCGGGATTTCTCTTGTTTAAAGGCCCGGATTCTGGATCTAAAGCAAAATGGGGACGAGATTCAGGGTTAAAATTATATAAGGGATGGGAGTCAGCGAAACTAACTATCGGGATTACGGGATGACGGCATATGGATTCTTATTTAAGGCCTGTCATTGGCCAAATTTTGACGATGTTTGAGAAAACATGCCTAAAGCTTTGTTCTTAAACCTTCTATGCACGGATTCCCGAAACATTTGTTACTGTTGCATTAGCAGCTTCAAGATTAAACTTTAAGGACTGATTGGAAAGGGAAGCTATTATAAAACAGCGTCACCCAACGACGGTGTCCTCCCAAATACATTGATCTTTGAAAACACCTTTTAGGCTATCCAGAGTACTTTAAGATCTCTAGAAATGCATTCTAGTCCATTTTGTTATTGAAGACAAAACATTATATTATATATATATATTATATATATTATAAATGTTATGTATTTAGGCGTTGAAATTAAATTAAAAAAACTGTTTTCTGTCGTCTGTTGCAACGAATGGCAAGGATGTGCATGGATTGAAATTTGAAAACTATGCGCCAACTTTTTTAAGTTTAAATGCTGGGCTTGCAAAAATCATCAAAAACGCATTGTTTAGTGCTCTCTCATGAAATTTGTTTGGGTTCTTCTTCACATCTCTGACAGAGCATTTTGTGTATGTTTAAACTATAGGGAACACAATAATGACTTCAGCACAGAATTGACCTGAAACAGCAATATCAACGTGGCATACCCCTCATTCTCTCTTGCCTTTGACTAACAGGCATGGTTACTCGGCACAGCAAGGTCTTTTTGCCGCGATGTAAGAGAGATTAAGCATCGCGTTTACGGCAAACAGCCGCGAACGTGCATGATCATATTCAAGCAGTAGTTGAGAAATTTTCAAAATGAGTAATGAGCAGATAAAAACGGCTTAAAACAATTCTTATGGATAGAATTGGCGTCAATCTACCGATTTTCGTTCAGTTAAACGACAAGTAGATGGAAAACTTGGTCACGTGGTACAAATTCAAGTTTACCGTTTGCCGTAAACGCGAGCCTCGGAATCTGTCTATGGTTGGCCTGTTCTAGGCTCTTAATCGGGAACAATGAAAATAGAAAGGTAAAAAAAGGGAGGGGATTGAGGGAAATAGGCTGGTGGCAATTTCTCTCCAATTCTTGCCAAGTAAGATCAGATGTAACATTTTAAATGCATTAAAAGCTTTCAGAGCCATTTTCTAAGCAAGACGTAAAGGAACATACCGATGTATTAAAGGATCTTCTTAGCAGCTGCAAACTGTACATGTATTTTCTGATTAAAACTCTAGATTTTGGGGGGGGGGGGAAGAGAAGAAACTGGAAACATATTTGATCTATAAGAAGAGTAAGTGGTTGGACCTTGGGGCAGGGCCTCCCGGTATAAAACTTTTTTGAGTACAAGCCCAACCCCCCAGCCCCCCTACCCCCGGAATTAGCCTGCAGAACCGTTAGGCAATATGTGTTTTGCGTTTTTGAGGCGAGAGTAGGCAATCGCGATAAGTGGGAAAAACTAACGTCTGTTCAGACGTTGAGCAGGCTATTTTTCAACATATAAGACTGTTTTCTTCCACTTTGTCGGGTTTTTGGTTTAACAGCGACAAAGGAGTCAGGACAAAACTCTGGTTGTAAAGAGAACAAGCTCAAGTCTATGTACCATCTTATGACAGACTCTATGAAGATTAAAGACTTGACTGTTTATTCGCTACATGATGGTAGCAATTATATGTGATTAAATGTGTAAAAGAATGCATCTGGTTTCCTTTCTAGTTAACACCCTACATTACAATTTGCGTAGAATTGAATATTCCGCCTATCACTCACGTCACACAGGGGAACTAGGCGTCTCATATAGATTTCGGATATGAGCAGTAGTAGCAACTAGAATGTATACGTGGAAAGTATCACTGGGGGAAAGCATGTTGTAGTACATAAGTAATTGACGTGATACAAAACGCCTGAAAAGCCTGTATTCAAAGAGCTCTCTTAACATCATCATCATCATCATTATCTCCCAACATCAGTAATGCATCATCAAAGGAAAAAGTTATGAGAATTGATAACATGATCGCCAAAGCGAAAATGCTTTGTTCTATGGCCTTATTCCTTAAGGAAAAATGTGTTTATGTTCGGAATTTGCATTTATGACCGCAGTTTAATGCTCTAGTCTCGTAGTTTATAGTGATGTAATCCGTTTTTCTCCGCCACTACTTTATTTCTTGTATGTTAGCTTTTCTCGTCCCCAATAAACACAACTGGTCGTGTCCTTCCTATTTCAACGTGTTGTTGCCTTTCTGCTGATTAGAACTTAAACGTTTTCTCTGCGGCGGAACGCAGTGACATAGCAGAGAAGTATAGAGATCAATTCGAAAAATTTGTAAGTGGTTATTAGGGCTTTTATAAGGAGGGTTAAATCTCAACCTTTACGTGAGCTACTCTTGACGCATCGCTCGTCATCCCAGGGTTTCCGCATAATTACGGCCCTTATTCCAGCTCTAATTCCTTAATGCCAGGCGGGGTTTTGAAACCAAATGTTTCCTAAGCATCAAACTTTCAGAGAGGAATTTGCTTGACGAGACTGTTTCAGAAGAGGCCTTCTGCCCCTCATTGGGTGCAAGTTTCAGAAAAGTCTTTTTAAAAGACCTAAATCATCGTCAGTAATTATAAACTATAAATACTCAGATGCCACCTGGGCTGCATCCATCTTAACTTTAGCTTTCTTTTACGTACACTACAATGCTTTTAATACTTGCTCGGGAAATTATTAATATTCGTGCAGGGAAACAAGTTTCCTTATGATTGGATGGGAGCTCAACTGAATAATATTTACCTTGACTTTTTTAGCATTACTCAGCATCTAACGATCAATAAATCGTTAGCAAGTAGTTAGTAACCAGGGACCAATATTGCTGTAATGATTGTGTATTCAGTTATAAAGATACAGTCAGAGAAAATGTATATATTTTATCTTGTTGTTGTTATTTTCTGATTTCAATTTAAAACGACGTTTAGCTGTTTTTGATTCTCTTCTTTATTTTTAATTCCCGCGGTAAAATGGTGGTAAATTTTATGAATTAAATTTCGTAGCTACAAACAATGTTCCGCTTAAAGGTTTTAGTGATTTGGGGTCAACCGCGTACTGGTCTATGACGTCACAAGGCTTTTGTACGATATCGCATATAGCGGCCACACACTGTAACGGTTTGTAAGTCTTCCACGTGCACGAGTCAAGAATGAAAACCCTTGCGATTATTTTTGCTTTCTTTCTGGCTTTTTTGCTGATTGAAATGAGAAATGCACTTCCAACTAATGGGTTGGAAGATTCAAAAAGAGGGAAAATTGTTTCGCGGGGACATTTGCCAATCTTCCGTGAAGCTCGAGCTAATTTAAGGAAGCAAACAACAAGTAACACGGAAGACATGTCTGGTTTAAATGCTGGAGCTCGGTATGTCACCACCCTGTTTCACGGCATAGTTAGCCGTGAAACAAATCTAAGAAAGTTTCCAAAGGTGCTGTCCAAGGTGAGCTTTTTGCCATGTGATTGTTTGATCCATTTCTTCTGATAGTTCGAGGAAAATAGTGAACCATGATCTGCTTCTAATTCTTGCCTCATCACTCAGTTACGCACTAATAAGTTTCCTTGACACGTTTCTCTTGTAGTCTGGAAGCATAGTTTTCAAATCTTTCCGTTCGCTCGAATTAAGAAAAATATCAAAGAAAAACCTTTTTAATAAGCTGTGTGGCACAGCTCTTGTTTTCATATAGTTGAGTTCTTTTTATCGATGCGGCATTCTAGGTAAGAAATTCGTATTTGTATCCGTAATGAACGAGTTTTGCTTGTACTTTGGGTAACATCGCCGCCATATTGATTTAGTGGAGGGAAAGCTAGTACCCTACTGCAAAAACGGTTAAACAGCGGTCTTTCCGTATATTTTCAGTTCCCCATTAAGTTACTTAAGGCTGAGTTAATAGTCTACTACAGTCACACCCAATATCTATGAAGGCCTGTGTCACCAGACCCATCCCTAAGACCAAGCCCAAGACGAAGCCACCCTGACGGATTTTTGCGGTGGTTCTCTGTTTTGCTGATCCATTTTTACTTATCAGAGCAAGGCCAAACTGACCCTCTAACCTTCCTTTTTCCATTAAAAAAGACACTGCTATACACACTGTTCCAGTAAAGCACTAGCCCTATGGCCCTTATTGACATTCTTGTAATTACAACGATGAGTTAGTCTGGTCAATCTGCCTATTACTGAAACTTTAAGGTCTGAGTTCTCAAGTTTTCAGTCAAGGCTGTGAGATTGTATTTCTTTGCAAAATGCCGGGATCATCATTGAATAGTCTTTAATTTAAGGGTGCGTTAATATAATGCACCCGTTAATTGATACTTCAGCATGTCCCTGCCCTCTCCAAATCTGCAAACAAAGACGTATTTCCTGTTTTCGCTTTTCTTTCTCAAGCGTAGAGAAGTACCTCTGTGTTCAAAGGGAGCCCATCTCCCGGCGTTTGATCTTTGTACACTTAATATGCCTACATGTATTCCCAGGGCCGCCGAAATTGTTCGTGTTCTTATGAAATCGGATGCCTTGGTCACAGTGATCCAATTCTATAACAGCCAGAAAACTTCACAGATATAATGCAAATACTCTTTTGCTTAAGCAAAAGTCTTTGTGTTGTAGTTTAGGTTAAGTGATCACTACTCATCAAGAGGCGGAAGTTGGTTGACTATCCATTAAGTGGTATATATTGAAAACCAAATATTAACATGGCGGTAACACTCAGGCTGCGGCTAGTATAATTAAAAATCTGGATGTTCATCACAGGAAAAAAAAACTCACAAAAATAAAAATAAATCATCTTTTGGTTAGACTGACTTCCTTTTAAGCCGGTAGAAAATACAATCAAATGTGCTACGATTTTTGCCTGAACGCTAGCTGACATAAAATACACGTGAAAACTGATTATTTATTACCGAGTAGACGTTTTTTCTTCCGGGAGCTAACAAGGCCGTCACCATTTACATCAAATTATGTTTGAAATGTTTGACAGATCAAACAGTCTGAGCTAAGCTTTGTGTCAGGTATTGTTTAAATGGGCGTCTTACATTAGCATAGATGAAACCGAACTCCCTAGACATACTAGACTTGCCACAAGTCGAGCTCAAAATTTTTCAGATTCGGAAATGAGAAGCGAAGGACTTTAAGAAAGTCTATAGACATACCAACGTCAGCTCCGCTTATATTGGTTAACAATTGAGGATAGTACCTATTTCAAGGATTGAATTAATTTTTCTAACAGAATAAAAATTCTATATTGGTATTTCGCGTTGCAGCTAGATTCAGTTTGTTCACAGTACGGTTCTTAATTGGGATAAATTCCTCAGTTTTGAATGACAGCATCCCGATCCTGAAGCCAAGTAGATACTTGAATTCTGTACAATACTTCCCACCCATTCCCATCCGCCTTTTTTTCTTTTCTTTTCTAATTTTCTTATTCCTTACTTATTTACCTTTAATCATTCTAAAATTTTCCCCCTGAAAATATTCTTTGGTATACAGCTGTCTCACACAGCAGTCAGCGTTTCGACCTGAAAACACCATTTAAAAGGCAGTTTAAAGAACAATATGGTATTTCACGTCTCTGGCCAATTTCAGGTTTTCATCCTTCCATGCACCCGAGTATGGGCAATTCAGCCACGCAAAAAACTCAGTTTAGACAGAATTTTCAAAAAGTTGAAGATTTTTTAAGTGCCGAATGATAGGTAAAGCGGTAAGAAGTTTTTAGTCTCTAGTTTCTTGCTGCATGTTTATTTGCAATGAAACAATGAAAATTTCCTGAGAATGAGTTTAAACAAAAGATAATTTTATTTATCTGATGATGGAATGAGCCAACACTCAGTTTAAAAATCGAACTCATACCAGCCTGAAAATTCTACAATTTTTCTAGGATTGATTTTGACATATTTTGTTTAACTATAAAACCCATATTTTCATTTCTTACAGGCACAAGTTGGAAGTAATATGAAAGGCGTGGACGAGGGCTTCATTTCTAAAAGAAATAGAAGATCCTCATTTCAATCTCAAGAAGGTATAATGAAAATATATTTGTTACGTGTGATTCAATTCAAGATGAACCTTTCTCGTCTAGAAGTATTTCACACTAATATAATTGTTATCAGCTTTTTTCATGCGTGAGCTTTTGGTCCCCTTTATGCCCCGTTGCAAATAGTCTGTTAACTGTGAGAGGCTCTTTGTTTTCACCCTTGTCCTTCCCTCCTCGCGATTTTTTCACGCTTTCCCCAAACAGACTGGGCCTGTTCACAGGGTAGATTACATACTGTGAAGGGTTAGGTAGGAGGTTTGTCTGTTCCTAGCTTCAGCTTTGATCACTCTGTGTTTCCATTTTCAATAACCCCCAATGTATAACTAACATGGAAAAACATAAAATTGCGCGCAGAAAACATCTAACGTTAATATGACAAAAGAAAAAAAAAAAAAAAAAGATGCACAGTGTTAATGATGATAACTCATGTATCCGTTACTGTTTATTGACCTTCACAGGATTAGCTTCCCATCCCCATTCATCATGGTCATTGTCTGTTACGTCGTTTGCTTCTCTGACAACATCTTCTTTAACTGAACCAACGCCAACAACAAAGGCAATAAAATCTTCAGTAATAAAATCTTCACCAGTATCATCAGATGCAGTGACAAGTTACGCCAATATAACCCGATCGATAACTTCTCATACATCAATAAACCCTCTGCTATCTTCCCAAGCGATCTCCTCAGGTTCAATATCAGCATCTCCTAATCCGTTGTTGCTGATGTCCTCGGCACTGACTAACAGAACTCATCCAGCTACTTCAACGTCAAGTTATGTATCAACTACCTCTTTGTCAGCAACAAGGATTTCTCCACTGATGTCTCCCTCATACTTGTCTTCGTCATCTACTACACATACTTCGCAAGTCAAGCCAACGCACTCTTCAATTGCCCCCCTCTTACTAACGTCACCAACACATCAGAGTTCTTCTGCTTCAGTATCTTCACCCGTACCTGCGTCTGATGATTCACCAAATAAATCTTTACGACAAAAAACACGGCACAAAAAGAAGACACCGTTTCCGTATTGGTCAATTGCTGTATCCGGTATTGGTTGCATCTTTGTCATAATGGCCGCCTATCTTATATGGAAACTAAGACGCCAGACACATGGGGACACTCAGGGGCCTCTTCCTGACCTCCCCCAAGGGGAAGACAATCCCGTTTATGACGGTATGTCAATGAACATTTAAGAAGGTCCCCACAAGCTTTATTAAGCAAAATGGGGACAAGTTTCAGGGCGGTTAAAAGTATGCACGGTATTCGAGATGCCGAAACTAACCACCGAGATCAATGGATGACTGCCGGGATTGCAGAAACTTTTCAGTTGGGGGTTCTCATTTAAGGCCTGTTCTACAGAATTTTGACGGTGTTTGAACAAATATAAGATCTCGCTCTAGAAATGTTCAATTTGGCTTCACTAAACCCTCGTTTGTTATTGTTGCATTGTTGTCAAAGATGTTGCAAGGGACATGTTATTAAAGATATATTTTGTTTTAATTCCAGGAGATGAAATGCCATTACCACAGTTAACGATCAGTTGAGACAGCCCTTTGGGTGAGGGCGCGGAAAGTAGGAAAAGCCAAAGTTTCAATCTAGTTTTTTATTGTTGTTGTGAGTTTATGCTTTATTGTCGTGCGGATTCGTTCAGACTTGAAAAAATGCTTTTCCTGTAAATAGCTGCCTCCCCGCATAATTAGTTTCTTCATTGTTACTTTAGTTTAGAGAATTAGTTTAAAGCACATACGAAATTAAATAATAACTAGTTTTTTCTATAATTGTCCTTATTTATAAAGAAATAAAAACATCCAGTCTTTTAAGTGTTTTGAGTAGTAACCTTAGTTCCCCTGGTGAAGCAGACTACAGATCCCCGGAGGTAAATGTGTTAACTTTTGGTTGAACTTTTCAGTTCGCTTCATGTAATCTGGTCTACCGAACTATTTAAGAATATGACACCAAATTTACTCTGCAAATTTGGTGCAAAAAAGTGCAAACTAAGGTTAAATAAAGGGCAAAGATGGTAAATACCGCATTTGCCCTAAAATTTACACCCACATGTAGACTGGCAAGCAAATGCGGTATTTACCATCTTTGCTTTTAATTTCCCCCTGGTTTCCCACTATTTTGCACCAAATTTACACCGAGTAAATTTGTGTAAATCTTATTTTTCGTGCAGTGTTTGCCGCGGCTTTGACGTTCGTGTATGCGTGATTGAAGTATGAAAATGTGTCAGTTTGGTCGTAATGTTCGGAGATTTTGCCTAGGTAGCCTACAGTATTGCTCTCGTATTATATTTTGTGGGCGGGCACGTGAAAGCTGCTTTTATATTTTCTTATGTCGAGTTGCCACCTTTGAATTAAGGAAGACTGGGGGAAGAAAATTTCACTGCGCACTGAATCCTCTAGGAGGTAATACACGAGATATTACATGATATACACGAGATATTACAGACCCGAGACCATTTGGGAAATGTTATCACTTCGCCATCCGCCATCCCCGCCTTAACTTAGAGCAACAGGACTGTTATGCGCACCAGAAGCAATACTCACATTATATGAACGCCAGGGACAGCACTGTGTCGGCCTCGTCCTGCCGCAACCATATTGGAAAATCAGAAGACCTTGTAAGCAAGGTCGGTCTTGCTTCTCGCCGCCGTGTCCGAAAAGTAACTTTTCTGCGTTTTAAGGCCGATGTAAACCTGCAAGTGATACATGTAGTGCGGCAACGGCCTGATACATGCCGAAATCACACGACCCTAAATTTTGTTCCCAGAGGACTCGATCCTTTTGTACAGCGACGGGGACCACAAGCGTCCGTTACCCCACCCGTGGTAAGGTAGGCTTTGGGGACGAGATTCAGCAATCTCGTCCCCAAGGACCCTTTTTGTCGTGCGCAAATCGCGGAATCGGCCCGCCTTTAGCGGGCTCTTGCATGGGCACTAGATTGAAATTAGAGCATATCGATTTCTGGGTCAGAAGGGAAATGAAGTAACGTACAGTTGACTCCTGATAACTCGAACCTTCAAGGGAAATCGAAAAAAGTTCGAGTTATCGGGAGTTCGAGTTGTAAGGAGCTCGAAGAAGATAGCCGTGAGTAAGGTAAAAAACAGTTTTTACTGTACAGTGAACATTTTAATCACATTTTATTGTAGAAATATTAAGTGAAAATTGAAAGATACTTTTAGATTATCGTAACTAACAAAACATAGCCTAAATAGAGCATGCGTTTTACTGTTTTGAGAAGTAAAGCTGTTTCACGTTAGATTTGTGACAAACAACATCAGCCTCCTCTAGCAAACTATGTGTCCACAACGCGTCAATGGGACTTCAAAATCCATTTTTCTGACGCCAATACACTGTTTTTCCCGACTTTTTAAGCGCTCAAAACATGGTTCTAGTTATCGAGGGTAAAATTTTATAGAAATAATCTGAAGGGAAACAAAAATTACTTCGAGTTAGCGGGAAGTTCGAGTTATCGAGGGTTCGAGTTACCAAGGGTAAACTTTCAGTAAATGTATGAAGGAAATCCAGGGCAAATCGATTTTGGTTCGAGTTAGCGCGAGGTTCGAGTTAGCGAGGGACGAGTTATCGGGAGACAACTGTATTTTGCATGTCACGCGTTCCTGAGTGATCTCACACCCATAAAGTTTTGAGGAATGGAGAAACGAATGCTCATGTTCGCCGTTTCGCTGTTATGTTCTGTGTTAATAGCTTGTAAGAAGTTGCCACCGACTGGTTCCAGAGATTTTCAAAGAAGACAAACTGTTGCTAGCATGGGACCATGAAGGTAAAAACGATATACGCTTGACCAAGAAAGTCGTAGACATTCAGTGAATGGCCCTCTAGTAGACAGAGTACTCGGGGTATTATACCTCCAGACCAAGCTAACAGATTATTAAATCAAAAATTTAGCTAAGATTTGAAAACAGTTTAAAGTATTCAAAGTGCTAAGTTAATGAATATAGCCTTTTCAGACCACAGGACACTGAAAATTACTCACAGTTGTCATGATCGTGACTGACTGTACATGAAAATGTCGAGACAGCAGCATGATGTCGAAATTCACCTCTTCAAAGAGTTTTTAAATGAAGTAGCGGTATAAATTTATTGCCAAGCTATTATAAAGTCGGTTGTGTTTACTTGACCAAAGACGCAACAGTCAAAGTTTGACATTTTTTTCTGTATTTATGAAATAAAATACGTACAAAAACTATCCCTGAATTCCTCGCTCTCTAAGCTATGAAAAGTCTAGAAAGGCACGTCCAGATAAGCAGTTAGAACTAACAACTGTACTATACAATGTCAGATTAAACACAGTCATTATATCCGGTGTCATCAGATCCTTTTTTTGTCTGATGCTGCTTCATCGGGAAGCGACCTTTACTCACATGGTTTATCGATCGAAGAGCTGTCGTTACCACTGAGAGCTGCACTGATACTTCAAATCGATGTCTTTGTCTCAACTAAAATATCTGAAATTATAGAAGCCCTAGCAAATAATCTAACCATCCAACCCATTTCTCGAACTCAAAGTGTAGATTTTTTAAAAATTGTTTAGAATTATGTCTCGTATTCGTATCTTGCATGTCCCCTGCACTTCCGCAATTGGTGCGTTCCTTTGGGATGACGTGCATGGATCAGAGGCTCTGGATGGGACTACTGGAATCCCAGTAATCAGCGTATTTTTATTGTAGGTAAATGATTCGGAGGATTCAAAAGGACTAGTCTCAGGTTCAAAGAGGATTAAAAGAACAGCAGACCATCGAGAGCAAGGTAGTCCGTACTACGAATTTAAAATGCCTGTTGAAACTATCGACACATTGCATTTGAGTCGCACTCCTTTTTTTGTTTCTCATGTAATAGTCCGAGTAAGGAAATATAGGGAGTACATTACTGTACAACGTTTAAGTAGACGATCAACGTAAAAAAAGATAGCGCTCACAAGTTGTGGTAAAATTATAAATGCCCGTGGCATTAGTCCGACGACGACTCTGTGCATTAAAAGAGTGACAGAGTAAACATACCTCACAAACTTGCATTTTGTCTTATTCAGTTTATTGTTTATGAAGAAAGCAAACTCTGCAAAACACTAGCGTAAAAGAGACTTGTATATCAGGTCTTATCTACATTTCTCATCTAAGCTTCCTATTTCTTCAAACTACTCGAAACTTTAAGTGTTTCACCCACTAATCAGTGAATAATCTCAGCTCTCTCTCTTAAACTAGATGTTATGATCCTGAGGACTGGATAGCCAATTTAGCTCTGCATTATTCCTCCGGGCGATTTCCAGGGAATCTTGATTCAGTTTCGTGTGTCTGGATGATTGCTGGAAAAATCTTTCTCGTGTTTATATTTGGATAAGATATCAGTTGAAACACTCTTTTTCGCTTTGATGTATCACTTTTTTTGTTTGGATATCGGTATTAAACATTCCTTCTTGTGTAGGACTTATATTACATCCAGGTATTCATATCATGCATTAGCTCGGCTTTGGCAGGAATGAAATATTGCTTTTAGGCCAGCAACTGTCTCGGTAAGATTATCTGGACGGTTGAAAAGTGAGGTCTTTGTGAATCAAATACCTACTTGAACATAGCTAGATTCCTGGATTTCATCATCTCTGTAACAACAGCAAGGGTAACAATCTCAGAGTCATCCCAAGCGTCGCCATCATGGCTCTTCGCACCCTCACCTTCGGTCGATTCAGTAGAGCTTTAAGAGCGACTCTTCCTTTCCATTTAGCAGCAAACGACATAAAGAAGAACAAAATATTGAGAAACTTAGATAACGAAAATTTTAAAAGTCAAAAACCACGGACTATAAGTAACAAAAATGCGGAGCTTGTAAAAACGTGACCAGCCACCATGCGCGCCCAGCGCCTAAAGTGGGTGCAAAAACATGAACGTGTACCCATAAATCCTTAAAGTCTCATCGTTCATGGTTTACAGTCGAACCCGGCGTTACGGACACCCGCTTAATACGGCCACCTTGTCATTACGAGAAGTTTGCTTTGTCCATGTGGTAACCTCCCGGACCACCCGGACAACGGACACTTGTTTCTTGCCGCCGACATGAACAGATTGCATAGAAAGATAATCTCGCTAATAAGGACACTTCCGCGGTAACAAACCTTTCCATCTTGAATATGGCACTTCGCATAGAACACGAGTTAGACGTTTAAACCCCTTATGAGTTTCTGGTAGTATATAAAAAATATAACGAGGTGATTTTTGACTGCTCTGCCTACTTAATACTGCCGACGCTCCGTTAGTACGGACACTGCTGTCTATGGCCCCTTCCGCAGTGTGTGCATTCAGTTAACGGGGTTTGACTTGACTTTTTAGCGACAATGTTTTTTCAATCAGGTATATATTACATGGCTGTCAGGGAAACTGAGAACCAGCTTCCACGTGAGCTTTAACTTTTGGCTTCTCTCTTAGATAGTAGAGACCTTTTCTCCTTTTTTCCTGGGCTAATACAAAGTTGCACAGGAGATCGTCTGCAGCAAAATTCGTCCACAAAACAGTCCCATCATGCTCAACATAAACGCAGGCCACTCTTAAATCTCAAGCCTCAATAGAGAGGAGAAGAGTGATGTCACGTTACCATGGTAGCGATCTAATCTAGGTATAAATAAAGTCAGAGTTGCTAAGATAATGTTCACTTGCTAGTATTCAGTATTAATAACATTTGAATTTTAAAAAAGTGTAATATATCAACAGATTCAGTTACCAGTAGTTAGTCTTTGCCTCACTTGTTTCAACCAGCCGTACTGATTGTCATTTGCTTTGTTTCTATTACAGATGCCCCCGAATTTCTTTTGTACATCGTTGGAAATGATATCAAAAAGTTGACATTAGGTGATGCCCCTGTCGAGAGTACACTTGTGCCGGGGAAGCAGTTCGATGGTTCGCCGTTATTTTTAGATTTTAATTACAAAGAAAACCGCTTGTACTGGGCTACTTCCAAGTCCATTTATCGTTCTTTTCTCAGCGATACGTCTAGTAAGTGAAACATTACTCATAAATACTGACTACAATAGTATACAGTGAGCCACAGGAGCCGATGCTTATTGGCAAGTGGCTACTTAATGGAGAGGTTGGCCGCTAGCTTTCCACACTGGCGTGTTCCGTTAGGTTGTTAATAGGCCGATTTGCACTGAGAGGATATGTGACATTCGGATGACATCTTATTTATGAAAATGAAAGTTGTAATATATAGATTTAGCAACGGCTAAAAGCGGAGCTTTCGATAATATTTATGGTTTGCAAAATATAAAATCGTGTAATGCTAAAGGTGATGTTACAAGAGACAATTCGCAACGACGATTTTTAGCGCAACACAGGGTTGCAACATTGTTGCGACATTGAATTGAGTGGTTACAACATTGTTCCCTCATTGCAACGCTGTGTTATGCAATTAATCTAAGTTTAATTGTTTAGACAACACGGATACACAAACAATTTCCGCTTTCCATTTTCGTCTTTGTTGACTTTTTAGTCGTCTCTGCTTCACAAGTGGCGGGTGGCTATGCGATTCCCCTACAAAATAACCTCGAGTTGCGTTTGGGTTGCCATACCTATTGATTGAGTTACTTTACATTGGTATGCCTGTGATGCGGACGGACGTACGGTCACTGGATTACCAAAATTTCTCGGTTGGGTAGATTATCACATTTTCTTAGGTATGGGACTGCGCTCGTGCGCGCGTGGAGCTCCGCTATGATTTTACCTTCGAAAAACGATTGGTGGGCCACATTTCAAACAAAATATTAGGGTTTTCAAACCTGCACCGTTTTCTTAAATAAAATGAGTAAGTTCGTACCTGGTCACATGACCAAAACGTGATTTTTAACGTTTTGAATTACCATGAACAAAAATTTTGCACTTAAACTTCAAGTTAACTGTTGAAAAGCTGATGTGGTAACGTTTACAGGACATCTGAGCGTAACTATCGAACGTTTAACAAGATACAAACAAAAAGTAGTTTTGACCGCCATGTTGGAGGACAAGAGTAAAATTGGCATCAACATGGTGGCCACCAACAACATGAAATATCGATCAAAGTGCCATAAAACATCTCTCTTAAATGAGTTTCCTTTGAATGTTCGGGTGTAAGATAATTTTTATGTGTTGTGTCAATTTTTGGCATCAGCAAGATTCCAACACATTGTTTTTAAAAAGGAAGTATTGGTCACGTGACCTCTTACTGCAAATGGTCCATTGTCTTTGTTTATTTTGTACTCAATAGATCGTTTTCATATGACGTCACGGCGGCTACATTTGTGTACGAAACAATGAATCGGCGGCCATGTTTGTATACAAAAAAATCCTGTGGGAATTGAACTCTTTTTACAGGTTAAACCAAGCAATTTGCAAAGCTGCAGACTACGTGACTCAAAACGATCTATACAGTTAAGTCTCATAAGAGATGCAACGTCATTCACGAAAATTCGATATAGGAAACATCTACAAAGATACAAAAAGATCTATATAATTGTAGTTTAAAAGGAGTGTTTGACCCAAGTTAAGACCAGATACCAAACCGACACGATAAACATTCAGATAAATTTTAAAAACTGCTCGTAGTCCGGACAGTAACGATGCGCGGGTCACTGACCTTCTTCATTAATTACACAAACTTTTCCCTATCCACAAGATAATCAGCGTTGAGGATACAAATTGTTCACTCACTGGAAAGCCTAGATCACGCAATTGCTTCACATATCCACTCGGAAGTCTACCGCTGTCTACTTTTTGAAGTGGTACCAGCTGCCCTCCGCTAAATTTTATTTCATATTACGTTATCGACATTCGTCTAAGGCCTAGGCCAACGTCGAAGTTTTATTGGGTCGGCCTAAATTACGTTAAGACGAAATTGTGCGTGACCTCCTTGTTAAGGCCAAGCTGAAACAAACAAAGACGACAACTTCAAACACACCTTCCATAAGAAAAATGCAACTCCATTAGGTGCAAAACCTAGCCTCCCCCGCAGACATTCTTGGGCGTGCGTCACGCGTCCCTTCCCCAAGAACGACGTTCGTGTGGAAGGAAAAGCATGACGCTATGCAAAACCTGGCCACTCATTAAGGATAGTGTATCATCATGTACATTCGAAAACACTGGCCAAACTCACCTCATTAACAAGAAGACGATCACATGTACATCTAAAGATCTCATTTACATGCATGATACAATGTCGCAAAAGTAAAAGCACCCCAAACACGGACAAACACATCAGCGTAAAATTTAGTTCCCTTATAAGCAAACTTGAAATCCTAGAAAAATCATGCGTCCGGGAAATTTCAACGTACAGATTTATACTTGGACTCTTTTTAAAGCTTAGGAAGTCTACTTTTCACAGAAAAAAACGATTTATGGTGCGCCGATCTGGCCTTCCGAATTATTTTGGTTCTTCAACTTGTCACAATATATTTTGCGGTTTATTAGTTTTTCTTAGCAGCATAAACAGGCAGAGTATTTGGGTAAATTATTTGTATAGGTAATAGCATGATTTGTAGTGATATTTGGAATAAATACCACGAGTGATATTTCGAAATTGTTATACGTAATTTCACGAGCCGTTAGGCGAGTGAAATTTGAGACAATTTAGATATATTATGATTGGTGTTTTTGCCAAATAGCGTACAAATCATGCTATTATTTGTTTATACTACTACCCGCAAAGGGTTTGTAATTTTCACATGTAGGTATTTCAAATTAAGCTGAAATACCTCTGCTCTAAGCCAGTCAAATTGCAGAAATTTGTCAAGTAGTAGTATAATGAACTTAATTCGATTGCATTCGCCCACGGCTTTATTATGCTGCCGTCTGGCAGCATCGCGTCTTCGCGAGGCTGATCGTTGACAATCGTACAAATTTTTAATTTATTAATTTACTTTGTTGCAAGTACGCGTTTATGGTTTGCTTTGCAGATATACAGACCGTTCACAGAGACTTGCCTCTTGTGCAGGGATTAGCGGTGGACTGGCTTGGCAATAACATATATTGGCTTGGCCAGCGTCACATAATGGTTTCCAGGACGGACGGTCGTTTTAAAAAGACTCTGGTTGGGATCCAGGCTTGGCACAGGAACCCGCTCGTTCTGGACCCTGAAAAAGGGTTAGATTTATTCGTTGTGAGCAAGTAAAGGGTTGGTCTATTGGTGTGCTACGGTCGGAGGGCAGGATATATAAACTTCCTATGTATCAAACAGAATACCCGTGCGATGCTATTGCAATCGATTTACCAAAACCGTCTCAGTTTGCCATTGATTACTTCGACCGAAAACTGTACTGGACAGCAGGAAATTATCGCCGATCATCAGCGACAGGAATAAAATCTCACAAGCTAGACCTTGATGACACAATCGACGGACAGAGAACCGAGGTCAGTGCCACTAGACGAAAAAATGGATTTAATGATATTTGCCTCCAAGACAAATCTAAGACATTTCAAGGTTAGCCTAGTCCAGGCTCCAAGATGGTGGGGAAAACGGCTCGACAAAAAAACGCAGAAAACCGCGTTAGGACTAAAGAGAAAGGGACACAAGCTCGTTTTTTGCCGCTTGTGCTCTTTCAGTTTTCGCTCGTCTACACGGACCGAAAGCCTGGCACAGGCTATATTGAAAGGTTAGTTGTAGAAGTCAAATGAAGTCGACAAGCGGTACAGCCCAAAGTTTGAAAAAAATGTAAAAACGTCGTGCTGAAGAAGGAGCTTTACTGAAAAAGTTAAATTTAAAAACTTCGATGGAAAGGTCCATCGGGTAGGCTACAGAACGTATACCATCTCACAGGCAAGTTCCATTCGTTCCCCCCCCCCCCTCCCACCCCACCCCAGCATTTAGTACGAACGCTTGTGAGTTAACTGAGTAGTTTGTTTCAAAACTGTAAAGTCTTCACCTTTCACGAGACCTTTCTGATCTTTTCTGGAGCTATAAAGTCAAGCGCGAAATTTCTCAAGGTCCAAAGTGCACTTCCCAGATAAGAACGTCTGCGTGAGAGGCTAACTATGTTAACTGTATATAGCATACAAAAGTTTTAACTGCTGCATAATAATCGTTATAGAGGAAGCTCGCGCCACTGACTAAAGATTAAATAATATTAAAACTACTAATTACAATCAAATATAAAAAGCTAACGGTTATAAAGTTAAAAGGCTAAAAAGGCTACGACCGGCTACGACTCAAAAAGGCTGAGTGAAAAAAAAAATTAAGATCAGACTAAAAGATTTCAATCAGAATGCATGTCGTTGTGACGGAAAAAAGTGATCAAATGTTAGGAGTTGTAATAAATATTTCGCGATGAGGAGAGGACTTATAACCTCCTTCGATAAAGCTAACCGTGAGAAACTTTTCCGGGAAAAAACTAATGTAAAATGAAGACTTCATTGGGTGTCTATTTCTTGAGAACACGCGAAAAGAAAATTTACGTCAAACTCGTCCTGGTACTCGTTCTCGATGTCTTCATAACTCAACTGGGGTTTAAAACCTACTTCGGGCGAAGATCGGGGGAAGACACTGTTTTCAAAATGCCAGACTTTAACGTGGGATTGTTTCTTATTTCTCACCGCTCAATAATCGGAAAAGCATTGACTTGACTTTTATGTCTGTGTCGCAGGTATTAAAGGGGTTGAACGGAATCTCTCCGCCAACTTCATTGTCAGTGTCTGAACATAGCATCTACTGGGTGGATGAACATTCAACCTACATCTCAATGACAAATAAGACAGTTAAGGATACCGATATGACTCACACAATAAAGGATATAAAGGTCAATGCTAAAGGGGCAAGAAGTCTGAAGGTGGTACATCGGAATATACAGAAAGGTAATAAACTATCAGACAATGATATCATGATGTTTTGAAGACAGATAGTACTTGGTATGGGCACCTGCGGACGTCAATTTCCCCGCGTCGCGCGTTTTCCATTCAGTTAGGGACTTTAAGCAAGAACGACGACGACGGCAGTGAAAACGTCGGTAAAAAATGAATTTGCGTTCTTTCAAACTTAATCGTGTCTATTTGGACCCGCTCAATATGTCAAATGCAGGCGACTTTTCCTGGAGTTGAATTCTTAAGGATTTCATTCAGGTTCAAAAAAAAGGAATGAAAATTTGTCGTCGTATGTGCACGTCCTCCATAAAACGTCAAATTAGGAGGTTTCACGTCGTAGTCGTAAAGTGGACGTCAAGGAAATTAACTAAAAAGCGTGATGCACGTGCAGAGCTGTTGTTTTGATCATTAAACCTATTGTTTTTTTGAAGTCGTCGTTGTGGTCGTCGTCGTAGCTGCTTAAGCTCCCTAATGTTTCGTGTGGTAACGCTACTAGCGAACTCAGCGCAACCACAACAACGACAGAAACGAGAAAATAATCAGAACAGAATCTCTGAACGTGCAGCACACTTAGTGGCAGGCTTCCTTACTGCCTTTGCACCACAAAAGTTATCAAACATGATTGAAATGGCAATACGATCGTCGCTTAGTCAATGGCGATCGTTACCACTTCGATTTCGTCGGGAAATTCGTGGCTCACTCTACTTTGTTGAAAATGCAAGATGGCTGGATATTGGCCCAGGTCCTTTTTTGCGCGCTAAGATGGGCCCATCTTACCCGAACAGGCAAGATAGTAGGGCATAGGCCCATCTCGCCCTCTCATGTAGCCAATTAGAACACAGGCAAGGCCGGCCTCTCCGTGTCCTCTTGTGGGGTCAGCCATATAATAAAGTTACAGTAGTGTGATACAACTCGTCTTTTTTGAAGGACTAGCTAAGTCGGCCGTTAGGTTATTTTGACGGATTTTGTTAACTACAAGCATGAAACAACCAGTGCCTTTTTCACCGACGAAACCCCTCGGAAGTACACTACAATGGCGCGCGGACGTCTCAAGATAAATTTTATGAACCTTTTTTCTGAATACCTCACCCTAACCACACAGATCTAAAATCTTTACAAGATTATTTTCATATTTTTAATATTCTATCATCAAATAGATTCTTGATTTCAGTCATGATCAGATTCTGAATTCGATGTTGTATAACCGTAAATCTCTGATATCCACTGCATATTTTAAAGTTTAAATGAGTTCAATTTGGTTTTCCAAATTCTCGAGTCACTCAGTAAAGACTTTTTAAAAGACTAAATGAGGGACTTGCAGAGTGGAAATTCGAAGGTGAAAATGCTCTTCCAGTTTGGTCAAGTACTATACAAAACTCTATGCTTTCTAAAATTCGTCTCTGAGTCAGACTGGGCAGTTGTGTATAATCCCTGACCAATATTAAATGTAGGTTTACTTTTTCTCACGTTTCAAGCCCCTCCGATTATAAGCCCGTGTAATAAGACCCCGACCCCTTCCATAAAGCATTCACCCTGGATTGTTGCTTTTACAGATTATATAGGATACGATGAATGCTTGGCATGGACACGTTGCTCTCATCTCTGTCTTTCCGACCCGGGTATGCACCTTTTTCGCTGTGAATGTCCTGATAACATGACAGCTGTGGGAAAATGGTATTGGAATAAGACTTGTGCCTGTCCAACGGGGCAGTTTATGGACGCGAAAGGAGACTGTAATTATCGTAAGTATAAAAAAGAGCTCTTGAATTTCTTAAGCCATTAGCGAAATTAGTCTGTAGCGTCACATACTGATGATAATGACGATGATGATGGTGGTGGTGGCGATGATGATCCGATGAGTGATTATAACTTGTATAGCAATTAACATGTGTTTATTTCAAAATGAACGAAGGCTTTTTACATTTTCCTTTTTTATTTAAAGTGGAAGCACCTTGGAATGTGATTGCAATTAAATTGAATACCACCGCCATAAAATTAACTTGGCTGCCTCCAAAAGTTCGCCAACCAGGAAAAATGGTGAGTTGATTTCCGTTTATTTCGAGTGGCCAGTAGGCTCGTGTCTATGCTAGATAGCAGGAGATAAAAGATTGACCAAAAATTAGCAAAATAATAATATTTATAATAATAATAATCATAATCATAATCATAATCATAATAATCATAACAGGGGCACCCAACGTCAATTTTCGGAAAATATCTGTTCGGAAGACGATTTGAGATCTAGAATTTTCGGAACATTTGTTCTAAAATTTCTTTCTAGCCAGCCTCTCCTAGGATTTTCGAACATTTAAAATTGTATAATTGCCCATTTTTAACGGATTTTTACCCTAAAAAGGTCACCTAGAATTTTTGGGAGCCTTTTTTTCTGGCTGAAATTTTCGAAACGGTAAGTTTTGATCTTTATAATTTTCGGATCACTAGACTCTCAGCTAAGAAATCCGAACAGATGAAAAATTTTTAGGGGGTAAAAATATGCTTATATCTACCATTAAGATACTAAAATACGTGTAACAATGCCATGTTTAAGTGGTTTTGAACTATATTCTCGTTGGCTGCCCCTGTCATAATAATAATAGTGAGCGAATGTGGGGGCTCAAAACAACTGCAGTCCCATCGGTTATGGGAGCCCTTAGCACCATCAAGAAGGGCATGGAACACTACACCAACAAAATCCCTTGCAACATCAACATTCAGGAACTCCAACTCTCCTTTCTACAGCCCACCTTCTCAGGCGGGTCCTCTCCATCGAGTAGAAACCCTCTTTGCCACCCAAAGTCCATGGTTTGGACTCAGATGTTGAGAGAGAAAATCACTCGCAATTACACTAGTACATCTTGTATAATAATAATAATAATGAACATGATGATGATGATGATAATGATGATGATGACAACAACAACAACCCAGGGCCCCATATATATTTATATATATATATATTTTTTCATCGCGGTTGATCACCTCCAACTCTTGAATGACTGTGAGGTAATTTTAAAAAAGGTATTAGCTGCAACTCAATTAACTTCATGTTGATTGGAGTCATGTGCTACCACATGACCTGTTAAAGAATTTTAGGTCAAATTCGATTTAGCGAAATGAACCCGCCCAAACGACTTTCTTATTAATAGCCTCTAATGTAACGCACAAGTCCAGGAAAACGTTTGAGAGGCAAGGTAATTATTTTCAACGTTGTTTAGAGTCACGCGCTTTATTAAGGAATTTTTAGCGCTCCCAGATAGGAATTTTTTAACCTGTTATGTCTAATTTGAATTCGAGTTCGTCATTCCTAACAATCTTAATGATTAAGAGGGGTTAGTCATATAAATTCTGCAGTACGTAAATGGTTTTAAATTTATATAATTTTGCATCTATTCCATCTAACAGTGGTATTATATCTTCCTTGCGATCTATCCAAATGGAATTCCCCGCTGGCCTTTAAGTCGTACCACTTCTACATCTTTTGTTATCAGCCATTTGAAAAGCAGCGTTAGGTACACGTTTGCTGTTTCAGTGGGGGTCCGTGGACGCCGCATTCTTACAGATAGCATCAGGCTATTGGATGGTCAGTGATTCTCTTTATTAATATATTATTGTTCAGATGAACTTCTGGCTCGATCACACTGTTTCTCTGCTTGTACTATTTAGTATATGTGGCCTACATGTTGTCCAATTTGGAAATAGTCATTCATGGTGTTAACCCTTTAAGCCCCATTATTCACATACAAATTCTCCAAACTGATCTCCATATATTTCCTTAAGGAATTAGTTGAGAGAATTTGATGATAGATCAGGGCATTTTCTCTCAGGTGATCATTTTATTAATCCTCATAACTTACCTCTTTACAGTGGATGGATATTGTTAAGAGAAAACTGATCTTGGTCACTATTGGGACGTTTCTTAAACAACAGAGTAAATCTTTAAAATGCCTAATAGCCCGCGAGCAAGCTCTCCATTTGGGGGATATCGTGAACGGTAGACGCGCGAGGGGCACACGAGTCCCGGCTTCGCCGCTCGCTCGCGCGTTCTCGCTTCACTCGCCCAAATAGGAGAGCTTGCCCGCAGGCTAAACGCCTAAAGGCCCAAAGTTTTTCAAGTTTTGGTTTTAGCTTCCGTTTTACCTGAGCCCAGCCAGAAACACTTTCTGAGTTTTTGAATAGCTGCTCATTCAGGAATACGTACCTTATATCAAAAGTAGTTGCTTTCAAAGCAACTACTCAGCTGACTACTTTTAATCTATGTGAAGTCGAAGACCTTTTTGAACGTATCGTATTTAAAAGGCATGTACCGTTGTAAGACTGTATTTTCGTGCCTCCCTTGTGTCTCAAGTAATTTCTTTCAGTATACAATACATGCGTTATCAACCAATGATGAGGTTAAGATGACTGGGTCGTCAATAACAGCGCAAGAAAAAAAGAGGCCAATATCCAGCTATCTAAATGAAACAGGCGAAAAAGGCCAAAATGGCAGAAAATAAAACTTTATTTTGCAGGGCGAACACGGGAAATCCCGAGCATGCCCTCGCGTGTAGCCAATCAGAACACAGGAACAGGGGTGTCCACTATCAGGTTCAGCCTGATAATGAAAATAATACTTTTGCCAAATAAATCTTTATTCTCCACAGGCATTCCACCTTTACCCACCACATCAAGGTTGTCAACTGCCAACTCATCTCTATCAGCATCTACAGGCTCCACGCCTGCTTCACCGTCCAATCAGCTACAACTTCAAAAGAATAACAACGAGTCGTTTCCTTATTGGGCAATCGGTGTAACTGTGCACGTGGTTGCCCTCGGTATCATTATATTCGCCGTCGTTCTGCTCGTTCGTAGATACAAACGCCGCACACGGCAGAGCGATCGCCGATCGCATCGATGCGATCATCGTATGATCGATGCGTCAACTACTTTGTCGTCACTCAAAGATCCACTGGAAACATAGAGGGTGGGTTTTAAATTAAGTTTAACCCGTGCCTATTGTTAGTGTCCCCCAAAAGCTAGAGTATCCCCTCTATAGTCATCAAAGTCCGTCCTTTCAATTCTGTTAAGTCTTATTAGCACAAATACAATACAATCAGTGTTCTAGAACAAGATGGAAATTAGTCTGTACTAGGCTTTCAGATAGTAGGGACGTCGCGAAAATAAAACAACCTTTCTCTCTCCCCAGCCCCCGCGAGTTTTTCGCATCACTTGTGACTGCACAATTGCACTAATCAGTCTTGGAACCTCGAACAGGCTAGCTGGAGATAGCATACATCTTATGCAGCTTAAGCTCCGCAAAACAAAAGGTGTTTGTTTTGTTTTGCAGTCCCTTGAAGTAGATGACACGCACAGGAATAAGCTGCAATCCTGCCTTAACTTAAAGCTACGGGAATGACTTTCTAATAAAAACTTCATGCCTCTCAGACCCACTGGAATGTGAAGATAGCACAAATACGATAACTTGAAGTTGACTTTTGGTCAACTCTTACCAAAATTTACTCTGCGAGTAATATATAGATTAGTAAATACAGGTGTACAGTGCCGTGTACAGTATTTAACTTAAGCTTCGTTTTCTCTTCCGTGTATGGAAGAAATATCGGAGACTTACTCACTTAGGGTGTTCAGATGTCGCTAGGGGTTGTGTGTAAAGAAATGTCGCTTAATATAAAAGAACTAACGCCTGGTATACTGTGTTAGAGCTTAGTCTCCTTTAGGGGTTAAATAAAGCCTTAGCAACGCCTAGATTGGTCTCCTTCACTCTTCGACGAGTATCTAGAGTATACCTGTCTTTTTCATATGGGATTTTCCTCAATAAATTTTGTGGTGTCTTTGCGTTTACTGGACGTCATTACAAGGTGTAGAACAAAATATAGCCGGCGTGGCAGGCGCAAATAGGGGAGCGGGAGGGGTAGAAAAGCGCGAAACGGGACCCCCCCTCCCTTTTTCCCTTCCTCCCAATCCCCTACCTATTTCGACGCCTGCTAAGCAGGCTAAAAAAACTGTAATATACAAGTGTAATACAATGGAAATTAAATCAAGTAGGCAAAATTTTTAGTGGCCAATATTTCGACTAAACATTGAATTTTACTTTGAAGCATATAAACTTATCTAAATTTAGGCTGCACTTGGTTAGTTTTCACACTTCTGAACTCATAACAGTACTAATAGTTATGAGGCAGACACGGAGGAGCTTTTTCATCACTATCCTGCTTTATTCACTACCGCAGACAGCATCCTTCAATATTTAAGCAATATTAAATAAACCACGTCCAAAAGTCTAACTAGCCTACGGGCAAATGTGGATTCTGTAATACTGGCTACAGTTAACACGGATTAACCGTTAAACATTTTGTTAGGGGTTAGAAAGCAGATCAGCCATCAGTCTCTGAAGTACCTTGCCATTTCCTCTATCGCTCATATTCGTGACCTGACGCATGTCACGCACAGCTCATTACACGGCTCATCAGGAGATCGCGTTACTATTGCTTACATGGTATAGTAGCTTATAGTGAAAAGATGGAGGGACAAACGTTGATGTTTGTCTTTTTCCTTACGTGTTCTTCATTAGTAGTGAGTAGAAAATTTCCAGCAGTTAGTTCTAGACCCTTAAAAGAAAGGCAAGGTAATGCTCGACACAGAATATTCAACAGTGAGTTTCGTTTAAAGAGAGATCTACGCCTGAACAAGCAAGTGATTCCTGGTTCACCTTCTAGGAAACGCAATTCCCGCTATGTGTTTTCAGGACCAGAAAAGAGGTCTTTAAATTCAGAAACTTCCGATCAGGACCACAAGGTGAGATTGAAAAACAAGTTCAAAGTGTTCTTAGTGTTTGTTTGGTGTATTTTGTCTACTCAGTGTGTTGAAATTACTATCACTGTGGGAGTACGTGAACCCTAATCGTGCTATCGATTTCAAAATCATAAAACACAATGGAGCACATCCTTTTCTCAAACTCCACCCCTTCAACGGTCGGTTAACATAAAACAATATACCCAGCTTATTTATGACATCCATAGCTGTTGTGTTTCAATAGCCAAGACTGTTAGCGTCTCAGTTAAATCCCTGACCGGAAGTACTGATTCTATTTTAGAGCCCTCGGTGCCTCATACACGACCCTCCTTCTCACACCTTGAAATGTTGTTTAAAATTAAAGCGCCCACTCCCACAAGCAGGCTTCAAGTACCCCTGTTAAATATTAAGTGCATTTATTCCAACGGCCCACGTTCGATATATTAAAATTCTAAAATTACACCGAGGCTTTCTAGTCATGCATATTTCTATATTTGGTTTGATTTTATTTCTGCTCAAGTCTCTTCTTGGAATTGCGAGGCAATAGAAAAATTTGCAGTTTTGTCCATAAAGCCTCGGATTCTTGTTACAATTTAAATATATCGAGCGTGGGCTACAAGCGCTCTCTTCTTGTGTCACACCTTTAATTTGGTTATTTTCCAAAAGGAAAATCGATAAATAAACAGTCAACCCTTCTGGAATAAGCCTTTTGTTTGTTTATTCCTTCACAGGCGGCCCAGACGTAATGTATGCCAATATATTAGTATTCACATGGACAAAATGGGATGAGTCGTCAAAACTCCCATGAACTAAAAATAGTCCAAAAGTCAAAATATAATAACAAAACAAAGCTAAGATACCTTAAACTGACCATCTCCTTCTTCTTCTTGGCCGTTTAAAGTGGCATTTTGTTGAGTTTTGCAATCGTAGGTACTATCCACTATGACTGCAAAACTCCACAAAATGCCACTTTAACCAGCCAGGAAGAAGAAGGCAACATTCAATTAAAGGTACCTTAGCTTTGTTTTGTTTGACTTTTGGACTATTTTAGTTCATGGGAGTTTCGACGACTGATCATCCCAGTTTGTCCATGTGTATATTAATATATTGACACACACTACGTCTGGCCGCCTGGTGTGTTTAGAAATCATTTCTACTTGAAGTTGTATGGTATTCATGTATAATTTGATGTTTGATATACATTTACATACTGTATGGCTCTTCAGGTCTAATTCGTAGTCAAGTTTTCATTCTTTTCAATAGCCTATATATGCATAGTTCTACTGCTATTGATCAGGGTAATTTCGACTAGCTGATTTTGCACGGCACTTAGCAGCATGACTCGTACTAGATCAGTTGAGTGTTGCTCTTCTGCCATTACAATAATTTTAACCCCATAAAGACCATAAATCCAACATAATTACATGGCTATAAACCATTTTACTTTGTCATGACTTTTAGTTCCGGTAAATCCAGAGATGCTAACCTCTGGAGATCTAAAATCTGGAGACACTCTCTTTTTCACTACTCCCAGAAATTCAATGAACCCTGCCCCCCCCCCCCCACCTCCCCACCCCCGACAAATATGGAAATCACTAAGGACATTATATGAAGTCTTACATGAGGTATGTACTATCAAAATTCGCGATCATTGTTTTGACCCGGGCGTTTTGATGCCGGAAATAATCATTGTCAATGACTAAATAGGTGCAAAAATGCCCCAGAAACCGTTCAATGAGTTAGAAAAATTCAACTTTTGAGCTAAAAATGGGCTAAATCTTAAACTAAGGCACAGAAAAGCTCAAAAGATGATTTTATCCAGGAGATATGGTGACCCATACGGGAGACTGGGAGATTCTTGTCATATCTGTAAATAAACTGCTGTATTCGATTGAACTGAACAGTTTTGAGGTTTTAACCAAGGCAAACTGTAGTCATGCTATAGTCACACTACGACCATAAGCCTGCAGAACAGACGCTATTTTTTTGCGTTTTAGCTTAGGCGAGCGTGCGAAGCAAGATACACGCCTGCCCCCATTGCGCTACATATCTACTTCTTGCTCGGCTAAAATAAAAAATAAAATAAAATGCGCCTGTTCAGCAGGCTACGTCTATAACCTGCAAGCAAGCTCAGTCCTCCAGTGAGCTTGCACGCAGGCTATGCTATGATAGGCCTAAGACACAAATCGCTGCACTGTTTTGACAAGCTACTGCTGGAGAAGCTGCTGGAGGTCTAAAGTGGTCTAAGAGGGACACTACTCATTGGTTTGTGTGTGGCTCAGAGTTTACGTCTTCAGCCTTTTTGTTGAACATGAGCCACGTTACATATATTATAAATGAAGACTATTGCTGAATCTGATTACAACAGGCCCATATGTGGAGATTTCTTTGAATTTCTGTCACTGAAAAGCCCAGGCCCTAATAAGCATTGAAGTAGCTTCCTAGAAAAAAAAAAACATAATTTCAGTACTTTATTCATAACAAAATTGTAAATATCACAATTTTTTACTGAATGCCATGAGATTTTCTAAATATCTTAAAAAACATCCGGATAATAGTGTCTAAGCCTAAACTGTGTAGTATTCATTTTCAAGGTGAAATGTTATGCACAATTTTCTCAGTATGCAGTGCCAACACAGAGATAAAGCCGTTCTTGTCACCTGGCCTGGGGTACTCCCTCTAATGCCCTATACAGGGGAGCTCTGCCCAAAAGGGGTGTACCTTCATCAGGCTTCAGGTATATGGAAGGGTAGGGATTTCCGCTGGTTGAATTTAAGTATATGAAAGGGAAGCTAGTTCTATCATGTTACTCTGTAAAAAGGCCCAAAAGGAATAACAGATGCATTTCATAGCAGTGAAAAATTTGAGAAAACGTTCTGGTTTTGTGAATAGAAGGTATACTAAAGGGGTACCTCTTCTGTCAAAAATGGTATATAAAAGAGTTAGGGGCTGGACCTCATGGAGGACGACCATCCTTGTATAAAACTATGTTGCTTACCCCCGGCTCTTGTCATTGATTTAACATGAGACTAGTACAGTTCCGGCCCCTTTCTCTATGTCACGCAATGCCGTGACCAATAGCTTATTTGTGTTCAAATTCTTTAAAGCATATGCCTTAACTCTGATCCTCTTGCGTTTTATATCATGTATCGAGTTACTTGTAGTGATTTTTGTCGGGTGTATAAGCAGCTAAACGTTTTTTTATGTCCTTGTGGTACAGTTGCTCAGAGATTCAAGTCACAGGAAAAACTTTCATGTACCATCGGGCATAGGAAGGATTGAAAGATCAGCAGCTCAACCAGGAAAAGGTAAGTGGCGGGGGGGGGGGGGGGGGTGTGGTTGGTGAATCATTCTCTATGTTCTACTTGTGTCAAGGGATTCGATCAGTTTAATTGTTATCCATTTTGTTGATTCTTTACTAATACTTTGACTTTGCCTATCTTAGAGCTGCCCGCATTCCTCTTGTACATTGTTGGTCATGAAATTAGGAAATGTACGTTAGATGGTCATTCTGAGACTACACTGGTGTATTGGAAAGGGAAGAATGGTTCTCCACCACTATTTGTTGACTTTCATTACAAAGAAAACCGCATTTACTGGGCTGATAGCAATTCCATCCATCGTTCATTTTTCGATGGATCTGGTAAGTGAAGATATTCTTAGGAAATGAAAAATAATCTTGCGGAGAACATCTTGTGCTTAGCCTTCTTCATACGACTGGGGGTAGAGCAGCGACTGGTTTCCATTTTGCATTTTGTCATGGAGGAGAAATGTTCGATCTGGACTGCAATGGAAACAACAATTATTATACATACTCCAGAGAGCACTCAGAGCAGGGCGTGAACCCGAAAAGTATTCATGATCGCGTACTCAATCAATTCCTGAATCGGTCTTCGTAAATTTGCTCCTCAGCCGTAAAATGTTTGAACAATGTGCGATAGTGATAAAGCGGTGAACAAAGCTGAACACAACAGTCGTTTTTTGATTCTTTCAATGAAGTCACAGAAATGAGTAAGATATTTTAAAGGCATGTCTCCCGCACATATACTCAAAATACCTTTAGATATTTATACTTGATCATTGCCCTCTTACAGGTATTCAAACAATTCACAAGAATTTATCTTTAGTTGAGGGATTTGCAGTTGACTGGTTTGGTAATAATATCTACTGGATCGCTAATGGAGCTGCCAAGGTTTCTAAAACAGATGGGCGTTACCTGAAAACTCTCCATACATTTGCTGGAATAGATAGAAATCTAGCTGTGGATCCTGAGAAAGGGTAAGAATACATCCAGTATCGCACTTATGAATGACAGTCTCTGCGCTGTTGGAGAAGCGCCAGCTCGCTCGCTTGCTTCGCGTTTGCCTTCGCTCGCCTGAAAAACGCGAAAAAATAACGCCTTTTATGCAGGCTACATCGATTAGAGAGGTTCAGCTTAGTCAACCACCGTGAAAGTAACGGCAGCAAAGCGGATGCGTATATTTTTGTAGGTTTTATCCCGCACGATTATTCCATCTCGTCGGTTCTTCAAGGCTGTGTAATTCTCCAGACGTTGCCGGAATTATCACGGAACGCAGCCGACTTCGAGTTCAGAAATGAAGGAAAAGGTCGTCGTGTGCCTTAGAATAAAACCTCGCGGCAGTGACGATAAATGAATTTTCGAAAACGTGTGATGCGCTAGCCTGCAAAAACATCCGTTTCTCCTCGCTCTTCGCCGCTGGGGACGTTTCGCAAGGAGGACGAAACGGATGTTTCGCAGGCTAGTGATGCGCGTGCAGAGTTGTTCACAACGTACGTATTGCTTTGTAAATTTATATCAGAGTGATATCACTGAATTAACCTGTGAAGTAGTATGCAAGCAACAGTTAGAGACAAACAAGTCAACAAGAGAAAATAATGACATTAGAGTGTAATGCTGCGCACTAGTAGCTTATTAAAGTCTAAACTGTCTTCATCATCATCATTGGGCCTGTCCCGATTGTACTCCGCAACTTTTGAGCAACTTTTGGCATCTGGAGCAACGTTTTGCGGTTCTGTAGCAACCTCCCGTTTTTTTTGTCTTTCTGAGCAATTTTTGAGCAAAATATAAATTTGGAGCACATATCAATCACGAAAAAGTCAGCGATTTCATAGAAAACTTCAATTTATTGGAAAGTAAGGTCAAGAACGCAAGGGAGGATTGTCCTGTCTACTATAAAATGTTTAGCAACCTTTTGAACACACAATTTCTCACTTGTCCACGTTTCGCGGGCCTTAGTATCCTTAAATTTTCTCCCATATTTGTGAGCGATACATTGATCCTAAGTTTCAAGCTATTTTTTAAAGTAGTTTTAGCAATTATTGTGAAGAACGAAAATAAAGTTTTAAATTGACGTTAATATAAAAATATCCAGAAATTTCGGAAGCAATTTTTGAAATTTGGACTTTAATTTGGCAATGTTTTTGGCATTCCCTTTTGATACTCATATATTATGCTGATATATTTGTGTATTTTAAATAATACGGTTTTTGAGAGATTTTTATTTTCATTTTTTATCTTTTTAACTTTCTCGGGCGGCACCTTTCCTTTGGTCCCGTTCGTGCTTACCCCTTTGGATATAACTGTCTTTTTTTCTTTCCTTTGTAAAAGTTTTATTTTTAAATGTAATTCTGTATAGTAATGAAACCCAATAAAGCTGTTAAATTAAATTATAAATTAGATTCTACTAAGCAACTTTCCAGTATTTTACTAGCACAATCGGGACAGGCCTAGTCATCATCATTTATCATCATCATCATCAGTCGACCAAGGAAAATCACTCTACCGTCCAGTTTACTAATACTAATTTTCGAAAATCAATTGACAACAGAATTTGACAACGTTCAGCTGCGTAAATGGATCGTGTTGAATTTTTTTGCTCTTCTTGCTGCGGATGAAAATAGTTTTTATAGCGTGTAACAAAGTCTTAAAATAAGATTTTGTCTAGATTTGCAAAATTCTTTCTCCTTTTTTTCAGAAAAATGTATTGGGTTTCTACTAAGCCTAGTCCAACCAGGATAATGACGGCTCCCATGTATACACACACCGACACCGATGAACATATCCTTTCTGATTTATCGCGCGGGACTTACTTTGCCATTGACTACAACGATCGAAATTTGTACTGGACAGCGGCAGATGGGTCAAGTGACGGTGGACCTCCGACAACAATAAAACTCCACAAGTTGAGTACAGATGATATGGGTAAAGATAAGGTGAAGTAAAGATCCTGTTAATTTTGTATTTCCTCCTTAAGAGACCAGCACGAGCTGCACGCAAAAAAAAATATCTTCTGGTACTCGGAGTACCTGTGTCTTAGACAATCCTTAAAAAACGTCATTCATATAGTTGCTACTCCATTCTCTTTTTCATCAGTGTATTGCAACATCACCGAGAGATCACATCCCCAGACGTTACTTTATACTTCGGAAGTTGCTGTATAATGCAACAGGTCCAACAACTGGCTTGAAATTGTAATGTCGCACATCTCGCGCGTACTCATGATCGAGTCCGGTAGCTATTGTCACCTACAGAGATGATATCGCTACATAATACCGGGTTCGTGCCCGTGCTCACTACCCAATAGACTGCGAGTAGTATTCTCTTTCTTTGCTAGAAGCGAGGAAGTCAACCGAAAAGTAATAAGCATTTTGGTGACATGACAACTGACACCCATGTTACTTTCGACCTTGTTACTAGCCACTGCTCGCCGGAGACTGCCGGAGACTGCTCGCAGTCTTATTTTAGAATACCTTCATGAAATCCCTACATTGTTGAAAAGCTTTCATTTTTGTTTTTTCCTCAATATTTACTTTTTTCTCAGCCAGCAATAGTTGTTACAGGACTGGCAAATCCAACTTCAATTTCTGTGTTTGAAGATTTCATTTACTGGGTCGAAGAAAACTCCATCGAAAGAGCAAATAAAAAGGTGCGCTCCCCCGGTCAGCCTAATCGTGGAATGGAGTTGAAGAATGCCAACGACACAGTAAAGAGTCTGAAGGTCGTTAGCGGGAACATACAGAAAGGTGAATTCCTTATCAAACTTGTTACAAACCTACGTTATTTTAGTTAAGTGTTCCATATATTGTGAAACGAATTAAACGGAAATACAAGGCAATTTTTATGTGTCCGTCCAAGCAATCGAATAAATTATCAGGAGGCTCCCACCGAGAAGGCGATTTGTATTGGCTTTCCTAGAGTACGAGAATTTCTTTAGGGAACATCCCATGGATCGTAGAGCGAACGAAAAACGCGATCAACACTAGCCTGCGAGCAAGCTCCCCATGGAAAGGTCGATAGCACTAGCGTAACATTCCGGAGGTACTCACTGAAGTTTACTATGGGGGTGTGCCGCAGAGTCTATGAGACTCTAGACTAGTTTGCTGACTTATACGTGTCGGCAGACTTTGCAGGATATGACGTATGCTCTACATCGAAATACTGTTCACACCTCTGCCTCCCTGACGAAAATGCTCACCTTTTCCGCTGTGCATGCCCTGATGATATGGAACCCATCGGGACTTTGTATTGGAACCGGACTTGCAAATGTCGTGAGAGTGGGCAGTTTATTGACTTGAATGGAGACTGCAGATACCGTAAGTACAAGCAGGCCTGGCCTGTTCACTGGCTATTTTCTTTTTAGAGATCGTGGAGCGAACTTTTAACTAGTTTAGTGGCATACGAAACCCACCTGACTCGGAATGATCTACATTGTGAGTTGTTCCAAAACTGCCCAAAAACAGTCAATATAAAACCTGAATTGAAAACTCAAAGAATTTCGGTTGATCACTCATCTGTATCAACGCCAATAGTAACAAGCTGTGCCATCTTTAAATTAGTTTGAATCCCACTTAAGAATTAATTGAAACTAACATTTTAAAATCGGAGGGATAAGTACACAACGGCCGGAATTATTTTCCATGTTTTTATTAAGGGCCTTGAATTTTTGGAGCAAAAAAAGAGCTAGTTTTTTCGCGTTATGATTTTCAGTATGTATATGCAATTAATCTATTCTGTTTATGTCTTAAAAATTCTAACTGTAGTGGATGCACCTTGGAATGTGATTGCCACTTCATTGAGTAGCAGTACCATAAAACTGACTTGGCTGCCCCCAAAAGTTCGTCAATCAGACCAAAGAGTGAGTATGAGATAAACGTTGGCCATTAAACACAGAATAAGTACAGAATAGACTTATGTTAGTGGATTTACAGTAAATAGGTTGAGGTTTAAAAACTTACTCAAGAAGAAATTGAATGTTTCAATTTTATGAGTAGAAAACTTGATACGAATTACATAAGTTTTCCTCTCTTCATTGGGATAAGGCTATCACATTCGGCGAGTAGATATAAACGTTTTAAATCACTATTAAGGAAGATAAAAATCAAAACCAGGTGTCAATCTAGAATCATCATAGGATTATCCAGTTTGTGCCAAACAGGCTAACTATGTAACTATTAGCCCAAGAAATCAACCGACATTTCACCACGCCAGCACTGGGCATGGTTTCCCCCCGAACTGACGTGTGAGAGATGAGCGCAGAAATTCCATACTGACGACGTGTCACTACCCGGATCTGGGTAGCGCCTCTGATTTACTTCCGACTGGTTGAAGAAAAGTTTCAACCAATCAGAAGCACTACCCAGATCTGGGTAGTGTCGCGTCATCAGTATGGAATTTTTGCGCCCATTCCTCAGACGTCGTTGCGCGGTAAAACGAGTGGTAGCATCGCGAAATGTCAGCTGTTTACTCAGGCTTTGTGACTATGTACGTTTCGGTGATTTATGCCTTACATTAAACAGATGTACATGTATTACATCTTCCTTGGGATCTATCCACATGGAGTTGCTCGCTGGCCTGTAGGACATACCAATTCCACAGTCTTTGTAATTGGCCACTTGAACACCAAGATTACATACATGTTCGCGGTTTCATATGGTATACGAGGGAGGAAGAGTTTTGCAGCAGATATAACCCCAGCGTATGGTATGTGAACAGGATTTAACGTAAAGAATTGAAGCTTTCATTCGGTCACAACGTTTCTGTGATGGGAAAGGAGATTTTTACAGATAGTGACTTAATTAAGCGTTTGGGAAGTCGGAAGGGTTCTACCCACGTGATTAACTAATTCGGCTTTGCAGCGACCAGTCATAAGTGTTGTTGTTTGTTTGAGTCGCTCGTTTTGTCAGATTTATCTGTAGGATCTTCTTCTTGCCGAGGAAAGCTCACTTCTTTTTGTTGACGATTGTCTTAATCATTTAGATGGTATGAAGGTCATGCATATTATCTAGCAGGTTATAGTAAGCGGAAAATGTCACTGCAATCTTATTATAAAGTCTGGCTCAGTGCCATTAACTCAGATCTGGGAGTCGATTCCTTTCACGAATAGACCAGTTTTTGCCGAATACTACTTGGTAGTATTTTTTGCATGATAAAGAGCTTCTTACATGCTAGAATTTTGATTTCTGATACTCATTAGTGACGAAGTAGGCACCCTGCATGACCCTGAATACTAACGGACTGAAAAGAGTCGCGCTTCGATCTTTCCTGGTGGCATAGCAAGCAAACTCAGAAAAAAAAGTTACTGTACATTTTATTTGTCACCATTATCATCATCATCATCATCATCATCAATCAATTTGATCCAGTTTGAATGTTTCTTTGAAAAGCCAATAGCTTCGTATTAGTACTTATCCGATTACTTATTGTATTATAGTTAATTTAAGCCTATTTGGCTGTTCATGCAATACTGTAAATTTATGTAGTCATGCCTGCAAAACTTGTTGTTATGTTACGTTATGTTATCATTAGAAGCTGCGTCATCCTCAACAACATCCTCACCAACAGGGATGTCTAGTGTCCCAAGAACGTCTCGTCAATCCACAGTAACTGTCTCCGATTCTCCCACCAAACAACCGTTAACCTCGACGACGAAATCTTCAACATCACAATCAATTTCATCAGGCTATTCTCAGACAATGTCTTCATCTGTGGCTGCTACGCTATCCGCTTCACAAGCCAGTTCGTTACCACTGGTAACATCACAATCAATTTCATCAGGTTATTCTCAGACAATGTCTTCATCTGTGGCTGCTACGCTATCCGCTTCACAAGCCAGTTCGTTACCACTGCATCAGAGCGACAAATCGTTTCCCTATTGGACAATTGGCGTAGCTGGTGGTTGCCTCCTCCTTGTTATAATCGTCATCGTTTTGCTCGTTCGTAGATACAGACGCAGGATGCAGGGCGAGGGTATGGGTGCGTCGACCTTTGTTCCTCTCGTAGACCCGCTAGAGGAAGAGAATGATGATGACGGAGGTGAGTTAATTATCAACAGTTTGAGGTACAAGATTTGTGTCTAAAACTGGTCTTTTGTCTCAGAGCCAGAGCTAGTTGATTCAGTTCAAATTACACACGTGCTCAAGGGGATTACCCAGTTCAGTTCACTACTGAGGGACTCCTCTCTGAAAGTTCAATCTTTTCCTTCTGTACTTTTAGTTTTGTCTTTTATTATAGCTTTTTGGACTCTTTCTCAGAACATTGCCCGCTAGAGTTTTATTGTTTCTTTTTGGCTCATTTTTTTTAATTATAGCTGGTTGAAAAACAATTAAAATTCAAACGGGCAAATGGGACGACATTACACGCGTGCTGTAAATTAATTTACTCTGTAAACATTTGCTTTTGTTTGCATGACGCCATGAATGAGCACCGGTTGGAAGCAACCTCTGGTCCCCAGGGTCTTCTCGTTTCCATACTGGAAACGAGAAGAAGACGCTGGGGACAAGGTTCCGGTTGGAAGGACCCCCCGAGATTCTCCCAGAGGACAACAAACAGGAATGATTGCAATTGGAATACGGATACATTCCAATAGCCCTCTTTCAGGTCAGCCTCCCACGCAGGCTTTTTTAGGGGAGCTCGTATTTCTTCCCTCCCCACAAACGCCTGCTCAACCGAGAACAACATTCCTTTCCCAAGCTTAGCCAATCACATTGTACCTTCCCAGTTCTGGAAGGTTGACCTTTGACCGAATGGTAACCCGATAATTACTCGATGTGCATGAAACACTGGGAAACCTTTATGACCTCTAATAAATGTTAGACTCAGGGCGGCAAAAGTAAGATTCAGTCAGATTTTAGAATACTCCGTGCACTGCATATAAAGAAGGAAAAAGGTGACTCCAGGGTCACGTTTTACACTACCACGAGCTTATGAGCTCGTGTTTAGCCTGTCAACACTTTATTTCAAAACCGCTGATTGGTCACTTACCACATGAATAAAACAATGGGAAAGGAATGTTCTTCTCGGTTGAGCAGGCGGTTGTGGGAAGAGACGAAATACGAGCTCCCCTAAAAACGCCTGCATGGGAGGCTATCTTTAGGTTGTCTGTTTGTTCAATGTTTCGCTTTGGGGAATTCGCCTTTTGTCTTTTCCTTATACGTATAAAAGCGCGTGAATATGACAAAAATTAGAAGAAACAGTTCTCCAAAGTGTTATCACATGACGTACATTGGGAAACCGGCTAAAACATATGCAAATTACTAACTACGTACAAGTCAAAGAGGCCAGTAAGTTTGGTCTAACACACGAAGTTGCGAAACGTTCATCTGACCGATCGTTCTTACTCTGGGAAATTGCTAGAGACTTGTTTTATTTTTTTTCCTTTATTTCGAATTTATTCTTTAATATTTATGACTGTTAGCGTACAGTAAGAAGAGGTAAAAGCATAATAAATTGATAAATAACATTAAATTAAAATTAGTAAACAACTGGGAAGGTGACTGTGGCGGGGAAATCTCTGAGAAGCCAACGAGCTTATAAGAAATAAATATTTCCCCTACTGGCATTTTAAATATTAGGTGGCA
>OZ038000.1:2899908-3102408 GCA_964035705.1 Porites rus
TCTCTCTCAAATACAGTACATGTACGAACTACGAGTCGCTGCTTCGAGTTAGCGTTAACTTATATATTTTCCTTCCCTTTCACTGTTTGAAAATCGAATAGTTTAAGGTTCAAAATGTCAAAGCGGAAGATCTGGAGTGACTTTAACCGCCTCGAGTGTGGTAAAACAGAAAAAATATTCGCCGGAACATGGAGTTTCACAAGCGCGTAGAAATCTCCTCTTCAGTTGAAAGAATGGTTTTGCAAGGTGGATCTAAACTTGAAGAAAATGAAACTAATGATGCAGACACATTTATAATTCATTATACGGCAGTGTGCTTACATTTTCGCCCCGACCGTCTTTTATACGCTTAAATATAAGCAAGCTTATGCTTATCTTGGCTGAAGTATAGTACACTGCCTCCTTTTGTCTCTACACGATTAAATACAAATCCAGTGTATGTTCACAAAAGCCTGCACTTTTTTGCTACAGACATCTTGATTCAACCTCAGTAAGTAAATGCCATCAACATAACCGTCATCAAAAGTGTCGAGTCCCTGTTTGCCGTAATATACAAATTGAAAAGGAAAATGTCAAACAACAAATAGCCAAACGGTCGTTGTTGCGAAAATGGATTGGGAATTAATAGCGTGTGATCGCGTGTGATCATGAATTTTGAAATGTGAATTATGTATGTATCATGAAATTTGCCTACATCACCGGTTTTATCTCTTTCGAGGTTTAGTTCCAATAGTAACACCATTTAAGCTGCTGAGACCGGAATTTCCATTGCAAGCACTCCTCGTTCCTGCCGTAACTTCTGCCATGTTCTTGGCCTTAAAATCGCTCTTATTCTTCTGCTCAGACATTTTTGAACCTTAAACGTTTCGAGTCTCAAACAGCGAAAGGGAAATAACATTTATACACTAACGCAAACTTGAAATAGCGAGTGTAGTTCGTACAAGTACAGTATGTGGCAGAGAACGAATGTCCGAACTTTGCGGGTTTGTTTACAACAAAGGTCGTCAAAAGTCACGTGAAACTACACGTGAAATCTGACGCTCAGAAGGTGAATTAGTTTAGCTTTATATTGATAAATCTGAATATTATTTTTCAATATTTATTTAGGTAAAAGTGTCCCCGATTAGTGGGCCTCCGAGGTGCTTATAGGCATATTAGGAGATTTTAATTCTTAAATAAAGTTTTTCAAGAGAGGATATGCTCTCTTGATTTTGTATGTATCTAAAAAAGAACGAAATAAATGTACACTGTAAATAAATGCCGCCTTCGCTTTCTTGGCTATTTGGTACTTTTTGCAAAGGTGCCTCATGAGTACATCGCGTCTTTTCTGTTCTCGAGCACTAAGCTGATTTCCCCCTTCCCTCTTCCCGCGTTTAACCATGTTCCCAAGGTGTATCTTCTTCCCCAACCTGGGGACGAGGTTGCTCCCAAACTACCGTGGCAACATAATTATTGAAATATTTAAAACTTTCAAAGACTTTTGGACACAGCTAAGACCCTTCCCTCTTCTCCCATTCAACACAGTCAGAAGAGAACTACAAGATTTAAATGCCCCTGTGCTGTTTTTCTTACAGAGTGAAAGCCTCAATGCCAAGTGAGCTAGTCTGCAATAGTCTGCACAATATGCGTCAAAATAGAGACGCTCTCGAATGTCCAGGCCAAAAATATATAATATCCAGGCTTATAAAGGGGCTGGTCTTTGGTCATTATTGTTGATCCTTTTTATCCCAGGAAGGAACGAAGGACCTCTCTGCAGTCTGTCCGTTACTTTAATTTCTCTCAAGCTTTGGAATTTTTAAACGAAGCTCTATTTCATTTAAATTTATCATGATGGTTGAAAAGGGTTTTAAAAAATCAAGTTGATTTACAATAACTATGTCGACATAGTTATATTTGGGATGACAATAGACCTCTTTAGCTTTAATTTCCCAATGTAGGACTGTAGCTCGTGTGACAATACTCTAGAGAAACTGATTCTTTTTCAAATTCCGTCTGTCCTGGCTGGTTGTGCTGACCTTGCATAGAACAAGTACGTTACCCGACATAACGCAGCCCTGAAGATACTTTTCTTCGAGATTCTGCAAGACCTGGACCTTGTAGACACGGTGCCACCTTGGTACTCGCCACTGAAAGCGAAAACAGTGTACGAGGCGAGCAATGCGCAAGCGTTCTGGGATGTCCCTCTATTTGCGGAGCACCAAGAAGTTAACCGTGAGAAACTTTTCCGGGAAAAAACTAATGCAAAATGAAGACTTCATGGGGTGTCTATTTCTCGAGAATAGGCGGAAAGAAAATTTAAGTTAAACCCGTCCTCGTACTGGTTCTCGATGTCTTCATATCTCAACGTCTAGATTGGTCTCCTTTTACTCTTTAGAGTATTCCTGTCTTTTTCATATGGGATTTTCCTCAGTAAATTTCGTGGTGTCTTTCCGGGTCCCCTCCAAGAAGGGATGAATGCGTTTACTAGACGTCATTACAAAGTGTAGAACAGAATATAGCCTGTGTGGCAAGCGCAAATGGGGTAGCGGGAGGGGGAGAAAAGCGCAAAGGGAATGCCCCTCCCTTTTCCCCTTCCTCCCAATCCCCAACCCATTTCGACGCCTGCTAAGCAGGCTAAAAAACAAAACTGTAATATTCAAGGCTAATACAATGGAAACTAAATCAAGTAAGCAAAACTTTTAGTGGCCAATATTTCGACGAAACATTGAATTTTACTTTGAAGCATATAAACTTATCTAAAATTAGGCTGCACTTGGTTAGTTTTCACACTTCTGAACTCATAACAGTACGAACAGTTATGAGGCAGACACGGAGGAGCTTTTTCATCACTATCCTGCTTTATATACCAGGGACGATTTACGGACAGGTTTTCAGCGTAAGGTTTCGTGTAAGCCGCTTACAGAAAAGGAAGTTGAAATTAAAAGACTAACCATGAGGAAAATCATGCGGAGCCAATGTAAATTTGACTTGTGAACATGCGAACAGCGACTGAAGTTCTCCAAATTCACCGTTTGTGATTTCCAAGAGCGATGTCAAATTGGTTCAGTGCGATGGTGTATTTGGTGTTATTTATTCCAGAACAATGTATAATAAAACAATTATTAGATTCGGTTTTTGTGATATCCGGAATAATCAACAAGGTCTCGGTAAGTATAGACTGCGAGCAGCCTATTGTTTTTCTTTGCAAAGTTACTGCACGCGAAACCTAAGCACGCGAGCGGCGCGCTGGATAAGATAAGAACTAGACGGATTTTAAGAGAAAAGGCGGACTGCAAGCAGTCTACGGTAAGTAGGGTGAGTGTTATTATCAGCCTCGACCTTCGGATAATACTTACCTCGACCCTGACAAGTTATTCCGGATATCACAAAAACCTCATCCAATAACTGTTTACAATGTTTATAATTACATATCCTGCTTGGCACACCTCAGATAAAACTCAGATGAAAACCTATTAGTGTTTTATCTAGTGTTTCATTAGGTATCAAGATTCATCCACCTGATCCAAATGGTCGTCATTCATTGGCTTTTGACTTCATGAATAATTGATGAAGCTATGCTTTTTTGGCCCTGATGAAAAACTAGTTTTGTTTAGTCGAAATATTGGGCAAATACATTTGTAAATTATCAAGCCTTAGCTGTCCGATCAGCCTTGTCTTCAATTTTAAGTGTTATTTTGTATTGCTGATACTGATATTCAACAGGATCCGGCTTTCCCTCGCTGCTGTCCTTGCAAGAATTGTCCGTCCAATAATTGATGAGTTTGAGAAAAGAATAGATGTAGCGACATACAAAATTTTGCCTTAAGAATTTATTCATAAATAGGTGTACAACTAATAAGTAATCTCATCTGAAGTTTTTAAAGTGGAAACGCAACCTCGTTCCCAGGTTAGAATATTTGTCGCCGACTACTAAGTCCAGTCCACTGGTTCAATTATATCCTTTTCTTCATGCGCGAAAGGACTGGATTCTTTTGTGTCAATGGCGTCAGTTATGGTGCATTTTGGCTGTGCACAAAAGACTTTCAATCTATCCTTTGCAACATAGTTTGCTGTGTAATTGCAGGCCGAATTGCCTCTGTTAAGGTAAGAAATGCTTGACAAGAACATTTTTAAGGATTTGTAGATAAAGCTTTTATTTTCGAAGGCTAAAATTGTCTCGGATTTACTGAAACACTGAAACCTGTGATTTTGTGGAAATCGACTCGATAATATGGCTTGATCGTTTAGGGAAGTTTCTCATTGTTATCACCTTACTCCATTTTTATTTAGCGTTGTTCCACTTGCTGTCGCAGCAGATATTTAAGACTAACACTAAAACACGGCATGGAAACTTGAATTTTGCCCAGAAAATAACCTTGTCACGATTTTTACGACGAAGTATCACAAAACACTCGCTTCATGCACACGCAGAAGCTCCTAACAGAAGAACAGAGCAAAACACGTTAAGACACCAAGACACAATTTCCCTCCTATTTACAACCCTTGCACTGCGAATCTTTCTCGAGGTTATGTTTCTGTGTCATATTTTAAAAACTATTAAAGAAAAGAAGCTGTTTCACCAAGGAGAGAGTGGTGTGAGGGCACGAGGCGTTTTTTGAGACATTTTTCACAGGCTTCGAGTTACTCCCTAACATTACACTATTTTATGTGTTTGTCATGACTAAATTATAAGTTAATTAACGAGAGCTTCACTTTTAGCCCTGGCTAAATCTATATACTACATGTGTACTCATGATAGTATTTTTCATTGGTATCCGAGCTTCATGAATTTTTATATAAATGTCCCTTTGCTTCGTAGTTACTAAAACAAGGAATGACCTACAATGAGCTACTATGACCGAACGTGTAATCCCTGTAATGAGCTAAAATGAAGATTTTAGAAAAAGACAAAAAAAAAAGATCAGGGGACATGTGTGCGTAGACGTAACGCGTTTAGTCTACTGCATGACAGCCCATTTAACGATGACAGCATCTCTAATTATTACGCTTGGAGATAAATTTACAGTGTAATAATATATGCATGATGATACTGTGACTTTTGTCCAAACCATCCCTTGCAACCTTTCGCATTAGTTTTATTTTGTCTTGTCTTTTTTTCAAACAAATTGAACAAACACAGTCACCCCAACAGTCGATCCGAGGGGATCTTCAAGGGACGTAAGGGTAGAGATGAACAAAGGAGGCCTTCAAATTCTGACCCTGTTCAAAAGAAAAATTGTTCGTTTTTTTTTAAGTACCCTGGCCTGTATAAGACATCATAAGACCCTTTAAATGGCTTTCGGTCCAACAGGATGCTCTGTTTGTAACGCTAAATAGTAAAATCCATATCCTGCTCAGCGGCCCATACCCATCTAGGCCAAATAGGGGAGTGCCTGCATGACTTCCGTCAATACAGGGTATAATAGTGCTATACCAGTAAAAACGCGATTGCAATAATCTATTTCCAAGTTTCTCAAGTTACCTGAGATCAGGCACAATTTTTGTTTTGCCTGTTCAAAATGTGCTTGGCAATTTAATACTATGAGCCTAGTGTCACATCCAAGCGTGACACACGACAAACATCATTGTCTGTCATTTTGTAGCTCATTGTAGGGCTCATTTTAACTCATTTTAGCTCATAGTAGCTCATTGTAGCTCGTAGTAGCTCATCGTAGATCATGGTAGGTCATTGTAGGTTATTCCTTCTTTTAGTAACTACGACACACATCCCCTGGTCTTTTTTTTTTTGTTTTTTTTTCTAAAATCTTCATTTTAGCTCATTACAGGGGTTACACGTTCGGTCATAGTAGCTCATTGTAGGTCATTGTAGATCATTCTAGGTTATTGTAGGTCATTGTAGATCATTGTAGGTCATTGTAGGTCATTGTAGGTCATTCCTTGTTTTAGTAACTATGCCCTTTGCTTTCTTGTTTATCCTTTGTGTTTTAATTCTAAACTGCTTAAAGAAATGCATCTCTAGGGGCACTACTGACTTGCTTTCCTTTGCTTTAGTGGTGATGGCAGTCCACCATACCTATGTTAGTTACAAGAGTCTTGAGAACTTGGGAAACATAATTACCAGTTACATGTACACCAGGATTAATGGTAACAGATCTTCATAACCTGCATTTACAAGACGACTTATGGGAAAGAAAAGTTTTGAGTGTGATGATTGCTTCAAAAGTTTCAGCAAATCTCAGTCAACATAATTAAAGAGCCTGCAGACAGGAGAGCAAGCCTATTATCTGCAGTCATTGTGGCAGAGTCCTTGATCCTTGGAACATTAATCCTGAGAGACATTATATTGTTAGCGCCTTTTATCAGGAACAGTCAGTCTGAGACATGTTCTAGAAATTTTAAAAATGTTATGTAGCCAAAAGTTAGCATTGAGGTAGAGCAATAATAATTTTTTGATAAGGGCTTCAGTTCATCATGGAAACCGGTGAATTATTTTATAATTTTAAACTTCCAAAAAAAGATAAAGTTGAGAAACCATTTAAATGTCATTATTGCGGAAAGTGTTTTAGTGAAAGTGGGAACCTAAAGCAGCACATAAGGATACATACTGGGGAAAAGCCTTTTACCTGTGACATCTGTGGCAAAAGCTTCAATCAGAAAGGGAACCTCAACAGTCACAAGAAAAGGCATAATAAACAAGATAAAACTCATACATGCAACTACTGTAGCAGGACATTCAGCAAGTCTGGATATCTCCGTTTACATGAACAGGTACATACATGTACGGTAGAGAAATCTTTTGCATGTGATCGGTGTGACCAGTGCTTTAGTCGATTACATCAACTCCAAGAGCATAAAAAAAAAGTTCATGCTTGTGAAAAGCCTTTTGCCTGTAATGTCTGTGACATGAAGTTTACAATGGAAAGAGATCTCTTTGTGCATGGAAAGGTGCATTTGGGAGAGAAAATCGTCTCTTGTGACGATTGTGGAAAGTTGTTTACTCGGCCTGGGGATCTTCGCAAACACATGAGAATACATACAGGAGAGAAACCTTATCAGTGCAATCATTGTGGCAAGTGCTTCTGTGAAAGCGGAAACCTCAAACAACATTTGAGAAAACACACAGGAGAAAAGCCTTTTGTCTGTGAACAGTGTGGCAGATGTTTCAGTCAGCTTGGAAATCTGTATGCTCACAGGAATCGACATACTAAAGCATGCAAGAGTATGCCAAGTGGTCCCAATCAAAGTGTTACCCCACAGGTAAAACAAGAGCCTTACAGCTGCAATTTGTGTGATGAAACCTTTAGTATGGCTAAGGATCTTTGGATACACAAAAGGACTCATCAAGGAGAAAAACCCTTTGCCTGTAATTACTGTGGGAAGTTGTTTCAAAAGGCGTGGAATTTAATGAAGCATACAAGGACACATACAGGAGAAAAACCTCATAAATGTGATTATTGCGGCAAATGTTTCAGTGAAAAAGGGAACCTTAAGCAGCATATAAGAACGCATGATGGAGAAAAGCCTTTTACCTGTGATCTGTGTAGTAAGGGCTTTAGTCAGGCAGGTACTTGTAACACTCACAGAAAAAGACATACAGAAGAGGACACAAATTCTGCGCAAATTAAAAACTACATGCTTAAAGAAGAGAAACCATCAGTAGAAAACCTATTTGGTAATCATTTAAGTGATCAAGAAACCCTTCAAAGTCATAATAGTACAGCTCATTCAGATCAAAACCTCCTTGATTGTGTCGAGTCCTTTGAAGTTACCTTCTCTATCTCAGAACTTTTGGCTGAAGTCAAACAAAAGATACAGGAGTGACGTTAATGACTCGTTACATTATTTTGATCATTATGTATTTGAGCATTCGTCTTGTTATTTATCACATTATTTTGTTATTATATTTATATTTGTCCGTTTGAACTATTTAACAGAGAGTATTAAACAGCTGAGTCCTCAGTGTCAGTATTTCTTGTTGTCACAGCTGAAACTTAGTTGGTTACAGACGTGTACTTGTATATACAATAATATAGTTTACAGTTCAATTTTTCCTTAGTTCAAATTTTTTATTTCTAGCTTTTTTTATTATTCTTCCACATAGCCTGAGAAAATATGCCATCAGCACATAAATTTCATACTGATGACACTTCACTACCCAGATCTGGGTATTGCTTCTTTAATAGTAATTGGCTAAAAATGTGCTTCAACCAATCAAAATCACTATTCAGATCTGGGTAGTGATGCATCATTAGCATGGAATTTTTGTTCTTGTTCTTCAGACACTATTTTGTGAGGAAACCAGTATTAGTGTTGCAAAATGTCAGCTTATTCAGTGTTTTCACTGGCCATGGTATGAGGAAATATAATAGTTACTCTGTCAAGGATAAATTTAACTAAGGCAAAGCTATACCTTTAATTGGTTGGTACTAAAAAAAGACTCTGGGAAACTGCACACCTAGCTACCCCTCCCCTAATACAACCTCATGACTTTCTTTTCACTTGGGGCAAAATGTTGGGTGAAAAGAGGAGTAGGTGAGTAGCTTCCCAGAATCCTATGGGCTTCCCTGCTATAAAACTTGGGAAACGTTTTTGTTGGGATATAGAGGAGGGGTAGGTGGGCAGATTCCCAGATACTTATGTTATTTCCTTCCAACTTACGGCAAGGTAACATTGGATTTGGGGAAGGGTAGGTGGAAAATTTCCCAGGGCCCAGTTGTTCGGAGGCTGATTAGCGCTTAACCCGACGCTTAACCCACGGTTAAATTTTACTTGGGTTTCTTTTTCTTGTGTTCAAAAGCATTTTCTCACATAATTTTCTCTATTATTTTTAGAGCTTCCAATCATCAACTTGTAGACAAAAAGAATTAGAACTGAAACACTTTTTAAGCTTTCAAATCTCAATTGATTTCAGTTCCAATCTCTCACTACCCTGGGCTATCTTAACCCAGCTTTGAACAACTCGGCCCTGAATCTTATACTGTTCCCTCCTAACTTGGGACAAGTTAACATTGGGTTAGGGGAGGGGTAGGTGGACAGTTTCCCAGAAACTTATACTGTTCCCTTCTAACTTGGGACAAGTTAACGTTGGGTTAGGGGAGGGGTAGGTGGACAGTTTCCCAGAATCTTATACTGTTCCCTCCTAACTTGGGACAAGTTAACGTTGGGTTAGGGGAGGGGTAGGTGGACAGTTTCCCAGAATCTTATACTGTTCCCTCCTAACTTGGGACAAGTTAACGTTGGGTTAGGGGAGGGGTAGGTGGACAGTTTCCCAGAATCTTATACTGTTCCCTCCTAACTTGGGACAAGTTAACGTTGGGTTAGGGGAGGGGTAGGTGGACAGTTTCCCAGAATCTTATACTGTTCCCTCCTAACTTGGGACAAGTTAACGTTGGGTTAGGGGAGGGGTAGGTGGACAGTTTCCCAGAATCTTATACTGTTCCCTCCTAACTTGGGACAAGTTAACGTTGGGTTAGGGGAGGGGTAGGTGGACAGTTTCCCAGAATCTTATACTGTTCCCTCCTAACTTGGGACAAGTTAACGTTGGGTTAGGGGAGGGGTAGGTGGACAGTTTCCCAGAATCTTATACTGTTCCCTCCTAACTTGGGACAAGTTAACGTTGGGTTAGGGGAGGGGTAGGTGGACAGTTTCCCAGAATCTTATACTGTTCCCTCCTAACTTGGGACAAGTTAACGTTGGGTTAGGGGAGGGGTAGGTGGACAGTTTCCCAGAATCTTATACTGTTCCCTCCTAACTTGGGACAAGTTAACGTTGGGTTAGGGGAGGGGTAGGTGGACAGTTTCCCAGAATCTTATATTGTACTCTTCTTATTTGGGGCAAGTTAACGTTGGGTTAGGGGAGGGGTAGGTGGACAGTTTCCCAGAATCTTATACTGTTCCCTCCTAACTTGGGACAAGTTAACGTTGGGTTAGGGGAGGGGTAGGTGGACAGTTTCCCAGAATCTTATACTGTTCCCTCCTAACTTGGGACAAGTTAACGTTGGGTTAGGGGAGGGGTAGGTGGACAGTTTCCCAGAATCTTATATTGTACTCTTCTTATTTGGGGCAAGTTAACGTTGGGTTAGGGGAGGGGTAGATGGGTAGTTTTCCAGACTCTTAGACTGACAGCCTTTTACCAAATTATTTAAATTTTAAATAATTAATAACTTGGTAAAAGCCGATCAGGTTTGTTAACAGTACAAAATGCACTAAGCTTATCTAGCTAGTTTACAGGCACTCCAGTCATATAATTAGAAATAAGTAATCCAAATAGAACATAACAGCATTTAAAAACCCAACTGACGGGAGAGAACCAGTTGGCTATTATATTTATAAGCATGGCTGAGGATTAGAACTAGGAATGGCCGAGAGCAAAATCAAGCAATTAGTCAGAGTGGGACTTGAAACAAATCAATCCTGCCTTTTTGTAAGTCCAACACACTGACCACTCAGCCACGTTGCTTCCTCACATTCCACACGTTTCACATTCCATCTTCATGGAGTCTATTTTCAAGTGTGTTAGTGGGGGATGTTTACTATCAATTTATTTCTTTGGAGAGTCGTTTATTATTATTTACAATTGGGAGTGGATAAAAACACTTTCCCTTCTTTTTTCACGTAATAAGGTAACAACAAGCTTTACAAGTGCATGCATTGTTCTTAATCAGTTTGAATTACAGTCTTTACAAACCTTTTTATGTATTTACAATGGTCTTAGACACATTTGAAAAGTACCCTAAACAATGTCCACAGTTTATGAATCCCCCAGGCCACAGGTAATCCAAACCTGGGAGTATGAGATTTCTTATTCTTACACTCGCAGTAAGAGGCAAAGCACAACCTAAAGCAAAGTGGTATCACATAATCCTCTGAGGATCTAAGGGTGTGTATCTTTGGGACAATAATTGGGGTCAGGATTTACTGTATGATCCCAGATGACTTGGATGATGGTGGATCAAAGGAGCCACTAAATTCCAATCTGAACAAGGATTCATTGATTCCTTTGTGGCACCAAAATCTGAGTGATCCTGATCTGTATCATTGCAAACGAACATGCCCCAAATGCTATTATTAAAGCCTGCGAATGCAGATGTATTTCCTGCACAGTTTGGACTCCTTGTGCTACAACTTGTATATGTTGCTTAGCAACTGATATTGTCGAAAGTAAACGGTTGCTGGAATAAACAGAAGTGTGAACTTTGCAGACTGGAAGGCTCCTACAGTTGTGTGACTGTACTGTCGGTCAAGAGCAGACATGGGGAATATAAAGGCTAGCCTTGTAAAAATACAAGTAAGCCATTTCCAAAGGTGTCCTTGGCTGCTTTTAAGATTTTTCTGAACAGTATAGAACTGGTGATCAAACAGTCCACTTGAGACATCTTGTGTCCTGATGTGTTCCAAGACATTTCACACAGCAATACCTTGCTCCACAAGAAACACATGTGTAGTTTGAGGGAAATGTATGAACCAGTCAAGGAAGTACAAACATTTAACTAAACTCTGGTTAAGTTCATCTGTGAAACAGCACCAAAATACTTGTTCCGTTCCCCCACCAGTGTACCACCATGTTTAGCCTGTTAAAAATGCCATATCGATTTGTCAATCAAGATGAAAGGAAATGCAAAATGTACTTCTGGAAATTCGTTGAGTCTGTTGGAGGCCCAGAACTAAGATATTGGTGCTGCTAACATACCGTAATAATAATTTACAAATTTACTATAGGGCCTTTTAACATATAAATGATCAAAAGCGCTTTAGAGTCTGCTTCGCAGGCATTACTAACCCAGGTTAAATTACATCTGCAACACAGGCTATTCATTTTATGAAAAGACCTTTGACGTATTATTGTTATTTAGCATTAAGCAGTGTATTTGATGTATATTGTGACTTCCTTAAGCTTGCTGCTTGAATGTAAAATCTAAGTTTACTTCCCTTCAATGGGGCTATGTTTTGCTGGAGCCATGGAATCTTTGATAATGGTTTAAAATGCTTTTAAAAGGATATCCACACACAGAACAGAAGTGTCTTTCTGGAAATTTAGACGGTGGAACATTGGCTGAGGAATAGGATGGTTCACCAACTTCAGATTCCTGTTCCTGGATAAAAATGGACATTTATTTGATATCATATTACATGTAGTAGATATTGCAGTCATGCATATGGCTACAGTTAATTTTGGAAATCAGCCCTACAACCTGCTGTACAGATTAGTTTAGTAAGCTGCTAGCATAGAAATGAAATGGGCTAATCTGTAGGTTACACATGGAATGCATGATTTCCAAGAACAGCAACTGTAAGAGGAACCATGCAGTCCACAGTCTGCTATTCTAAAGAAAAATCTTTTCTCCTAAATTTAATGTTATTCTTCTAAGGTTGGTTAAATAATGACTTCAGAGTTAAAAGAATCATTGTTACTTACTGCCTCCTCTAGTAGCATGGCAAAAGTTCTTCGAAATCTCTGCAATAATTTGATAAAACAAAAGGAATAATAACTATTGTTAATGCCCCCAGAAAAATTAAGTAAGTTATGCACTGATTATTTTTATGTGTACTTCAAAAATGTATATACAAAGCTGGAACCATCTTCAAAACTTGATGAAGCGATGATAAAAGTTGCAAATCCTACGGCACAGGTTGAGTATGAAAGTGGGCTTAAAAAATACCTAAAAAAAATATCCTCCTACCTAAAAGCGATATCCCCTTACACTCTATTATAGACTTGTAAGTTTATAGTTGTATTGTCAACTGAAATGTGCTGAGCATTAACTTATATTTACAGACCTGTTTAAACAGCTCTCCTGTTTTCGATCTCCTTTTCTTTCTTTTATCTGTGAACATTTAGAAATAACAAATATTTACCAAAGTGGATGTGGCTAGTGGCAGATAATTGAGGTGAAAATGATGATTTTTAACTCACAGATTGCTGCCAATGATTACAATTTTGGCACAAAATTGACCAAACGGCTGTCATGTTTTCTTGTCCATATATAAAAAATTATATAAACTTTTGAAGGTACAGTGAAACCTCTATTAAGCAGAGCCCCAATTAAGCGGACACTAAGGTGGGTCCCGAAATAAATGTCTTATATTTCCCTTTATAACGAACCCCTATTCAGTGGACACCTCTATTAAGTGGATGCGGACAATAAAAAAAAATGTACTTGGCTAATTTCTATTGTTAAAAACCTCTATTAAGCGGACACCGCACTGAATTGACAATACTAGTATTGGATTATGTCCTTGAAATACAAACGGTAGTCAATTAATAAGGATAAATCAATACATTTAGCTGTCAATAAACTGTAGATTAGACTGGTACCCGGCCGATCCTCCATCAAAGTTCACCTAAAGGTTCTTTGGAACTTTATAACAAACATTGCACAATTTTTATAAACTGTACTAAGCAGACTCCCTCTATTAAGCAAACACTTGGGAAGGTCCGGAAGGTGTTCACTTAATAGAGGTTTCACTGTATTTGACAAGCTGTTGAGGGGACATTTCTTACAAAAGAGTTGTACATTCTTTCTGTCTTTAAAACCATTCTGTTACATAAAGTAACACAAGACCTGATTTGTATTAGGAGAAAAAAAACTTTTCCACCAATAAATTCTAGGTTAAACAGATAAAGCTTAACCCGTAAAAACTGCCAAACTACCAGATTTCTTTGCCTTCTTCACGTTTTTTGGGAACAGCTTCTTCGTATATTTGTGAAATTTCTCTGTTTGTTGTGGTAGCAAACTGGGACGCCATTTAGCTCATAACTAAGTGAGTTTGGCGTTGCTTCCAAGGAGCCTGAATGTGAATCAGTAAATAGCACTGGATATCCCGAGTTTGAGTATGCAATCAGAGCGTGCGAAAAACACTATCCACTCTTTTAGTATATACTAAACTTGATTAGTATTGTTAAGGGCAGTGTTTTTTGGTGCAAAGGGAAGACAAGTGCTAATTAATTACCCGTTGGGATGCAGGTGGGGGCCAAACATCTCAACTAATAATGTGTTTCTGGTTGTAGCTTACATTTTTACAACTTCCATAATAAATTACCTTCCATGGTATCATTGAAGGCAGGGACCTTCATTTTGGCAGGGACCACTGTCAGGTGAGAGTGGGGGTCTTCTTGAAAGTTATCCTTTTCCAAGGCCTCAAGATGGCGCTTTTGACGGCGTTTTCGTGTGGCATCATCAAGAATTTTTCTACTTGAAATGTCTTTTATTCTCCCTAACAAAATGAATAGGAAATTTTTATAATTGGACTCTCCTAAATGCAATTTCCTGCATTCTCTGGAACAGAATTGGTTAACCAGGATGGTATTTTAAGGCATTAAAAGATGCTCACAAAAAATGAAATATTTGATTTGGTGATTATACCTGTTGGTTTGCAGTTATTTGTTTTTTACTTTATAAATAAATGAAAAAAAAGGGAATAATTTTCACACTTCAAAAAATAATTATTATTTTGTGTGTGAACTACCGTATGTTACATGTCAAACAACCAGACATGTGTCTGGTGCCGGGCTTGAAACAAAACCCCTGTCGGTACATGAATTGAGCTAGTTCATTTACATAAGGTGCAAAAAATTGATGTTCTTTTAAAGCCAACATCAGCTTGTCATTCAATTTCATGAACAATATACTACCAATACAACACGATTCATTTCTGTAAAATGTACAAGGGAATTTTCACATTAGAAAACAGCAAAACTAGAGGGCAAAGAAGAAATATGTACTCTTAAAATTTCACATTTCCCTGTCTTCTTTCAAACATTTAACTTTTCCCTGACTTAAAGTGAAATTCCCTGACTTTTTCCTGACCTTCAAGAATACCCTGACCATTTCCTGACCTATAGACCTATTCGGCTAACTCAATGTTGTACCCAATTCAAATCTCCCGGGGATAAGATTCTTTGTGTATTGTATTTGCATTATAATGTGGCATTCACATTTAAATGATATGGAAATTCCTGAAACAAAACGTTTTATTCCCACAGGGTTTGAATTGGGTACAACATTGAGTTAGCCGAATAGGTCTATTGTAGCTGTGGCAACCATGTTTGTACCAGAATATTTCAATAACTATATTTCATTCCTTTGGACACTTTTCAAGGGCTACAATTTATTGTAATAAGTTATACGAAAAAACTCAAAATAAAAGGTTCTTATGGTAGCCCAAGATAACAAACTTAAGCTTCAAATTTCACAAAAGGAAATCTTACGCATGACGATTTTACCTGTGGTTTCTCAATGCCTGTGAAATTATTTGAAATTTATTTTCTCGGGCTTCCATAAGAACCTTTTCTTTGGAGTTTTTTTCATATAACTTATTACCTTTGTAGCCCTTGAAAAGTGTAAAAAAAGAAAGAATGCAATCTGGCTTAAAATATTCTGGTACACAAGCTTTTTGTCCACTGAGGTACTACTCAAAACAGGTACATTGGGCTCTCCAGAAAAAAAAAACTGTCACAAATTTTACTAGAACTGTCGGTAGAAAAGGTTCAATAAGATGTAAAATCAAACTATTTTTCCGAAAGTGAAGAAACATACCTGACTCCCTTCTATCCGCCATCTTGAACCATAACTAGCGCCAGTCCCCAGCCGGTCTTCGCATCGAAAGCCTGTCAAGAATTGCAACAATGGCTTGTGCGGATCAACAGTCGTTCAAAGTAACGCGTGAAAATTGGCTAGAAGATCATCCGAAATTTAAGGAAATACAATCCTTCGGTTACTTTAATGAAAATTCTTCATTAGCAAGAGCGGTGATAACAGTTTATTTAGATCTTTGCGAAAACAAGCACTGGTTTGGTGTTTGCATTCGTCCCTGCGAATCACTGAAATTAGTTTACATAACAGGAAAAAGAACGAAGAAATCTCAAGTTGATGTTGTAGTTCCACTTACCATAGACACAGCTTTAACAATGGAAGAAATTCGGGACATTCTACAGGAAGTTAATAGATGTGAACAAGAGGGGGAAGACGCGGAAATGGAATCGAGTTGCGCGAGCTCACGAGTGACGGTTGCCTTTTGTGAGGCGGATTCTACAGTGGTTTATTACGACTTTTTTCAAGGACTTGTACCCCCGGATCCACCAGACGAGGAAGAGGAACAGGAAGAGCAGGTTAAGTCATTGCGCAAAAAGGTCAGGCAAAAGAAAGAAAAAACTCATCCCAAACTCACAGACTGATCTGATAAAAGCTTTACTTTGATTTCATAGGCGTACGGGCAATTTTTTGCGGGGGGGGGGGGGGGGGGTTAACCATTTGCCCAAAAAATGTTGCAAGTTGCCCAAATTTTTTCAAAACAGTTGAAATGAAACGAGGGCCATAGGATGCAACAACATAGGCCGTACTGGCATGTGATATGAAAGTGGCTCGATAGAGTATTTCAGGACAATACCTGCCAAGTTTGAGCATAAACTATGTCGCCATAAACAGACATCTGGAAAAATTGCCACCACAGTTGTATTGGATAAGGATGAAAATTTGTCATGATCAGGGTTGCAATGACATCAGAGTTGTCATAGCAACAAAATGATGCCATTCCCTATTATACTTGCTGCAATATTTCTTACCAGGAACTGTTCTTACAAAATCGTTCACGGGAGCATTTTCCTCCGATAGTCGCCTTGATGTTCGAGAAATCAAGTTAAAACGGAACCTGTAAGAGTGTTATCAAGATGTTTTGGGACGAAGTTTATATTGTTAGAAATACTGTAAAAAAGGAAAATCTTGATGTTTGGCAGTCATCTGTAGAAAACGAAGCACTTTTGACATGCAATTTCACCTCATAGTGGTTTCAGTCTTTTTAAAAATGTGTGTGAAAGATCATGGAGATAGCTCTGGCCAATTGCTACAAAAAAGGATTTGATTAGTATGTATCATGGGGCTCTTGTTAGCAGTTTTGTAAACATTTCCATCTGCAAATAAACAAATTAGTGAATAATTTTTGAACCACTCGATAGATTTTTTGAAAATATTAAGATTCTACTCATAATTCAAACTGAGAATTAGTCAGCCACTTCTTCACTTTCAGACCCATTGTTGATGCTACCTGTCATACACTGTTCTCCGAGGGGAGAAAAATTCTAAGTTATGCGGAAGTTGATTATAATCAACTCACGACTGGAAATAGCCCATGCAAGCTAGTGCAGTGCAGTACAGTGCCTAACAATAAAAAAAATCAGCATATGATACCCTTCCTTATAACAAGAAACTCATCACGTTCTAGGCAACCACTGTCTCATGTGAATGTAACTGGATTATTACGCCGACTTCGGGTTAAAATAGAAAATATTTATCTCTTCAAAATAATAATTAAAAAAACATGGAAACGTCTTTAAAATCTGGCTCTGGTCAAATTTTTTCTTGCTGCCCATAAAATCTGAGTTGCCCAAAATTTGGGGGCCTGCAGCCCCCCTCACCCACCCCGCCTTCCCCCGGCCCATACGCCCATGATTGATTTTATAGAATAATATTTTTTTGTACCCTGTGAGCCGGTAGAGGCTACTCTTTCACGACCGGTGTTTCTATGTATTGGTGTGCAAAAGGCTACATCTACTTACGTTCCTCATACTATTTTTAATCCAACATTCGAATGGGCAACCCTAAATCTGGACATTGAGAAATGTTGCCATTTGAGAGAAACAATTCAAAACCTTCGCTTTGGTCCTTGGATTTACAAGATCATAGACAGCACTCAAGTTATCGGGTATTCCTTCAGGTAATCGATCATTTGGATATAGACAAAGGAAAATCACATCTCCTGGAGGAGTAAACAGGGGTCGTGCTATTAATATGCTTGAAGTCATCAATTTAACAAATCCCGAAGAAGCCAAGAACCTCACGAAACGTTTCTTTGAAGATGAACTTAAAATGGACTTAGCTGACCCACGCTTTAATAACTGACCTGAATATTTCATCGCCAGTTTGTTAGAAAGCGTAGAGAAAGTTCAGTTTCAGTCTGTTATGGCATGGTTCTATACATGCATTGACAAGAAATCCGGAGATTTTCCAATTGAATGCAAACACCGAGAACGACGAACTTGCAAAGCTCAATAAATCATGGAGGACTTTTCTAAAAATTACCTTAATTCTCCCAACTTGAATCCAAATATTTTCAAGTGGCCTACTCCAAGCCAAAAACAGGACGAAACAGTAACTTAACTGGAAGGAAAAAACTAACTTCGTCTCTTAGAGTACAAACTGAGATGGCCGGGCCCAGGTGAAGACAATGAAGAATTCTAAACCAAATACGAAGAGATGCGAAAAAAATCCATGAATGCCTTCAGGCTACGACGACAGAGCCAAGGGAATGGCTTAAAACAAACCTAAAGTTCGATACTTAAGAACAATTATAAATCATTTTCTCTCACATGCTCAACAAAGATCTTACCCTACTCAAGCAAACTGCGCAGAGTCTTTCTCGATTGAGTTCGCCAAAATCGAGCTAGCCAAGAAAAGGTTCACCGGCCCAATGAAAAAATGTTGGAAATTTGATTACTGTGCAACAGATTACAGTGGTAAACTAAAATTTTTTTTGTGAAACTTGACTAGAGATGATAAACGTGACGTTTCTAACCTGCTATTTGTTTTTGATACGTTTTTCTCAAATTTGTGCGCAATGATTAAAGATACAAGATAATTATTCTCCACAGAAAGGTTTGAAGCTTTTATTTATTTCGTTCCTTCGGACTTCTTACTTTAATTTATTCCGCAGGGGCTGGTGGAAATAGGTCGAAATATGGCTATTGTTCTTTTGAAGTTGCAAGCTAATTAGTTTGTCAAGTTTTATCGAGTCGGCAATATTTATTTCTGAAGGCGTCCGCGTTAATTGTTCATTGTTAAACTGAAATTTCGGGTTTTTCTCATTGTATTAATTTTTTTTTTAGATCAAAGTCCCATGCGTATTTTGATTGTGAATTGGTAATTATCACCGAGAAATCAGGTGCTGAGAGTCAAAACGCTTCCTTTGTGACTTATTGACAAAAGTCGCTTTTTTCAACTGGCAAATTTTTTTTCACAAGTTTTCTTAACTTTCTATGCCTTTCTGATGAAGAATCATTGTTTACACCTAAGGTTTGATTTTTTCATTTTTACTATCCCAGCACTTTTTACTGTATCCTGAAAGAGCTGGTGGAAATACAACAATTGTCAAGTTTGAAGTCTAGACTCTTTGAAAAGCTAGTTTGGTCATCGATTTGTGAAGTTTTAATCTAGTCGGCAAACTTTCCTTCTGAAGGCGTCCTATTAAAGCGTTACTTGTTCAGTGATGAATTTGAACTCAGGGAATTGCGTGCTTTTGTCAATAAATTGTCAAGCCTCATTAATTAACGTTGGTGCTTTTTTCAGTTTATTTATATCAGGGAATTCCCAAGCGTATCCATTGTTTTCGCCTGCAAGAGCCATGTTACGTAATTCCAGAGAGTCGGCAAACTTTACTCTTTCAATGTGACCAATCGAAAGCGTTGATTGCCCATCGTTCAACAAGGAGTGCTATTTTTTCTCACATACAGTTTCAAGAAAAGACAAAAATAAAAACATTTCTCAGGCTGGATTGAATTTTAATCGAGCGATCGTATAAATGGAGACACCAATTTCAAGCGATTAAACTGTTTGTAGCTTGAAATGTCCGTACCTTGCCTGGTACAGCTGTAAAGACCACCAAAATCAGCCAGGAGATCTTTTGCCTGCAATCACAGTCAGGATTCACCGCCCCCTCGAAAATGCCAGGTTTGTTCTTGGTCTTCTTCGTTAAACTTTTACTTTTGCCTAAGTCAAGCTTCTGTTTACATTTATCGCTGACAATTAATAAGATTGTGGAAACGGTTTAAAGAGCCATAATTTTTTATGGTTCTGAATGCTTTTTTGTTGAAGAAAGAAATGATTCTTTTAAACTTAACCCAACTAATTTTTTCCTCTATGTGCGTCATCGTCGAGCGAAAATATCTGTGAACATTTTACATTTTTCTTCGGTGGATATTGAACGGAACGGGCAAAATATAGATTTACCTGCCATCAGGATAAACTCTAGTTGCGAGTGTTAGGGTCAAATTGGCTTTTTTTTTATTGATGTCTATTGTTGAAAAATTTTGAAGGAATTACTCGGCAAAAGTGTTTCGTTGTACTATGAAGTGATACGAAAACTGATATTTCTTATGCTTTGAGGGCAATGTGGACGCTAACAAGTGAAATGAATATCAGATGTAACCGACTGCACCGAGTTGCGAGTTTACGATTAATCATTTAGTTTCGCTGAGTTTCATTGGGAATCCCTATTGGTGCCTTGAATAATAACTTAAGGTTATTAAAGACTAAAGAATTTTTGCTTAAAGATTTGTTTTTCAGTTTTCTCTCTAGCCCATGTCTGTCTTATAACTACCTAATTAGCTATGCATATTTTGTTAAATGCTATTTAGAATGGTTTGCTTCCATCAGTGATCCTGAAAGATGATTTCAAATAACAGGTGACATTGCTTAGTCAATGACGTCACAAAAAAAGTTTTCCTAAACGGGGAAGGGTTGCAAACCTTAATCTTAGGAATTTTCACAACCGCAATGTTCCATAAACAGTGTAAATCGTAAATCTGCCTAGTATGATTGGAAATGTTATTTATCCTGACCCTTTTCCCTTCATTGACCGATTCCTATATAACGCAGATCATAGTAATTACAACCACAAATAACACTCCTTTCCATATATTTTTAACAGGTTTGCCTGACTATGATGAAGAGCAGAACAATTTGCCATGCAAGAGAGTACAAAATAACAATAAACGTACTGCCACTGTCCTCAACAGGATATCAGCGCAGCCAACCTAGTTGTATATCTTGTGTCATTGAATATTTCCGTAAAAACCAAACCTGTGGTAAGTTAGTTTTTTGCATAACACAGTCGGTTAGTCGGGACTTACGCGCTTTCCATTGTTTAAAACAGTTTATCATGATAGCTAAATAGAAGAAAGGATCTCTTAGGTGCAGCAGGGGGTTATCACAGCAAATAAGAATTAATAACCAACTAATCTACTTTTGTAGTCACCATGTTAACCAGCTGTTTTTAAAACTATGGAAAGCCGCATGCGCGCTCGGTCATTACCCTTAATAAGGTCTCGGAGATCAGCCGTTCTCTTATTTTCCTAATAAGTTCAAGTTTCCGAAATTGCTGGTTTGGTATTTACACCTGAAAAACTAAACGTTAAATTAAAAAACCTCGTCTCGTTTTACGAGGCAAAACACCACTTTCCAAAAGAAGTTTGCGTTTATGAATTTAGTTCACGACGTATCATTTCGTAAGAAATGATAACGTAGACCTATATTCATCAACGCGAACCAAAAAGTATTAAAACTTCACGTAACTAGAGAAACAAAAAAGGAAGAAACAAAAGGTAAGTGAAAAAGGTAAGTTTACTTAAACCATTTTAGCCCTGGGGACTAAGTGCTCCGCCCAAGGGGGGAGAGCCCTGGGGACTAAGTGCTCCGCCCAAGGGGGGAGAGCCCTGGGGACTAAGTGCTCCGCCCAAGGGGGGAGAGCCCTGGGGACTAAGTGCTCCGCCCAAGGGGGGAGAGCCCTGGGGACTAAGTGCTCCGCCCAAGGGGGGAGAGCCCTGGGGACTAAGTGCTCCGCCCAAGGGGGGAGAGCCCTGGGGACTAAGTGCTCCGCCCAAGGGGGGAGAGCCCTGGGGACTAAGTGCTCCGCCCAAGGGGGGAGAGCCCTGGGGACTAAGTGCTCCGCCCAAGGGGGGAGAGCCCTGGGGACTAAGTGCTCCGCCCAAGGGGGGAGAGCCCTGGGGACTAAGTGCTCCGCCCAAGGGGGGAGAGCCCTGGGGACTAAGTGCTCCGCCCAAGGGGGGAGAGCCCTGGGGACTAAGTGCTCCGCCCAAGGGGGGAGAGCCCTGGGGACTAAGTGCTCCGCCCAAGGGGGGAGAGCCCTGGGGACTAAGTGCTCCGCCCAAGGGGGGAGAGCCCTGGGGACTAAGTGCTCCGCCCAAGGGGGGAGAGCCCTGGGGACTAAGTGCTCCGCCCAAGGGGGGAGAGCCCTGGGGACTAAGTGCTCCGCCCAAGGGGGGAGAGCCCTGGGGACTAAGTGCTCCGCCCAAGGGGGGAGAGCCCTGGGGACTAAGTGCTCCGCCCAAGGGGGGAGAGCCCTGGGGACTAAGTGCTCCGCCCAAGGGGGGAGAGCCCTGGGGACTAAGTGCTCCGCCCAAGGGGGGAGAGCCCTGGGGACTAAGTGCTCCGCCCAAGGGGGGAGAGCCCTGGGGACTAAGTGCTCCGCCCAAGGGGGGAGAGCCCTGGGGACTAAGTGCTCCGCCCAAGGGGGGAGAGCCCTGGGGACTAAGTGCTCCGCCCAAGGGGGGAGAGCCCTGGGGACTAAGTGCTCCGCCCAAGGGGGGAGAGCCCTGGGGACTAAGTGCTCCGCCCAAGGGGGGAGAGCCCTGGGGACTAAGTGCTCCGCCCAAGGGGGGAGAGCCCTGGGGACTAAGTGCTCCGCCCAAGGGGGGAGAGCCCTGGGGACTAAGTGCTCCGCCCAAGGGGGGAGAGCCCTGGGGACTAAGTGCTCCGCCCAAGGGGGGAGAGCCCTGGGGACTAAGTGCTCCGCCCAAGGGGGGAGAGCCCTGGGGACTAAGTGCTCCGCCCAAGGGGGGAGAGCCCTGGGGACTAAGTGCTCCGCCCAAGGGGGGAGAGCCCTGGGGACTAAGTGCTCCGCCCAAGGGGGGAGAGCCCTGGGGACTAAGTGCTCCGCCCAAGGGGGGAGAGCCCTGGGGACTAAGTGCTCCGCCCAAGGGGGGAGAGCCCTGGGGACTAAGTGCTCCGCCCAAGGGGGGAGAGCCCTGGGGACTAAGTGCTCCGCCCAAGGGGGGAGAGCCCTGGGGACTAAGTGCTCCGCCCAAGGGGGGAGAGCCCTGGGGACTAAGTGCTCCGCCCAAGGGGGGAGAGCCCTGGGGACTAAGTGCTCCGCCCAAGGGGGGAGAGCCCTGGGGACTAAGTGCTCCGCCCAAGGGGGGAGAGCCCTGGGGACTAAGTGCTCCGCCCAAGGGGGGAGAGCCCTGGGGACTAAGTGCTCCGCCCAAGGGGGGAGAGCCCTGGGGACTAAGTGCTCCGCCCAAGGGGGGAGAGCCCTGGGGACTAAGTGCTCCGCCCAAGGGGGGAGAGCCCTGGGGACTAAGTGCTCCGCCCAAGGGGGGAGAGCCCTGGGGACTAAGTGCTCCGCCCAAGGGGGGAGAGCCCTGGGGACTAAGTGCTCCGCCCAAGGGGGGAGAGCCCTGGGGACTAAGTGCTCCGCCCAAGGGGGGAGAGCCCTGGGGACTAAGTGCTCCGCCCAAGGGGGGAGAGCCCTGGGGACTAAGTGCTCCGCCCAAGGGGGGAGAGCCCTGGGGACTAAGTGCTCCGCCCAAGGGGGGAGAGCCCTGGGGACTAAGTGCTCCGCCCAAGGGGGGAGAGCCCTGGGGACTAAGTGCTCCGCCCAAGGGGGGAGAGCCCTGGGGACTAAGTGCTCCGCCCAAGGGGGGAGAGCCCTGGGGACTAAGTGCTCCGCCCAAGGGGGGAGAGCCCTGGGGACTAAGTGCTCCGCCCAAGGGGGGAGAGCCCTGGGGACTAAGTGCTCCGCCCAAGGGGGGAGAGCCCTGGGGACTAAGTGCTCCGCCCAAGGGGGGAGAGCCCTGGGGACTAAGTGCTCCGCCCAAGGGGGGAGAGCCCTGGGGACTAAGTGCTCCGCCCAAGGGGGGAGAGCCCTGGGGACTAAGTGCTCCGCCCAAGGGGGGAGAGCCCTGGGGACTAAGTGCTCCGCCCAAGGGGGGAGAGCCCTGGGGACTAAGTGCTCCGCCCAAGGGGGGAGAGCCCTGGGGACTAAGTGCTCCGCCCAAGGGGGGAGAGCCCTGGGGACTAAGTGCTCCGCCCAAGGGGGGAGAGCCCTGGGGACTAAGTGCTCCGCCCAAGGGGGGAGAGCCCTGGGGACTAAGTGCTCCGCCCAAGGGGGGAGAGCCCTGGGGACTAAGTGCTCCGCCCAAGGGGGGAGAGCCCTGGGGACTAAGTGCTCCGCCCAAGGGGGGAGAGCCCTGGGGACTAAGTGCTCCGCCCAAGGGGGGAGAGCCCTGGGGACTAAGTGCTCCGCCCAAGGGGGGAGAGCCCTGGGGACTAAGTGCTCCGCCCAAGGGGGGAGAGCCCTGGGGACTAAGTGCTCCGCCCAAGGGGGGAGAGCCCTGGGGACTAAGTGCTCCGCCCAAGGGGGGAGAGCCCTGGGGACTAAGTGCTCCGCCCAAGGGGGGAGAGCCCTGGGGACTAAGTGCTCCGCCCAAGGGGGGAGAGCCCTGGGGACTAAGTGCTCCGCCCAAGGGGGGAGAGCCCTGGGGACTAAGTGCTCCGCCCAAGGGGGGAGAGCCCTGGGGACTAAGTGCTCCGCCCAAGGGGGGAGAGCCCTGGGGACTAAGTGCTCCGCCCAAGGGGGGAGAGCCCTGGGGACTAAGTGCTCCGCCCAAGGGGGGAGAGCCCTGGGGACTAAGTGCTCCGCCCAAGGGGGGAGAGCCCTGGGGACTAAGTGCTCCGCCCAAGGGGGGAGAGCCCTGGGGACTAAGTGCTCCGCCCAAGGGGGGAGAGCCCTGGGGACTAAGTGCTCCGCCCAAGGGGGGAGAGCCCTGGGGACTAAGTGCTCCGCCCAAGGGGGGAGAGCCCTGGGGACTAAGTGCTCCGCCCAAGGGGGGAGAGCCCTGGGGACTAAGTGCTCCGCCCAAGGGGGGAGAGCCCTGGGGACTAAGTGCTCCGCCCAAGGGGGGAGAGCCCTGGGGACTTTTATCAGGAGCAATAAAATAAACTTTTTAGTTTATTCCTTATTAAATAAACTTCTTAGTTTATTCCTTATTAAGGGATTGGTCAGCAAGCATTTCCAAGCTGAGGTAAGTTAACAGACAAAACAGGAAGAGTCTTTAGGTCTCAGCTTATTAGCTCTGGGTTTGTGAGGTCGGTCAGTCGGTTGTTGGTTAGCCTGCGGACTTGGACGAATTTGCTATTGTCGCTAGAGAAGCGACAATCGGCAATACGTCTGTATCCGCAGGCTTGGTGTTGGGAACTGAAAAGGAAAAGGAATTCATGTTTAACTTAAATCCCCAGTGTCTTTCCCTTAAAAAAAAAACAGGAACAAGGTTTATTCAAGTAACTATGGTGTTAACTTGATTTCATAAAAATGAAACTTTATTATTTTTCATCAAGTCATTTCGGAGAAGGTTTTATTTATTGGTCTTATTCAACTTACCCTTGATACAGAACAATGTCCAGGGGGAGAGTTCCTTGGGTGCTAATCAACCCCATTCCTCAACTCGGAGGGTAACCCCCTCCGTACAAATCCAACAACCATCACTCGTGTCCTTTTTAAACAAAGGTGATTATCCCAGTAGACCCTGGTTTAAAAACGCATTCTTTATTTGCTTTGTTTTTCAGTGTCATTCGTTTACAGCTCTATCTTGCCTCAACAAGTAAGGTAGCCCTGGCAAGTGAGACTGCCTCGCACCTGTCGGGGGGGGGGGGTACTTGTGGGATTTCTGGGTAGGGGTGGATGTGCCTTCTGGTTCTCTAAATCCTGACCCTTTTTCAGATTAAAAATGTCATTTTTCACACCCGTTTTCAGACCTGGCCTCTAAAATGTATACCCATTCTCAGACCTGGTTGTTAAGAGATTATGTCATCATTACATAGATTAGAACAGCCACAAAAAACATTTCTTAAAATGCATTTCGAATTCGTATATTTCTTCTTTCTTTCTTACTCATTTGGAATTGAAACAATAAATACGTTGGAACACTCCCGTTGTTCCCTTGAAAAACATACCCGATTCCAGACAAAAATGAGCGAAGTCTTAACCTGCCGGATCAAGCCCAATTTTAGCGGTTCTCAGACATTCTCTCTAACAGCTACCGCTAAAATTGGCAATTCTCGTTTCGCCTTGCCCGTCGGAATGTCCTATATCCGTTTTCAGACCAAACCGGCGCAAAAACCCCACCCTTTGGTGCAGCACATACCTATATGGCTTATATAGGGGAGTACCCCACCCCCACCCCGTCTCGGGTGCCTCACCTGGCTGGAACAACAAGTTAACCCTTTATACCTTTTCATTACAATATTCACGTTCTCCATAGACTTCACCTCATGTTTCTTGTGGCATTGGAATTCTTTATTACTTGAGTTACATTTCACTAAAACTACAATAACATTTACTACACATTGATAACAAGTACAGTATAATACAACTTTGGACCAAACTCATTACAATTTGATACCTAAGAATATTTTCTTCCCCACCGATGATTTGCAGATTACCAAAATAAAATTACTACTAATCTGCCTAAAAAAGATCACCTTTTAACTGACAGCACCGTGTAAATTAAATAAGTCCTGTGATCCAATAAATGAAAGCTCACTTGTTAAATAATATACTCCTTCCTTAGATGAAAAAAAAGAAGACCTATCTTAAATTCTATGGAAATCACTTTGGATAGAAGTGTCACCAAAACTATGTTACACTTCAGTTAACACAAAATCCATAACTTAGAGCATAGTAGGGCCACTAGACTGAAAATCAAATGGGGTATAATATTTTTAAAGCTTTCTCTTTACAACACAAAGGAAAAACATAGGAATTCTACCATGTCAGCAATTTAATGTGTTTGAAAAAAAAAAGATCATGGTAAACATTAGTTATTTAAACTTGGGATAAATGAACCCTATGATAGAGCTTGAAAGCAAGCCAAGAGCTTGCTTGCAGCCTACCAACAGCTGATATTGACGACCAACTGAAAGACTAATGTCACGGCAGATTTCATGTTTGATGAAAATAGTATTTTAATAATAACAACAGTCAAGCCCGGTCAAGCATACCCCCCAAGAGACCATTAATGAATTTATTATTAAAAAGTTGAATTCGTTGGTACAGATTTCATATTCATCTCTGCATTCCTGCATGCGTCATGAGCAGTGAATTCACATGCAAGGTAGTTATGAAATTTCTACCAGCTCAGTTTTCTTGAAATTGATGTAAATGTCTTCAAGGCAATTAATTTTTGTCCATTCAAAGATTTTCAAATCTGACCGAATAAAGAGAAGTTATCTTACAAAAATCACTGCTCATTATGTATGCAGGAATGCAGATTTGAATTTGATACTGGATGCGACAACAACTAACAGATACATTTTTCAAATAATTGATCTAAAAATGAATCTATGGGAGTACACTAGACCTGACGTGACTGTAATTAATTGATAAAATTAATAGTTGGCTATTATATCCTCCTGGATTAGTAGTGGCCTGCAGAATAGCCAGATAGGGGTGGTGCAGGAGGGTGTTGTTGAACAGGGCCGGTTTGGTAATAGTTTGTCTGCTGTCTGGAGTGCTGCAGAGTACTGAATTGGTTCAATTGTTGAGGTGCATTGTATGCAACTGGATATCTAAGTGGCGCTTGTTCGGCCTCCTGGGACCTTCTCTGACGAACAAGAGTCTGCAAGTCTTTGAAATGGCGCCTGGTTATCTCTCCTAAGTCATCAAATACTAAAATGGAAAAAAAAGAAAAACCTGTTACAAAAATAAAGTAAACCTTTTGTGTACAAGTACCATGACAGTCATTAAACATGAAAGGATTAAGCAATGGTGTATGAGCTGCATATTCAGTCTACGTTTTCTTTTCTTTTAGCAACTTTATCATTGTTTGTACATGTTCTTCCTTTTACTTCATAGCTCCACCCTTTGACCCACACACAGCCCACAATTCTTTACTTCGCTCTAATGAGAGAGCAGGCTGGTACTCAAATGGCCGAATTACTTTTATATCAGTAACTTAGCCAACAAAACCAAATTTGCGCTCCACTGTCCCACTATTACTGACTTTTTAATCTGTGGAGAAAGTCCCACAATTTTATCATTCAAAAGAAACTCCAGACCTTTTACATGGTGCCATTAATTTCTTAGGATTTAAAAAAGAAACTTCTGGAATTTTTTTTTTTTTTTTCTACACTGGCCACTAGTGGGAGTGAAAGGGCGTTATGTTCAGAATGATGGAAATGGTTGAACAGTAATGTACCTCTTGCATTGTAAGCATGATCCCCAGATGCGACAACTTTCTGTAAGAAATGTGCCATGGCACCGGTTGCGATTACTCTCTGCGCAAGAGGTAGTCCTTCAAAGTACTTGAAGTCAACAGCAAAGGGGTTCAGTGGAGAAGGATACATGCAGAGTTTTACAACCTCAGCCATTATGTCCCAGAGTTTGGTATCTGAAAGTGAAACATTTAAATTATCAGCCAAAATGAATGTAAACAAGGAAAACATCAAGTGTAGTGTAAACAAAAAAACATTTTTGCGAAGTATTTAAGATGGAATCCACCAGGAAATTGAGTAATATTAATTTTCAGTAGACAAAAATCTTGTACCAGAGTAATATTGAAACCATATTGCATTCTTTTTTACATTTTTCAAGGGCTATAGGTATAACCAGTTATCTTTAAAAACACCAAAGACTATTTCTCATGGGAGCCTAAGAAAATAAATGTTAAATTTTACAAGAAAACATAGGTAAATTCTGAAAAATTCATATGTAAGATGTCATGTTGTGAAATTTGATATTTACTTTCTTGGGCTCTCATGAGGATTTTCTGGTGTTATTACAGATAACTCATTACATCTACAGCCCTTGAAAAATGTAACAAAGAATGCAATATTGTTTAAATTATTCTGGTACAAGGTTTTTGTCCACTGATAATTAAAATAATATTAATACTCCATTTCATGGTGGATTCCATCTCAATGTCCCATCGAAAAGGGCTGGCAATTGAATTCTGAAGTACCCAACTAGCAAACGAAGATTCACCCTTAACATCTCACAAAAACTTATAGCGTAACCTTTTCAGTAGCTTTTCATGTTGATCACCCGTAACATCAAGTAAGCTCAGCTGTAACAGGTGTTACTAGCTTTGGCCATTAATGACAGCTCAGTTCTAAATACCAGAACCATCAGTGGCAGAAAATCAAAACTCAATATTTAAACAGTAGTCAGAAAAAAGCAGGCTTTTACTACAAGCAGACACCTCAGGTACATAAAGTGGATTTCATGATTTTTTTTTTCATGATGGTGTATTTATGAGAATTCAACATAGCCACTCACACTTAGTCTAATTTAGTTAAAAACTGAACATGTAGCTACTTTTTTACCTCTCTGTTTCCACCCTGCTGTGGACTTCAGTTTCAGTGGACTATCCTTCTGTTTCTCCTTGCTGCTGAAGTCACCTTCAAATGTCACCAGTCTCTCATGATTTGACCTCACCTGCAATAGTTCATAAAATATAGATTTAGTACTAAAACAGTGGATAGTGTTTTTCGCACACTCTGATTGGCTATTCAGGATATCCAGTGCTATTCACTGATTCATCCCCAGCTCCTCCGAGTAAGCGAAGACAAACCTGTGTAAGTTACGAGCAAAATGTTTTCCCCGTTTGCTGTCATAACAAACAAAGAAATTGAATCACAAATAATCAAACAAGCTGTTCCCGAAATATATGAGAAAGGTGATGAAAATCGGTTTGGAAGCTTTAAAGGTAAAGCATGGTCTGTTTGACTTGAATTTCTCAATGAAAATGGTTAGAAGTTTTTCGTTCAAAAATGCAAATTAAGTCTTGTATTAATTTATTATTTTAGCTGACATGTTCATAAATAAGATTAAAACTAAATTTAATAGTTTTTTACACAATAGGTTCAAAAAAAAAAAAATTCATAACTCCCTTTAAAGACATTTCCCGCCAATGGCTAAACAAATGCCTTCAAAAGTTTTATTTGTCAGCAAGAAAATGCGACAGCCATTTGGTCTTTTGCGCACCAAAATTGTATTAATATTGGCAGCAGTAAAATTAATGAGTTAATAACCGTCATTTTTGTGCTCAGTTACCTCACTGCTTCGCTTCATGGCTTTGTAAATTTCCACCACTAGCCACTCACACTGAGGTGAATAATAATTACGCCACAGCCAAAAGTGAAGCTTTTGAGGGAGCTTTTAAGAAAAGTCTTTCTCAAGTAATTCAGCTTTTGCCATAAGCAGGAAGCAAACTGAATTCCACCTTATATCCTCATATAATCTAATTATTTGTGAAACAGGGGAAAGTAATCTGAAGAAACTTGCAGTGCTTTGGAAAACAACCAAGGCCATCTTAGGCTCTGACTCAGGTTCTTTGTCTTACTAAAATTAATTACACTGCTTACTACATTGTACATTAAGTCACACAACAAGCCAAGGAATGGAGGAGGTTTAGGGAAAACAATGCACCATATACATCAGATGTAAAATGATTTAAGACGCACTCACCCATACATAAGGACAATTGTATCGAGCATAAGCAGCAATAAGAAAAAGTGTTGATTTGTCATCCTGAGAAAAGATGATTACACATTTAAAAATAATGTACACAACAACAATAAAACTACAGTGTTATATCTTTGGCGGATGGAAATTTGAAAAGTGAATGATTCAATGTTACTATTTCCTTATCTATGATTTAACGTTACTATACAAAATCTGCGGGTGTAGAATGGTAAATTCGAGACATTGTGAGACCTGGGTTCCAAAATTTGAGACTAAGACTTAGTAAAAATTTTGAGACACCGAGATGTAAAATCACCCCAAAACAAGATTTTGACTGAGATTTGGAGATCAGGCCAAAATTTTCTGAGACCCATGTGTTTTGAAGATTATATAATATCCATTCTATACCCTTATATCTGGGGCAAAGGAAACAAACTATTTATATATAAAATAATTAAACCACCTGGTAAGGAAATTTTCAGACCACAAATATGACCTATTGTACATGCTATGCATACAATGTTATTAAATAGATGTTACTGTACTGTATCCTGGATTCTAAGGCTATGAGACAAAAAATTCATGAATTCAAACAAAAGAAACTTGAGGAGGAATATTGTGTTGTTTAATGAACTGAACAAAAGGATCAAGCTAGGCAAATATTGCAATGAGGTAATCAATGGATAAGTTCATTGATCACTACTACTTCATGCCTAATTACAAAATGAATTGTTTATAATACTGCCTTCATGTACAATAGGTCATATTTCAATCTATACGTGAACTCAACTTTACCTTTAAATCAATATCTTTGTCACTGGGACTTGCTGGAGGAAGACCAATGTCCATGAAGCCATAACCACTTAAACTGTGTTACAGAAAAGTATTGGAGAGATACAGAATCAGGTTTCGGTGAAGGGCAAATGTGAGATTCAACTTGACAATTTCATAAAATAGGAAATTCAATTGGTCAGGTAACTGTGCAAACTACTTATTTATTATTCTTACTAATGAAACTGGCAAAAAACTGCTATTTGTTTTGTGCAAATGTAATATTAATGAACAGTGAACTGACAAGATAAAACTTGGTCATGTCTTGAACAAACTGACATTTGCCATTATATGGTTTACAGTAACATTATTCTAAATCTCTCTATTTCTAGTTGTTACATGGTAAATCATACTTGTGATTTCAAATCAAAACTTGCAGTGTGTGCTAATTTTTAAATCATGCATATGATTTTGACCAAACTGCACTCAGTTCAATTTTACCATTTTATATATGCCTCAGTTTTTTATTATCAATTTCTCATTCTTTACTCAGATCACTGTCCCAATATGTCATAAACAGATGTAAGGGTACAGAGTTAGAGCTGTCATTAAGCTGTTCGTAACACCTGTTATGGCTGAGCAAACTTGATGTTGGGGATGATCAAATTGGAAAGCTAAAGGTGACAAAACATGTATAACATTTTCTTGAGATTTTACGGGTCAATCTTCATTTGCTACGGCTACTTAAAAACTTAATGACAGACCTGTAATACAGCCTATCTGTCTGGTACATGTATGTTTTTATAAACAATGTCTAAACAAGGTTTTGATCAGCACCAAAAAACAAAATCATCTGCAATATGACAAGATCCTTTATTATAACTTGTTAAAAATATCTATTTAAGTTAACAGCTTTCATTTACTGTTTGAAATTTCATTTTAAGTCCTTCAATTTTTAACTTGAATCAAATTAAATTTCACTGACGGTTATGATTAAAATAAAATTTCAAACAGCAGAGCTTTATTCTGTGCAACTTAAATCGCTCAATATCCTGCACAAAACAACAGGAGCCAAGGAACATGTGCATTTTACTTGCACAATGTACAGTGCATATATTTTATTCAAGTAACTATTAGTACCTCTTTTGGGTGTTAGTAGACATAATCAAGGACTTCCTGTACCAAAGAAATAACAATCAACTACTTTAAAATGGTATGGTAAAGTTTCAATGTGACTTCCATACACTGCACTTGCAGTGACTACAATATACATGTTTAAAGGCCCTGTTTAAACGTCAAATTTCTCATGTGCCGAATTCAGTGTGAGAGTTAAATGCATGTGAAGTGCGACGTTCGAATCAATTAAATAAGTTAAATGTGTTTTTCGTCGTATCTGCGACTGAAACAGTCAAAGATTCGACTTGGGTTCAACTCTTGAATGCATGAATTTAGTAAATTATTATGATTCGTTTAGAGAGACTGGGACTATTGACAGCAAACAGAGTTAAATTTGACAAAGTTCAGAGAGTTAAATTCGATGTTTGAATCAAATGCTGTATTTAACTATTTTAGTTGACCAAAACAGGAATTAAGTTCAGCACATGTGAAATTTGATGTTTGAACTGGGCCTAATACAGACTTGTCAGAGAAAGATTACAACTATACCAGAAAATTTTGGTCATAATGGTTGATATAATCTCACATGTATGTCATTGGTTCATTGGATGGGATTTAAGGCTACTGAGCACTCAAAACCTGAAACATTTAACTGTGGACTGCTTATTTACGTGGTGTCTGAGAGATGATAATTTTTAATGATTACATCATCATCGTCATTGCATTGTTCAACACAACATGTAACACAATCACCATCAAGTAATGACATGTTTAAGTATATACATGTGTACAGGTTAGAACAATAATTTAAATGTTCATGTATTTACTGATTTATTCAGATATTAAAAAAATTCTGATGTCATACCTTTTTAATACAGAGTCAGAATAAGATGGTAAAATTATTTCGATATAAAAGTTTTTTTGGCTCACTTGAATTTTAATTTGTTCAATAATAATATTATACTGATACGAAAAGATGGCCCTCTATCACGCCCTCTCTTTTTACAATGCACTGGTAAATTTCCAAACATTGACCAGCTGTCACTAATTGTTGACTATTGGGCAAATTAAATGAAACCAAATAAACAATGCAGTTGTTCGAAAGTGGGTAAAACCACTGACAGTTCAATGTGTTGATAACCAAACAACCAAAAAAAGGAAGTGGTGGAGAGAGAGAGAAGAAGTCAGGGTCAAAACATAACTAAGAAATAGAGGACAACTACGAGGAAAAAAGATTTTAAAAAATTAAGTAGTATTAAGTAGTGTGCACACATCAACAAACACAATTTTGGTGGGAAAATGCAATAACCTCCTTTAATAAAAACAACCATGTTAGCCTGGTGAGGAAAAGTAAAATGAAGCTTTCCAGGGAGTCTTTTTTTAAAAAATATTTGCAGAAAAACTTAAAGTAAAATCTCATCCTCATAGTCATACTCAAATCTAAACATGGTTCACACAGAATTTTTTGGGAAAACATCAACGACTTTTCAAGGACTAAAATCATTTTTAAAAGGACTTCTTTTCCCCAATAACATGAAGTAAAGACCTTTAAAATGTATAGGTGGAAGGGGGTTCTCTTATTGCCATACCTGCCTTCATTAAGGTACAGTCCCTAGGGTAATTCAAGTGACGGAAAATGAAATATGCTGGGAACACCGAAATCATATAAAGAAAACACTTTCATGATCACCACGAAAATTTTTGTGTATTACTGTGCTTTCAATCATTCCTTTACGCAAAACTTTTTTTTTTTTTTATGAAAGTTATTTTTATTCAAGGAGCTTTCAAAAAATTAATATTCAAGCACTTCTGTGGAAAATTCAAGGACTTTTCAACAATATCCCACAATTTTTCAGTTTTTAAGGACTTTTCAAGGCCCGTGTGAACCATGTCTAAAGGTCTCAATACAATGCCTTGATTGACAACAATGGCATCTAACACTTACTCATTTCTGGGTAACTTTGCTCCGCTGTCAAAAGTAAAGCTAGATCTTCCTTTTAATCTTGTCTTTTCAGATGTTGGTGCATCATAATATGACCAGATTTCTGGGGACTTGCAAAAATCATAGATTTTAGACCCTTCACAAAATGTTGCTGGGAATAAAAGGGTTTAAGGGCAAACTGATGATGAGAAATCTAAGGTATTGGGTATCCAGTCACTTTGTTCTGGCATCGTCAGATTGTTCCTAGTCAGATCGTTCCACTTAAAGGAACAGTATCCCGTTACTGCGCATGCACCAAACTTTGATTTTTGGACAGGATGTCGCGAAATCAAAAGACGCGAGGAGAGTAAGAGAATCTTGAAAAATCCGTTTGCATCGCGCTTGGCCGCGTTCAATACGACACTAAAACTTCTCAGGATTATAGATCAATGATATATTGTTCCTGTTAAGTTTTTATTTGGGCAAAATCTGGATTTTTTGGCGTTACTTTTATTGCCGTTGGCCGGAGGACCAAAAGATTGGAAGCACTTTGATGCCGATTGAATCCTTATTTCTTCTGCTAGCTTCCATACAAGCTCAGATAATTGTGAAAGGAATACGCAGAAATGAAACAGCAACAATAAAGACTGTAAGAAAGAGACCGTTGAGACTTTGATGTGACTGAGGAGATCTTGTGGAGGGGAGCTTCGTGAAGCAGAATGTTTTGCAACGACGCGTTAGTAAACTTTTAAATGAATCTCCCTACGGCAGACAAAATCGAACAAACAGGCGCTACACGTTTTGAAAAACTAGTGACATAAATCATAATATCATTCTTGACTAACCTTTGTGATGATTCATAGCGCTGAGATTGCATTTTTGTTTATGTCTTTCAAACGTTTGAGGCTAGAACGCGAGCAAATCAGGCAGATATTACTGGACTTGGAGCGATTGACCTCTGACACGAGTTTCAAATTAGAAAATATGTTTTTAAAGCGAGCGGAACGAGATTTTCGGGTCGCGAGGCGGCCCAGCTAGCGATAAAATCGCGATGAATCTTTTTGGAACCGCGAGCCAAATTTTTATATAAGACGAAAGACTTCTTCGAAAGTCTAAAATATTACTTGAGAATATAAACAACAAATCTCTGTCGGCGGTGCAGTCCGGAATGAAATCTTATCGAGTCAATTTGACAGTTCTATTGTCTTTTGAAGAAAAAACAGATGACGCTCGCGCGTGTGCATAATCGGGACACTGTCCCTTTAACCCTTTACACCCAAAGATCAAAATTGGAATTCTCATTTGTTGCCCCTATTCATTTCCTACAGAAGCAGTGGGGAGAAGTTTTTAAAATATCAAGAAAATTCATCCTGTGTGATCATGTCTGTAATTCTCATGACCACTCTGTTTTACAAAGGATTGATATTATAAGGAGAAATTTGATGCTGATCACTGTTAGGGCTTAAAAAGCTACTAGTCATATCGTTTTACGTTGTACAATATAGTCAGAACTTTTCACAAGTCTGTAAAACAAGGGTGCTAGCATGTGCATACCTCGTTCTTTAAGCCATAAGCCAAAAAGAGTGCACTTCACATTGCATTTTACACTAAAACTGTGGAATGATCTGACCATAAAATGGAATGATCTGACTTGGAACGATCTGACCATGGAACAAAGTGACCATAAAAAAGATAATGTACATTAATAATATTGTATATTAGTAAAATCCAACTAGTGGTCTATTATCAATGCTGCATTCTGATTGGTTGAGCTACTACTAGGCTATATGTTACAGCCCACTAGTAGCAAAAAGCATGGGCTTTTTGGCAGTAAAAAAGGATTAAAGTCTAGCTTTTAACTAGCTAAATTTTTTTTATTCTCGATATTTTTGACCAACTAGTTGGATTTTACTAAAACAATATTCCTCTCGCCCTCATGGCCTCTAAGTCAATAGCCCATTCGGGCTCAAGGAAAAATTGTTAATTATTAATTAAAATCACAGCTGTGTTCTGACCATGCCTGGTGGGACCTGGCAGCTACATTGTACATGTATAAACTCTAGTAGAGGAAGGAGGGGTATGGGCATACTTGGAATTTTCTGAACCATACTAAAATAGAAGCTGGGAACCTTCATTTTTTTTTTTTTTGTAGGTTCAGAACATTTTGACCCCTTGATCACAGCGTTGATTTCATTAAATTTTTTATGTATTAATCTATTTATAAATTTATTTACTCAATTATTTATTTAAAAAAAGAACATCACTTATGTTTAATGTAATCATGAAAGATTTGTTTTGTCAAAGCACTTACCATAGGTTCATTTAGCACACGGCAGATAAGCTCTTCTCTTCCACGTAGGTAAAGAGCAAAGTATTTGAAACCCTGTAAATGAGTAACATGAATAATCATCATCATACATACAGGACGTAAACAAAACATGGATCCCCAGTCCATGGACCACTCCATGGAACCCTTCATGGACCCGGCCCATGGACTACCCCTTAAGAACCAAAAATGGAATCTTAAATGGAAGAGTGTGCATCAATAAATTATTCATAATTTTATTATTATCAGGATTATGGGCAACTCGTATTACTCACAGTCTTGTTCGAACTTTTCCTGAATTCCATACCAATGTAAAGGGTTTGGGTTAGTCTGGTGAAGGAGTAACAATATTTCAAGGGGACAGCTAGGGAGAAAGGTGGACATGACATGTTGCGACATGACATGTTGCGTGACAACACAAAAACAGCTGCGAATGTACGAGACTAGGGAGTAAGAAGTAACGCATGATCATTGAGCATCCTCCCCAGACTTCTCTTCCCTTGATAGCCTGTCAGCAAACTTACCGAATCCTCCTTATGGAACAAACACAAAATGGCCTGCATATTTTCAAACTGTGTGGTTGGATAGACATTTGGCAAGTTTTGTGGACATAACTGTTTTATGGAGGCCATTTTGTGCTTGATCCGTAAGAAGGAGTGACTTTCCATGGGCCATCAACGGAAGGAAATTCTGGGGAGGATATGCAACGTGACGGAATAAAACGTTTGCACAGGAGGCTACTTCCCCCAGACCACAAAATTAATATTGGTCATCCTTTACCAGACTACACCAAATCCATGTATGGAATGCAAGAAAAAACTGAACAAGTGTATAAATTAATATGAGAAGCTCATAAGCCTGATATATAAACTGACAGCAAAGTTTGCTTTTGGGGGATAATACCCTCCTTGACCGACATTATTATTCATATCATATTCAGCCCAACTGGTAAAATTCATCTTCAATAAATAGGGGCATCCACGAGGGTAGTCCATGGACTGGGTCCACGAAGGGGTCCACGGACTAGGTCCACAGGGGTAGTCCATGGACTGGGGGTCCATGTTTTGTACACGTCCACGCATACAGGGAAAAAAAACTGCATTTGCTTGTTGCTTTTTCTGTCACCAAAATTTTCAACTTAACTATGTACATGTATGAAGGAAAAATACTCAATATTGCGCTTGTACACCAGTAAAAAATTCCAAACATTTCAGCTCCTCCACTACCCCATGAGCACTGCTCACAGGGTTCTACCCCCATTCGAGGGAGATGCTTGGCTAATTTGCAAGTACCCTGCGAGAAGAGGCCCTTCGATCTTCCTAGATAACTCGGGAAGATAGAAGGGCCTCTGCTTGCAGGGTAATTAATTAGCAAAGCACTTTGAAATGGAATCGTTGGAAGTTTGAACTTCTTGGCTGAAACCTCAGCGGGTCCTTACGTACCTTTAAACAACCACATCTAAGCATTTCGTTTAAGAATCCCTGCAACCTCTTCTTTTCCTAAAACAAAAACAACAGACAGTGCAAAACAGCTGTCCAGCTCAGGTACTTACTTGCACGTTTAAGGTTTAATGGGAGAAGAACAGAAATGCGAAGAAAAACCACCAAAAACCGCCCAAGTTTTAAAAAGGTTTGTATAGGAGGTTGGAGGTTATGTTGGGCTATCTACTAAAGACATTTTAAGAACAGAATGCTGCTCTTGCTTGGAGAAAATAGTTAACATAAGCTTACCATTTGACTCAGCTGAGTGGACGCCATGTTGTTAGTCGCCAAGCTGCCTGGCCTTCTTTGGGAAGGTGAGGTAACCTGGCGTTTGGGCGCGCTTTCTTTCGAAATGGAAGCATAAAGTTGGCTTTGGGCTGCAATTTTGCTTCAAGATTTGCGTTCTTTTCGATAAAATGGCTTGTACATAGCTCAGAAAATGCGTCTGAAAGTTGAGGAATCTTTTCTGTTGATTTGGTGGCATAAGGAGGTGTGCATGTTCTGATGAAAGACTGGACTTTAGCAGGAATTGACGTTTGCGTGAAACTAAAACTCGGTATACAGCCGATCGATTGTTCTTGACCTCCAGAAGTAGTAATCAATTTCTGACATGGCGCCTGCGGTAACGGAATATTTTTGAATCTCAAGGAGTCGTTATGGATGAGAAGTAGAAAATAAAGAAAAAAGCGGGGAAATCAGAATTTAAAGGAAGCCGTTGACATGGAAACGTTTACAGATATATTCTCAGAAAGGTGAGCTTGTAATTATGCATGATAACAAATCGAATGTAAACAGATTGTTAACTAATTCATAAACCACAGATGATTCTGAACCTTGTATCCAATTCCCCCCCCCCCCCCCCTCCCCACTAGTTAGTTGGGGTGTACATAGCTATTTATTCATGACTCACAGGGGTGAACCAGTCCAGGTTTTCTGAAAACAATAGCGCTGATTTAGTAGCAGAAAGGGAACGTCAGTTGATGACAGAAAAGTACGCAGAATAGAGCTAAACACTACTTCCGGTGCCCAGTTTGCCGCTCTGCCATTGGTCAAGCCAGTTGTTTGAGTTGCATGTGCCGTCATCAATTGACGTTCTCATTCTGATGCTAAATCAGCCTAATGTTCTTGTAGTTATGGTAATTATATGACCAGGAAGGGGGAAGGAAAGACAAAATACAATTATTTGTCTGTATAGGAGAGATAAGGATATCCTCTATAATAGGAACTGGCCTACTCACATTTTAATGGCCCACTAATAATTATACATGTACTTGTTTCAGTGTGGATGATTCGGCAAGGTAGAATCTCAGGTAGTCTTTGTCAAAATTGCTTTAATCCTGATGCCCACCCCCTTGTTAAATTTAAACTTAAATGGCCACCAATAACAAGAAGCGCTTGATCCGGACCAGGCAATCCTACAGAAAAACAGGAGACTTTGGACAGTCTAGATATCATTAGGTTGCCAGATTATCTTACCAAGACCCTTGGCTCTGCTCAAATTGAACAACAACAACATTATACCTAACCTTTGAAATCACTGTGATAACATCTAAGTCACTGCCAATGGGTTGACCAAGTAGCCGCACCACTTCTCCACAGTTTGCAAATTGAATGTACACACATGTATGTTTTTTTTATGGAAAATGCTAAATTGGTAATAAACTGAGCCATGCATATAAATTCTCACCTGATCAATATAAATGGTCATATACTCATACTATATTCCTAGACTGCTAGTAAAAGTGAACTTCTTGATATTAACCTCCATAACAACAGTTTATTTAACTGTACGTCAGAGTGGATCACTGCTAAAATGTGACTTTGTAAATACGTGTGGTTTTTTTTATGAGAAGGCACACTTGTTATAAACCCTGGTTACCAGTTATTGGACTTTGGATTTTTGTAATATTATTGAAATAGACCCCTCTTCACTGCATAAAATGTAGAAAAAGGAATATCAAATAATATTATAGACAATTCAATGCTGGTATTAATACACCACATTGTTCACATCTCTGACATAAGAAAATTTTAAAAAAAAATACTGCTAGTATTCTTTCTTGGTTATCAGCACAGCATACATACAGTGCATACTATTGTTCACAAAATGTCATATTTAGATCCATTATACATATATAAAAGCCTTCTACAGGTGTACTATCTTTTTATAACTTAACAAAATCATTCTGATAACCCAGTAGTTGTCTTCCTTAGCTTTCCTCTGTTCAAAACAGATCTGAAATGGGATTGGATTTGTTTTGCACACTTGGACTTCATGTACTTGTAAAAGCAGAAGAGAAGGGAAAAAAACCTATAAGAGTTTCTGTATTATTTGCATGCAAATAGATTCTACAGGCTGAAAGAAACTGTTTAGTTTTTCTCCTAAGCACATCACTGAAAATCAAGTTGTTTTACAGTCTTGAATTTATATTTTAAAATTTTTAAAAAAATAAGCACTCAATAAAATGCAATTAACCTTCTACTGGTTTTGCTCTAATAATTTCTAAAACTTAAGTCTCATTTAGCTCTCTCAAAAATTAAAAAAATATACATTCATAATCAAGTATAGTGAAGTTTTCAATCTACAGTTTTTGTAAATTTATTTTACCTCATCTGACCACTGTGGTTTTGTTTGTGCTTCACTAGTCTGAAGTTCATAACTTGAAAGCCTCCGTCGATGTAATTGCAGTGACGGTGATCTAAATCCTTTTGAGATTTTTGGTGGAGCCAACATAATATTATTTTGAAACAAGTTTATCTTCCATGGAATACGTGTATAATCAATTGGGATCGTTATAGTAATTGAGTATTCTGATATTTTTTTTTGGCAATATGTAAATTAGGTTAGGCAGGTGTAAATTTGTGAATGGCATACATGTCCGTAACTCAATATTCAGAGTAGTGTCAATGAATTATTCTCATTATTTCGTAAACAATTTTTTTTGGTGTTGGTTAAAGAATGTCTGAGTTATCAGACTGTCCAGATTTGGTTTAATTAAGTTAATATATATCGTAGCTGTGTAGCTCGCTGGAAGAATGAAATAAACTTCATATGTGGGAATTTCTACTTGTATTTAGCAAGTTCAATAAGCTTAGAAAATAAAAAAGTTCTATTTGAGAATGAATACTAAAAATTCTTTTGAATAGTGGCTGTACCCTTTTGAATGAAAGTACTCTGAAAAAGCCTAGCATTCCAGGTATGAAAAAAAAGATGTTTAAAGGGACTGACATTTTATTTTACTCTTTTAAAAATATCAGGAAAACTGTTGTATAAACATAAATTTACTGTATTTGCTTATTTTGGGATTCTAATGGCTGTGAAGGGTGCTTACTTCACAGGCCCTGGTGGTATAGGCCTTGGTATCAAGTGTAAAGTTTAATGTTGGTACCGCATTTGCACCGTGTTGAACCTTCATCTACTGTACCCCATTATACTGTCAAAGTGCAGTGAGCTTATTTATTAGTTTCAGGCTTAGTTTATTCTGAGTTGGAAATATTTCAGGTCATCTCTGTTGGCTACTCACATGTACCTGTAATATATGTGGTTCCATCATTAGTTTTTACATGAATCAGTCTCAGTTTAATTTTTCTTTTCCAAAACTGTTGTTCTGAACTCACCAACACATATTGCCATACACAGAAACAAAAAACAAAAAAATTAAAATTAAACCACAACAATATCTTACTGTTTCTTTACCATTTTTTTATCTAGCTTGATCAGGAAAGGATCACTGACATCATGTGAGGAGGAGTTGAGAGAGGTACGGTGATTTCTTTTGATATAACCAACAATCATCATCAAAAGTGTTGGCAACTCAAGGCTACTACTTTATACCTTTTTTCCTTCTTCTCTGCTCCTGGCCCATTGTTGAACAAAATTCAATTTATAATAATAATATTCTTATTCAGTTGTTTCTGAACATTGAATTGGGGAGGGTTATTACAGGGGAAAACCATCTTTTTTGAACATCAAAATGAACTACTGTTAAGTTTTACAGCCTTTGCAACTACTTTTGTTCAGGATTTTTGGTTGATTTTCTATTTTCTTTGTCTCCAAGGCCCAGAAGACAATGGAAATTGAAAATCAAACTTGGTGACCTGTAACATTAATGTATTAAAAGACAATGTATATAATTTTTTAATTTGATAAATGTGTACTAGTCAACTAGTTTGTGCAGTCCAAATTGTAGTTCGATCATCTTACTCTAGACAGTTTTTACTAAATAAAATTAACCAAAAAAATTATTTTAAGCTGTAAAATTAAACTAGTAGTAAGAGCTCTTTATACTTGACAAAGTATTAACTAAGTAAAATGTACCATCTCGCAATAACAAATTTTTAGTATTCTGAGGCAAACAAACAAAATAATATAAAAATATTATTCAATAAAAAAGTGGTTATAATTATGGCAACCTGGACTATAAATGTGCAGAGAGACACACACAATGGTCTAAAAGGATATGCAACTATAACAATCGATTTTGTCTTTGAAAAGGAACCGAGGATGAATAATTTATTAGCATCAGTCTGTAAACTTGTGATGTACAGATTCACGCATGGTACTTTAGGTTAATGGGCACTATTTTTTGTTCACAAAGGAAAACACTGAACGTAATTCAATATTAATTAATTAAGTATTGTAATTTAAGTTTCTGTAACATCGAGTTGGTATAAGTTTTTCTTTTAACGATGCCATCTAAAACTCTTCAGGTACATTGTAATTTTTTTTCTGTAATTTAGCAGCGTGCAAAGAAAGTAGTGTCCGATAGCCCGGGGCTAGTGGATTTTGCTATCGGGCTAGTGAAATCTGTTTTTAACTTGCCCGACGGGCAAGTGATGTTCTTTGAGGAATTCGAATAACAGAAGAAGTGTGAAATCAATTCTGCTCGACGAAAAGCTTTTGGGGCTAGTTGAAATGACGTCTGGGCTAGTAAATGCTAGCTTCGGCTTGCCCGAATTGCAAGCTGTAAAAATGATTTTCTTTGCACCCGGTTTAGTTTAGCTATTTTTGACATGAAAAAGGGAGATTTGAGATCTCTGATCTATGCAGGTAAATCTTACCTTTTTGAAAGTTTCAAATTGTTACATGAGGATTGCATTATTTTTATACTACCGGTACATCTAGTTTGAGAGAATTTTGAATTGTCCATTGTAAAAACTGAGCAGAAAATGTATTTCGCATTGCCTTAAGTTACAAGTTTCATAATAATATTTACCGTTATGTAAAAAACATATTAAATGGGTAAGTTTGGTGTATTCTGCAGCATTTTTTTGTTGTTTTTTGTTTTTTGTCTTAATTCTAAATCTGTTGTGAAACATGAATTAATTTATTATCTTAGTTTTCCATGAGATTTTTATTGCACCATGTTGGTCTTATAAGAACATGTACAAGTGTATAGTCTTGTGTCCAGTAAATGTTGTACGGGCTTTTTCTTTTGGTGAGAGAGGACGTAGGGGGATCTGTAAAGTATAAAAAATGTTTTGAAACCTTCAGGTTATTGTAAAGGTGATATGTTACACAAGATGATTTGCAATGACGATTTAAGGGGCAAAAAATGCTGGAACAATGTTGTAACAAATTCAATCAATGTTGCCTTGGTGTCGCAATGCTGTGTTGTGCTAAATATTACAAATCATTCCCTGTAACATAGCCTCAAAGATGTCAGTAGTTGGTATTAACATCCTTGAAAAAAACTGGGACTTTGATGTCCCACTGTATTTTACTTACCAGTAAGTTATATGGTCATTTTAGTTAATGTTACTTTTGTTAAATTTGTTGATTCTTATTCACATTCATTATTAGCTAATGCGGCAAATTGACCTGATGGTGTCTGCTAAGAAAAGTGAGTGGGAAAATCACATGCATGCTGTTCAGATTCAGCTCGATAAGAAAACCAAGGAACTGGAGTTTGTTAAAAGTGAAATGGAACACAAAAGTCAGGAGGTACAGGACATAAGTTTTATTATAATATTATTAATTTATTAATGTTTGTTAATTCTAATGCTCATTTTCATTAATCAGAGTGTCTTCTGTTCATTTAAGCAGAGTTGTAATAATTTTTTTTGTGGCCTCCAAAACAGATACAATGTCCACCTAACTCCTGAAAACTCTGAGAAGCTTCTTTCCATTAATTTTGTATTTCAATAAATCTACCCTACATACACTTGAAGATCTTGGGGTTTTCCCCAGCTTTAAGCTAGATAAATCTCGCTTGCCTGCAAAAGGTTATTAGACAGCACCTTAATATCAACTTCCATTTATGTGCAGGGCTGTGTTCTAGCAGAGCTTGCTGGTCCCTGGTGCCCAACTTTTACTCTTGGATGACTAGAAAATCTCAGATTTTTAATACAAATCATATGCTGGGCACCCTATAGCTAGATTTTACATATCCAGAGTACTGGGCTCCCTTGAATTTTTCTTAGAGCACAGCCTTGATGTGTGCATGCATGCATGCTGTTACACTATACTATGATCTGTTTCACCTTCTATCAACAGGTAGGAAGACTTCAACAGAAAGTGGATGAGATGGAAATGACTCAAAGAGATTTAGTTGCAGAGTATGAGGAACATGTATTGCATCTGAAAGAAGAGGTATATCACGGCTGAACTGTTAATCTCTGGTTTGTGAACATGTTCTATTCAATGAATCAACCACAGTTTTCCACTGTCTACAATAGATCATGGAAATTATTGTATGAAAAACTTTTGAAACAAAAGTGGGACCACAAGCCAATGACAAGCGGTTTTGCCATTAGGATGCGTGGCACTGGCCTCAAAAGGGGTAGGGAATGAGGAGAAAAGTGGGAAGATTGCTTTTTTTTTTTCTCATCCCCTAGCCTTTTGTGTCTACCGTGCAGACTATTTTTGCCTCAAAGCTTTGAAAATTGTTGATGTCTTTTCTGTACTGTACATTGTTGAAGTGACCTTTTGTAAACTTCTACTTCTTGTGAAATGTCTCAGAAGAATCTGTGCAAAAGACAGGGGAAATTAAATTGCAGGCACCATCATTGCATTAGTTTTATTTTAGGTACACTCCAGTCCTGTAGTCAACAGCTCTTGATACAAAATTTACTGCTACATGTATAATGTCTCAATTGCTTGGCAGCTTTTCAAATTATAGCTAGATAATTATGTCCAAAGTGGTCAAGTAAACCAAATTAATGTTGACTCTTTGGCAACTTTATTGTGTCACTTCTAAGACAAATCTTTGTTTGTCTATTCTTATGTTTGTGAAATTCAATTTTCATGTACAGTATGCACATACTATATAAAAATCACTGAATTTTTCTGCTTGCAACTGATTAACTTATTTTTCAGGTTGACAACCTGAAATATGAACATGACAAACTCCAAAAGAAAAGCAACAAACAAGCAGCACAGGTTGAAAAAGAAAGAGACCAGGTAATTTTATTTTTTATTATTTTATTTTAAATGATACCACATAGTCTATTAGGTCTCTCAGAATTTTCTCTCAGGTGCAATTGATTATCTCCATTTCAGCTTTTCACTAATCTGAAGTCCAAAGACACAGAAGTGGACACTCTCAAAGATCGAATTGAGGTAGCAAATTTTGAACATACAGGTGTAACCCCTTGTAACTTTACAGTTAGCCTGCTACACACCTGTTTTTAGTGGGGTCACGCAATGTTCTTAGGGAGGAGGATTGTGTGACAACACTGAAAGTAGAAGGCCTCTTTATGGAGGTTGGCCTCTTAGTAGAAGTTCACTATAGATACGATTAAAAATCTTGAACAGAAACATTACTTTGAAGATCTTCAAATTTACGTTGTAATTAATTTGCATGGTAGGAATATCAGGCCAAGATGCTGGAGCTTGAAGGAGGGCGTAAAGCAAGAGATGATCGCATCAAAGCACTGGAGAATCAGAAGAAGGCCTTGATTGAGAAAAGCGATCTGATGCAGGTATTACAAGACTCTTGAATGGTATGCATTTGTGTATCATGTCAGAGTTGTGCTTTAGCAGTGCACAGTGGCTTGTGCCAACTTACATGTACTTTTTGCTTTTTGGTATGAATTTTTTCTTGCCTAAAAATTATATTCTGGCACCCTCTGTACCCTGGACTACTTAGGTACAAAGCATTAGTATACCCAATAAAAATTTTGTAAAATAGAGACCTTGTCATTCATTAATTCCCAGTTTGTCATGTATCTACACTCTTAGACAGAATAAATTGGAACAGCAAAACGCCCGCCCACCTGATATCAAGTACGAATCCAAGCCAAAAGGCCAAAACATGCCATTTACCTGTTCGTTGATTTGTTGGGGGTGGGGGGGGGGGCAGAGGGGAAGGGGTGTCTTAATTTTCTGTTTATTGTGTCTAAGATTGTAGCTTACAAGTGTCTGATAAACCAAATCTACAATTTTATGCCAGAAATGTTGTTTGTTTTACAAGAACATGTGACCTGTCAAACATGTACATGTATGTAAAAACTGAGTGAAACGATTAAAAACAAGTACTGCAAGGAGACTAGTCAAAGCCATCTGACTCCAACAATATACTTTTCATTGAAAGTTTTCCTTTCCGAAAATTAAAGTTAGCTCATTACTTGTAGAAGACTTCAGTAAAGCCTCACAAACACAACTGAGTCATTCTGAGTGCACATAAAGAGACTGTGTCGCGGTTGTCTAGTTCATTTGGTTAATTATGTCAACTAAACGTCCTTGTTTGCTATAGACCTTGCATGACCTTGAGAAATTACTTGTTAGTGACAAAACCCGCATTAGATCAAACCATATCCAACTGTACAAAGAACAAACCTGGACTTTTAAAAGCTCTTGGCAGCTATAAAAAGTTTTCAAAACCACATCTGCAACCTGTTTTGATCTTTTTTAACTTTGTCCATCGGTGTCTCCTTTTGTATTCACTGTGTTATACCTTTCTTTTAATGTTTTGAGGGTTATTTTTATGTTTCAAGCAAACTGATGGCAATTCTTACAGTTTGAATTTTGTTAAAGTTTGTGATATAGCTCCTGCATTTAATTTTTAGCAACAGTTACTTGGATACCAAGCACAGCTAAATAAAAGAAGACAGATGATGGAAAATCTTGAACGTGATCATCAACAGGAGATGGCTGAATTACACAGTCAGGTATGAGTCACCGTCAGAACAGTCTTGAGTAACTTCTTTACACATGTACAGTCGACTCCCGATAACTCGAACCTTTAAGAGAAATCGAAAAAGGTTCCCGTTTTCGCGAGTTTGAAGTAAATAACTGGAGAGAATTAAGGAAATAAGCAAATGGGATGGGGAAGGAATGCTAGTATCATATACACTTCACTTCAAGGGCAGCAACTGCAAGAAATAGGTTGATATTTTGAAAACGTTATGTAGCAACAAACCTTGATTTATATGAAGGGCTGGACACTATTTTTGGAACTGGACTGACAGAGAAGTAAAGATCAGGGATACACGGTTGTTTTGAAATAAACTCAATAGGGCCATTTATACGAGGAAAAATAAGACGCGAACTTTCCGTATAAACGGCACATTTCGTCTAAAATAAGACGCGTCTTATTAGATAAGACATGCTCGTATAAATGGTACAGTTCGCGTCTTATTTTTCCTCGTATAAATCGCCCTATTGTCTCGGATCGAGACTACAGAAAACACCTTTTCCTCCTCGAAGGAATTAACTTGTATCGAAATGATCGAAAATGACCGGTAACTGTTTTTACCTGAACCATATTACTTCCAATATATTTCTCCAAAACCTCTCATCCTGAGTCAGATTGAAGTAAGCTCCTTGCTTCAGGGGCACCCAACGGCAATTTTCGGGAAAATATCTGTTCGGAAGACGATTTGAGATCTAGAATTTTCGGAGCATTTGTTGTAAAATTTCTTCCTTGCCTGCCTCTCCTAGGATTTTCGAACATCTACAAAATGGTATAATTACCCTTTTTCAACGGATTTTGACCCTAAAAAAGGCCACCTAGAATTTTCGGGAGCCTTTTCCTGCCTGAAATTTTCGAGAGGGTAAGTTTTTATCCCTATAATTTTGGGATCACTAGACTTTTAGCTAGGAAATCCGAACAGATGAAAAGTTTTAGGGGATAAAAATATGCCTATATCTACCGTTTGAAGACTAAAATACGTTCAACAATGCTATGTTAAGTGGTTTTGAACTATATCCCCGTTGGGTGCCCCTCTTGCTTTGCCAATGTGAAGAGGATAGTGCAGTACAGTAGTACTGTTCAGTACCGTCATCCGTACAATCACATGTTAAATTCCCAAGACTGATCATTAGAACTTAAAAAAAAAAAATTATCAAATTGCAGCTTGGCCGAGCAAAAGATGAATGTGATGGAACGGAAGACACTGTTCAACAGTAAGGATTCTTTTACAATGTAAATTGATGTGATTATAAAAGTTCAGATGAAATCGGTTTGTTTGTTAGTTTTCTTGTTGTGTGGGGTGAAGCATTACTTTATTTCAGTTCAATGAACTTGTTCTGGCCAAATTTGAGTGCGGTCCTCAAGAAATCAACTCCAGGGAAATTCGCCTACACTTGCCATTTTCAGCAAACTGGAATAAACACGACAAAGATTGAAAAAACGGGAATTCATTTTAAAACTGACGTTTTCGCTGCCGTTGCCGTCGTCGATGCTTAAGCTGCCTACTCTAATGAGAACTTAGGGGAACACTAAACATGCCTTGTAAATCTTGTTGGTACGCTGGTGGTGTTTTATGATAAACGTCACGTATTATTAACAGGCTCAAGAGTTCCTTAGAAGAAGCATTAGCCTCCAACAGAGAGCAAGCTTCTGACATTGCTAATCTGCAGGATGAACTCAGAAGGATTCACTCCTCAGTTCAGGTAATCACTTAGGTCCAGAAATTCATGCAATGGCGAAAATGGCGGAAAATCGCCAGACAGCTGGCGATTTAAATTGGATGCCAAAAATGCCCCCTCGGAGAGTAAAGATTTTGGCGAAAGTTCGCCAAAAATTCAGTTAAACTTGTTGTTTGTTTAGTTTGTTTTGTTTTTCCTGGTCAATTTATTGATGGTAAATGGCATAAGATTTATATTACAGTCAGATATTTTGGTTTGTAGAGATTAGAGGAAGAAAATACGCATCTGCAGTTGGAACTCCAAGCAAGAGATGATCTAATCAGGGTAACTTTTCAATACATTCCATCTCTTTCTTTTTGCTGTTGTTACTGTAGTTTGTTTGTTTGATATGTGTCTTCACCATGAAAGAGCATCAGGTCGCTGCGGTGGGTATGAATAAGTGGGAGATTTCTTTAAACTGTTAAAAGAGAGACGTTAAGGCCCAACTGTCATTTTATATGGTGGGTTTTGGACCTTAAACCATGATTCTAAAATCTAAGTTTGGCCAAGCAATTGAACTTGGCAAAGGTAATGTATCAGTACTAAGTTTTTGTTAATAAATTGTAGGCGGCAGAAGTTGACCAAAGACAGCACTCAGAGGACGTGTCTAAATTGGAACAGAGTTTGGTCATGAAAGATGAGGTTATCAGGTGAGCTAGAAGCTGCACTGAAAATGGTAATAACATAACTAACTGTTGAATCCCTCTTAGCATCGACAACAATCATTAAGTTGTGTCACAACTGCTAAAATTACCTTTCCATGTCTATGTGAATGCGAACGACGTTCAATCTATTTAATTCTGATGCATTCTTTATTCCTGTCTCGCTTGTTTTTGTTTAAGACTTTGTTCTGAACTTTTGGTTTCTGTTTTATTAATCATATATTTCGTTGCATTATGTAGAAATCTAACTTTTTTGAAAAATAGAAATGTTCTAGACACCCATATACCTCTCTATAATGAGCCAGGGTCATCTCACTACAACCTCCACTGATATCTCTCCCCAAGCTAGACTGTAGAGAAAGTCCACTGTAGTTTTCAGTAATTGTTTTATTTTGTCTTGCCCACATTTTAGACAGTTGGAGGAAGTTGGCAAACGAACAGAAAACATTGAAATAAGGAGGCTAAAGGAGGATCTCAGGACGAGTCGAATAGAAATACAGTAAGTTTTTTCTTTTCTTTTTCTTTTTTTTTTTGGAAAAAGGTTAAAGATGGGGTCAAATTGCGCTACTTTAAAAGCCTTTGTTTGCCGATCATTTAACTTAGGAAATATATTAATCCGAGAGTTGTGTTATACTCCTGAAATTTATACACCAAGCTACAAGAAAATATTATATATATTTGAGTGGCTCAGCCAGCAAAGAAAGTAGTAGACTGCAAAACAGGCGTATTTTGCAGTGCGAATACTTTGGACGTTGAAACTGACAGAGAGTTTAGGCGAATCAAAAAATGATTCCAAGGAGAGGTTGACGGTTTCTTTCCTGATGGCGGCTGCGGTCAATGTACCTCTGGGTACCTCTTTCGTTAAAAAAAAACGCCTAAGAAAGTAGTGTCCGATAGCCCAAGGCAAGTGGATTTTGCTATCGGGCTAGTGAATTCTGTTCTTAACTTACCTGACTGGCAGGTGAAGCTTTTTGGTGAATTCAAATTACAGAAGAACTGTAATCAATCTTGCTCATCAATAAAAATTGTGCTAGTTAAAATAACTCTTGGGCTAATTCCTGCTAGCTACAGTTATCATTAAAGCTGACTTTCTTTACTCACTGTGGCTATCGTCAAACTAAAACAAAGGTACAAACAAAGAGTTTATTTGATAGATTATTATCGGTGTTGATTCGTAGTAGAGGTTTATGACGAAGAAAAAGCTGAAACCAATGGCAGAGTTTACCATTCTCTTTCTCAAATCTCACTGCCGTCTGTCTTTTAGCTGTAGGTTTGAAGACCGAGTGAAATCTGGAAACATGATTTGGGCCAATTATTTAAACGGAGTTTATCCAGTCTAACAAAACTGCGTTCTAAGCCATTTTCAGAAATATGCAGAAGGGTCGCCGATCGCTTTTACGTAAACACCATTTATCGTGAACAGTTTCATGAAAGCATTAAGCGTAGACTAGAAAGGCATTTGTCTTCTAATCTGGAGGTCCAAAGATTTCATAAACCGCGGTTTAAGTAAGACTTCGGCGTTTAAATAACCGACCCTTTAATGATTTGTTTTGCAGATCACATTTTGATACAAGCCAGTATCAAAAGAATGAAATGAGCCATCTGACCAAAAAGTGAGTACGAGCACCTGTCCACTGCATGCACTGTAAACAATATTCCGTTCCTTAGAAATTATTGAGCAGTTCAGTATCCTTTATCGAGGACCAACAATCTGGAATTCGTTGCCAAATTTACTAACCAGCTTTTCTTCCATATTTGTTTTTAAAAAAAGTCTGAAGAATTATCTCACTGATAGTCGTTCCGTCGCTTAAGTTTTATGTTTTCTGTACACTCTGCACTCAAGTAAGTGATTCGTAATCTAGCTTAACCCTTTAAGCCCTAAGAGAGATTAGCGTCAAATTTCTCCTTGTAATATCAATGCTTTGTAAAACAGAGTGGTCATGAGAATTACGGACATGATCACACAAGACTAATTAAATTGATATTTTATCAACCTCTCCCTACTACGTCTGTAGGAAACGAATAGGGGTAACAAATGAGAATTCCAATTTTGATCTTAGGGTTTAAAGGGTTAAGGAAGCCTATTAATATAAGCTTCTTCCCAGCTGCTTTAGGTTTCCTTGTCACATCATGTTTTATTGTAACGTTATGTGAGTGACTAAAAAACAAATAGAGCGGTTTTCATTTGAGTGTCGAAAAGTAATTGGTTTTGCACTTTCTACACGATGCGATTGGCTTAAAAGATTCGCGCCACCTTTTCATCCAATCAGAAGTAAAACCAAAGCCAATTGTGACGCGCTCGCATGCATTTTCCCGCGCTTTGCGTCAGCCACATGTAATTACTTCGAGTTTTGATTGGTTCAATGTATTGTCTGTGTCCTATGTGATTGGCCAGAGTAATTACTTTGGTTTTGGTTTTACGACACTCAAACGAAAACCACTCTAAATAAGTAAACGTTCTTCATTAAATAGTCTATTCGCTTTTCTCTTTAATTCCTTCCTTCTTTGCCAGGTTAGAAAATAGTAAAAATGAAATTTCCAAGCTACAAGCGGAGCTGAGCAGGAAGGTAATTTGTACAATTGATAGCTTGGCTTGGGGGGGCGGGGTAGTGCAGACTAAAGGAATTAGAAGAAAAAGATTTTGAATCGAGGGAAATGCCCTCAATGTAGAGTTCACAAACTCTTCTTTTAATTCTTTTTTATTATTATTTTTCAGTTTAATAACATCTTTCTTGCAAAAATTCTTAGCTTTACTTTTGAAAAGTATGCAAGTTTCTCTCTCTCGGATCGGAGAGAAAGAACCTTCTACAGTCCTTCGTCCTGGAGTCTAATGTCCAAACGTTACTTGAAAAACATCTGAATTCGCTACGATTGAACATTCTCTTTTACTTCATAGACTGAAGAGGTGAAATTCATTGAGCAAAATGACCTTAAACAGCTGGCGCTGGAAAATTCTAAGGTTTGTATTTCACGAATAATTCCAATCTGACATTTTCTTCTTCTTTACTTTTTTGTTCTTTTTCTTTGTTCTTTTGAGAACAACATGGCCACACTTTGGAAATTGTTCTTTTTTCATTTTGTTGCTAAAAAGTCAGCTAGTTTTATTGCTACACATGTAGGGAATGATGTGCTTATCGGTGCAAACAATCACAAGAGCAAAACTGAGAGGCCTAAGAATTTCACCGTATCATATTGTTATTTGAATCATTGTTTTCCCTATTATTAAAAGAATCACTTTACCCTTAGATATATATACAGCCTAAAGTACTTATAGTAGTATAAATCGTATAACTCTTTAAAAAAACGAAACTAATTAAAGATTGCGACTCAAGAATAAAGTTAAGGCAAAAAAGTTTAACACAACGTTCCGATGTCGCCGTGACATCATTATCAAGTGACACTAAAGATGAAAAATAAAAACACATGCCAACTCTCTCGGATACGGCACCGATCTCCCGGATAGAATCATCATTTGAGCTTTTCTGTGCCTTAGTTGAGATTTAGCCCATTTTTAGCTCAAAAACTTGAATTGTTCTTATTCGCAGTACGGTTTCTGGGGCATTTTTGCAAGTATTTAGTCACTGACAAAGATTAATTCTGGCATCCAAATAATGATTGCGAATTTTGATAGTATGTACATCATGTAAGACTTCATATAATGTCCTGAGTCATTCCTAATAGGGGCTGGGTCAATTTGTAGTGGCGGGGGGAGTCCGTTGAAATTCCGCGGTAGTGAGAAAAGGGGAGTCTCCAGATTTTAGATCTTCAGAGGTTGGCATCTCTGAATATATACGGTTTAATTAGAGATTATGTTCAGAATCAAGTTTATTACTGTTTGTAGTTAGTTATTGGTCACGTAGAGTTAGGTATATTGAGGGGATCTCCCCAGAAAAACTCAAGAGAGCTCGCTGAGATCCCTGGCCACTGTAATTAATTTAGATGTATAGCAGAGATATGACCTGTTACTCCAAGGTGTTATTGTAAATCAAAATGGAAACAATAAAGTTGCCTATTCATAAAAAATGTACCATTACTAATTTTCAGTTTATTTTTTCTGTGAAAACCGTTTCAGCTCAAAGAGAGAATTTCCGGTGTAGATGAGGCTCACCAGGCTGAAATAGATGGAATGAAACAGCAGATTACGAATATGACTGCTGAACTACATCAAAGGTAGTATTTTCTCTCATTTGAGTCACTTTTTTGCAAAGGAACTCTGTCGTGATATTAAAGTCATCGTCTTGGGACGTAAAGTTCGTCTTAAAATTGCTGGAACCTCGCAGAATATTAGCTCGTTACAATAGGAGAACAGCAAACAAGTAACAGTAACCTTGAAGGACTAAGGATGGTTAAGGATGAACGAAATTGACGTGGATGAAACGGCAAACTTGAAAAGTTCAGGCTAAATTTCTAAAGACGCAGGAAACAAGACGAAGCTCTTGTAAGGTTGTCGACAGACTCGGTAACTAATTTTTATCGATGAATGATGTGACGTCACGTGACGTTGCTGATCAAGCGCGGGAAATTTCGGTATTCGTCAACCCAGGTTATAATAATTTGTGATCAAACTATTTCTCACACACCACTGGTAGCCATACCAAGACGACGGCTGCAGCCCGACCTTTATTCCAAATTCGTCAAAGTGTACAAATAACATACCCATAGAAGGTGGGACACCTACAAAGTTGCACATTACTCTTAAACAGCCTACAAAACTAAAATCTTAGGGTAAATGGGTGAGAAGATCAGTAATGGCGGCCGCAGCAAAAGGAACTGCCCGCCTTTCGGTCACATGATCAATTCCCAGGGACTGTAGCGGTGTGTGAGAAAAAGATTTTCCACATGTTTCGTTACACTCAGCCGGTGGAAAATTACCCTAAACGACTAAAATGAAAATTGTGAGGCAACATTTTTTCATTTTTTCTCTCGTTTTGTCTTGAAGAGATACTGCAATGGCCTCCATTACTGAACGAAGTCAACGCATGGAAAAAGACCTGCGAGAAACAACGGAAAAGCACGACAGATCAGCTGCTGAACTTCAAGTATGAAAACTAATTTTACTTGGGAGTTTGTAACCTTGCTGACCTGGTTTATACTGTATTGCTAATTAGGGCGTTGTGCCTTGAACATCAGTAGGGGTTCGGGAAGAAAGGGAGGGATATGGGGAGGAAAGGGAGGGGGATTTTTTCTCCCCTCCCCATCCCCAGTTTGCGCCTGTCATGCAGACTACATCAGTGCCTTCGCATTGTCTTTCTTAAACAAGAAATTCCTGGACAATAAACACCGATACATTGTCTTTCTCCTTCCCGTTGTTTAAATTAATATCAACCACATAGGGGTTGGGTTACTCTGTGGGGGGGCAAGAACTCCATCCAAGCAAAACCTGGTAATGTTTCGACCACAGGATGCCCATTCCGAGCTGGATATCCTGTGGCTCATGGTCCTCTTGTTCTTAATTATGTTCTTTTTTGTGAGATCTTATTTGTCGTGTCAATTCTTTGTTTTTTCGAAGGTAACCAATGCACAACTTGAAGCGCTCAGGATTGAAAACAGGCACTTGCGAGACAGCGCTCTGAATGATCAGCTGACTGTGAGTTTTGTCACAGACATGATTTCTCGTTGGACACCACTGTTATCGAAATTTGCTGGCCTTTTTGGCCAAACTTATCGATATTTTCATCAACTGATATCTCTCTTGTCTTGCTTGTGTGGTCAACTTTAATATACCCGTTAATGCAGCTAGCGTAGCAAAAGTCAGTTAGCCACGCGCGAACGGGAGTAACAGCGGACCGCGGGACCCAAGAAGAGAGAAAAAGGAATACTCGTATCTTTCGTCCCGCGTCCAAGTGTTTTTCCTGGTTTGTAAACCTCTTATTTAAGGTTGTTTATTTTATTACTATTTACTGTGCGCTGCCTTTTTTAAAAGGATCTATCGGATCCTCATGGTGGAAATCTTCAAGTAATCGGACAACTCGAGGTAAGAAATAGAGAAACAGCAGGGATACATCTAGGCATTTTTGTTAAGGAAGGAGGGACAACTTGTACACACTGTTAAAGCCAATTATTACCTAGCTTCCACACTGTTAAACATTAGTTTCTACTACGTATGCCTTTCCTGTCGGGGTAAGCGCAGTGTATGGCATTCCTCTCGCAAAGTACCGAGCTTTGAAACATTCTGTGATAGTCAGCTAAAATCATTTTGTCCAGATTTCGTAGATTTGAAGGAATCCCATGGTTGAAGGCATTGCTAACGAAAGCTTCCTTTTTAAGCTGTAGGATGAAATAATGCAGTGTAATCTTCCTTTTAAGCTGTAAGGTTAACGTTGTATGCGTCTTTTCAGTGATAATTATTTCAGAGTCTAGATAGTTAGCAACGTTCTTTAAAAAATCGTCCTGTCTGTCGGTCGTTTTAAAGATTTGGGGGTTACGGACCCCTCTGTCCGATACTGAACAGGTAACCCGTGTTTCACAATAACGTACAACACTGAACTGGCTCCAAATTTACTTTTGCCTTTTTGTCTAAATTGTTATTTTAAACTTCTGTTGCTAGTTAGCGGCATGGAAGTACAGTTGATGCAGTCACTTTCACCTCCAGTCGTTCAGATATTGCATTATTGCTTCTTTTTCTGTCCGGCGTTATAATCCTAGGACGATAACAGAAGTTTACGAATCGAGGTAGCTACCCTCCGAGAGGAGCTGTCAACGTTAGAAAGTAAATATCAAGATAAATACAGGAACGCTCTGCGGAAGAACCAAGACGTCCTGGCAGACATTAAGGACAACGAGTTCAGGTTAGAAAATGAATGCCATGGCATTGATCCATTAGAATCCAGTTTAGATTCTGAGACGAGGATGACAACGGCGCAAAGAGATTTTCTCAATACTAGGTAGTGCGCGCGCGTGAACCAGCGTCATTTTGGCGGGAAAACGTAATAGCCTTCGTCACTCTACGAGTTCTAGCGAGAATGTCGGAGAAACAAGTTTGTAAGTTTGTAAATGTTAGCAGCTTTTATCATTTTATGATCGGGAGGAAGCTTAACCAGCTCCTTCAATAGAAATAACTGTACTTACTTTTCAGGTGAAAAAAGTACAGCGATACTTTTCTGTTGTTTATTCTGTGAGAACACGCGAATAATAATTAAGTTAAATCTCTTCCTAGTCCTCGAATTAAAAAGTCCCTATTAACCTCGTTTGCACTCCCTAAAACAAGAATAATTGGCCGTAGCGTCAACAGTCATAGCGGTTATTTGGTTGCAGACAAGAGATTGTCCCAAAATCGGTTCCTTCTGTGGGTACCGAGGTAAAAATAACGTACAACAAAATAAACTATACAACCAAACAATAAAGCCCCCAGGAGAACTCTATTGTCTGGTTCCTTTGTTTCTCTTGTGATGACGGTACCTGCACAGTCCCCCAAAATCTTTGTCTTCTCTGATTTATACCCACCTTTTCTTTTGCCATTGGTCATAGCATTGACAAGGAAACCCCAAAATGAACTTTTCTTTTCTAACAAGTCGTATAGCCTTGTGATGTTATATTAAAGTTGTTCTTGATATTATATATTTACTTTTTTCAGACGCCATAGTGAACTGCGTTCAGAGTCGGATCGCAAGGTGGCCTCGTTAGAAGCTCGCCTTGAAGCCACGATACGGAAATACGAAACACAAATGCACACTTTACAAACGGAGAACGAACGATTGAGGAGCCACGCAACTCCATTAACTAACGGTAAAATTAAGCTCAGGCTATGTTTACACTATTCTGGATAGTTTTTCAAGGCGACACGAAAGGCTGTCACGTAAAGCATGAAAAGCAACGGCACAGAACTAGCTCCACTTCACACAGCAGTCTCTCTTTTTTCTTGGTCCATCGAGCAAAAAGAGCGAGACACGCAAATGACCACGCGCTAGACGGGAGAGACCCTCGTTCTCGCGTCTCACCGCCTCGCCGCTCGACGCTCGCGGCGCATGCACTCCCCTCACTAAATCTGAAGAAAAAGAGAGACTGCTCGCAGTCTATCACACACATAGCGGTTGGCTGAATATTTACTTCCGCGTCTGTAGGTCTTACGTAATCACACTGCACCTAAGTGTGGCACAGAAACTATCCGACATGTGACGCTCCACTTTCGCTCCGTTAACGAAATCGCGCCGAAATCAATATGGTTTTAGTGCTGGCGTAAGAGCTGTTCGAAAAGGGGGTGAATAGCCTCATTGTATCATATGAACGTAGCTTACCTCAGATTCCACGGTAACGACGCTCAGCTCAATGTCGTTTTTAAGGTCTCTCTTCTTTTACAAGCGAGAACTTTTAACGGGGTAAATTGAACAGTTTGAGTCAAAATTAGTAGTTTTCTTATGGGTAAACTATGGCCATGGCAGCCCGTTTTGTCAAGAAAACATATAGAACTTATTTAGAAAGTATGAAGGGATTGTTAGATTGCATTTTTGTATCATCTTGCCTGAAATTCAACAATGTAGAGCGCTCACTGCTCAAAGGTGGAATATTTCAAATTTTCATCAAGTTTAGTCGTTATGAAAGAGTGTGAATAGAGGGTAAATGGTTCGAGAATAGAAAAAGTCTTTTCGACCGTTTTTCTTGCTTTATGGCCTCACAAGTATGGTGCCTCCAATTGCCACTCACTGGAACTTTAATTTGTCCATTCCAGGAGCTCCTCAGCCTGTGATATCCTCTACAAGCAAGGTCCTACCTGAGTACGTTCCCAGAAGAGCCGTGGATATGAGTCACACGAGCGCCAGCAGTGGATATACGGATACTGAGGCACTAATGTACGCTGACCTCGCTGCGGGCCCAGCTCCATCTGATTCTGAGGTAGGTTCATACACTGACAGCATATTGACGTTATGTATACATGACCGTGTAAAGTGTATTTATTCAGCTTCTATTATTTTCTATTTTAAACAGAGGTCTGTTACGCCAGTTGGTGCAAGGCGCTCCTCAATCACATCTGATTTTTTGGCTGAAGAAAACCGACGGGAAAAAGAATTGGAGCGACTTCTAGATAGAAGAATAGCGGACTTAAAGACCAATACTGACTATATTATACAGAAGTATAGGTGACATAAGCGCCTGTTACTCTAAGAAACGATTTCCGTGTCCACGCGCAGTAACTGAAGAACTGCGACCCTTCGTTTTTCCCGTCTTGCATGACTTGGTTTCGCATTGAAGTGGTGTTTGTAGTTTATGAGTTCGGTGCGGCAGTAAAAAATACGATTGAAAGCAAGCCGTGTTTCTTCCTTGTAGAAAAACAAAGTTTGCTGTGCTGCTGTAAAGGCGTTGACACGACTGAAATTTAAACGGCGCGCTACTGCCGTGCTAGAGTAGAGTCGCTTGTGTTAGCTCTACACGGCAATAGTACAGGTTTAAGAATAACAAGGCAGTACCTCGCAAAAAACTGGGATGTAATTTAAAGTTTAACAGGCAAAGTCCAAATGTTTGTGTCAGTGAAATAAGCCTTATTTATTTGTTGTGCATATTTATTTTTCACCGACGTGTGAGGAGCAAAAAGAAGAAACAAACGTAAAGCCAGGTTACGACAATATAGGCCATAATGACAGATCTGGTCCGTTCTATAAAAAATTAAGGAGTTTGTAGAAAAGTCGTATTTTGATCGCATGCATCAGTGTGCTAGGGTAAAACGTTGTCGAGAACTTCTGTTAGTTAGTATAGCTATTATATAACGTAGTGTGTGAGTACGATTTCGAGAAGAGCAATGTAAAGTTCTTTGATATTTCCCAGGGAATTTTACATAAAAGAGCAGTCAAGTACATGGTCCTCCCTTGTCAGAACCGAACAATGGACTACCGATAACTTTAATCCAAGATTCGCTGTCTGTTTAAATGTTTGGACCGAAAGCTGCAGTTTTCCCCACTGAAGTTAAACTCGTTTTTCAGCTGTTTTGTGTTTCCCTTCTCGGTTTATTTTATTGGGATTCAAACGCAAATTTTAAATATAGTATTTTATATTCGAAAAGTAACTCAATAGTGAACCAATAGGTACTAGTATTATGTTTTACATTTAATATATTGAAAGGACGAGTGTTGTTTGTGGATATTTTTCTTCCTTGTAAAATTGGTAATTTATTCAACAATGTATATGGATATTGGATTAATATATGCTTGGTTTTAAGGGTAAACATGTTACTTTAGTGATCGAATGAGGCGTGGATGTGAACGTTTCCTCCACCAACTCAACCGTAGAAAATGTAATTAGGTAGACGTGAAAATGAAGCAGCAAATTAGGCTTTAGTCAGACTTTTAGTCAGAAAAGTGACTATCAGTGACGGCAATAAATTACAATATATTGATTGCCTGTATTGTCTCTAAATAAGAAATTATTAGGTAAGAATTTAACGCGGGTAAACTGGCTTACAAGACGAAAGGAATTAGACCAGTGAACGAGCTACAATCCCGGTCGTAACTGTTGAACCGCTTGCTGACTTATGGCCTCCCCTCCACCTTCAATGTTGATGTTCACAAGTTACATGTCCAAGCAAACCTGTCAAACCAACATACAACCACTCGTGTCTCCTGTATTTTCTAGAATGTTTTCAAGAAATTATGACCTTGATTGTAGAAAAACAAACAACCTCAGGGCGATGTTCTGGCATCGTCTCGTCCTGTGACTCGCATTTTCTTTGGGAACATAGCGCTGCCCTGCTAGCGGAGAGAGGTGATATGATATTTGTATAGCTAAATCATAGGGTGGGGGGTAGGGGTGGAGGAGAAATTGCGATATTGTACACACTAGCAAAAACAGAATTAACTTCTTGTCGGTTTGCCAAAATCCGATCCGATTTATATCTGCTCTTAATTGGCTCGGTTTACGTGTGATGTAACAACTTTAAGTTCCTCCAATTAAGGCGCGTTTCAGAATTTTGTAGGTGGTCTGTAATGTTCTGTCGGATAACTGGATCCCTGATCCTCTTACAGTACTACTGATCCCGATCCCACGGCTTGTTATCCCAAAGCCAGGCGCTGTGAACCCTGATCATATTCCATTTTTTTGCTGTTGATCCCTGACTTGTCCCTGATCCATATACTTCGTTACGACCCTGTTCCATTCCTATTTAACCGGTACATGAAAAAACTTGTTTTTGGTTTTATCCGCATTTTCATTTGTACTTCCAATCGATTAATATCTGCCTTTACGAAGTCCCATCTTTCCCAGACAATAAAGCTGTAGTCATGTCTGCTACCAACTTGTTCAAGTTGTCAGACATAAATAACTAAGAAGTATAAATGGGAAAACAGCATATCAAACTATAACCGAAACATCGAAAGTTGATCAGGGAACCGTTAATCTCGAGCTTGTGAGCAGTCTTGCTACCGTTTTAAGTGGGTGGCAATTGCAAGGTATTGTTTAAGGTGACACTAACAAACCAACTCCCCTCCCCTCCCCCCTTTAAACCTAATATAAGCCTCGTTCCCGGGCTCCGGTTCACTTCAAGTGGAAGACGAGACATCCTGGAAACGAGTTATAGATTGAAGTAATTGATAAGCTGATCACATATTGGCTTCGGATAGTGCAGTGCAGAGCAAAGTAAGTTAGCGGGAAAAAATGAGGGGGGGGAAAGGAGGAGAGCTCTCACCCCCTACCCCACCATCCCGCCGTTTTTTTCTGCTATTCAGTGGCTTTGCGCCGTCTCTACGGTGACGCCCAGACTAGGAAGTTAAAAGAAGTTTCATGCTTTAGTGGCTAGAGGGACAAAATGATCTTGTTTAAAATCCTGCACGGACCTTTCTTTAATCTTTTTTCTCCTCAGTTTTTAATATTCTTAGGTATTAATAATAAACCTGCAATGTGCATAATGGCTTACAAAAAATATAGTCATATAGTTATATCTAAATATCGAACACCGATATAGTTTTGGTTGCCTGCTTGGTCAGTAAGGGGGAGATTAAGCAACAACGACGGCAGCGGCTACGAAAACGTCACGTACAAAGTAAAGTCGCGCTGCTTCAAACTTCATAGCGCAAATTCCATCTCGTTCAATTCGTCAAATGCTGGCAATTCTTTTCTGGAGTTAAATTCTGAAAGTGGGTAACGAAGTTCAGGAAAGGAAAACAAAGTCGTTGTTTTGTGTTCACGTCCTCCACAATACGTGAAATTAGGCATTTTTACGTCGTAGTCGTGCAGTGACGGCAAAGCCATGTACAAAAAAGCATGATGCAAGTGCAGAGCTGTTGTTTTGCTAATCTAAACCTATTCCTGTTTTGCCCTTCTCGCTGACGTCCCCGTCGTCTTTGCTTAAGCTCCCTAATTTGTCAACCTTAACGTATATTTATCCCCCATCACGGCGTTATGTATTGTAATCTCAAAATCTCTGTTTCTTTTGTCTTCGTTTCCTTCTTTATTATAATATTTGACATCTGTCACTGCTAGAGAAAAATACAAATTTCAAGGAAGTAATTTTACGCGTGCAAGAAATAGCTGGTTTTCTTTGTTCCCCTTTTTCTCTCTATTTTTTGTGCAGTTTTCTGTTTTCTTTATTTCTTTAGTTTTTTTACTTGTTTCCATGGGCAAAAGTTTGCGTGCATAATCGAAAGAACACACACAGTCCATATCGGAGTTCTTGAAATAAATTTCACACCACCATATCATCACATTACAAAAATTACAATAGTTCGGTTTCGCTTTATTATAATTAACTAAAATAGGAGTGCGCCGTCATCGGCTCTAGAAATGTTCATATATCATACATACTGTTTATATGTACAGCAAGCACCGTACTGATATTTCTCGAATATTTTAAGTTTGGCAAGAGAGGGTGTCAGTTTTAGCTGGAGCTGTGACACGCGGTCGGGGGGGACAGAGGGCTTTCCTAATTTTCACAACGATTTCCAACAGATATGAATATGATAAACTGTTTTACTTATGACTTTGATTTTAGCTACAGCTTAGCTTGCGGGTAGCTCTCTATCTATCTCTACTTTCAGCGCATGAGCCTTCCGCGCAGCTAGTTCAGCTACAAGTTTTAATGCCATCAGGCGCCCATTTTTTTTTTTATTTTATTACTTGGCTTCAGTTCGTTTTTCAACATTGATGGGACCTACCATACACCATGTTGCCCAAAATAACGCTTTTGGTTGAAGCAATTTCCTTTTAGCCCTTTTCAAAGAACTGCGTCCAGATTATCTGTCAAGTTTGGGCCCGGCAATTTCAAGATCTATAGCCTGTGTACAGACGTCCCTCCTCCCTCAGAAAAATCGGGGGAAGAGACTCTTCTTCCGATTTTTTCTGAGGGAGGGGGGACGTCTGTACACAGGCTAAAGATCTATTCTTGGTAACTGAACTCCGGACTAATATACTTAAGCGGTCACCCTCCTTTCAAATGACTATAAATTTGGTGAAAACATTCGTAACGGCAGCTTTTTGTCAAAAACATGACTTTAAGGGAGAAATTGAAATAAATATGGAAAGTAAAATACCGAAGGCATCTGGGAGAAGAATTCTCATTTTTTGGTGGTACAGTAATCAACTAGAACTGACCCCTACCGATGCACAATATTGATATTCATTTTATTTGCTATTATTTGGGCGTTTTAACGAAATGCTCGTTGTTAAAACTCCTTTCACAATAAGCTTTAAAACACTGTTTTACTTTTTCCTTTCACCCTTTCCTTACTACGATAATAATAATAATAATAATAATTTAAACATATTTATGCAGGATTGCTGCTTCAGTTTTAAGAAAAAAACTGCTATCAATGCAGGTCCTGTAAAAAATTAAAAATATAAAAATAAAAATAAAAAAGATTTAAAATATAGATAAAAATCAAATTACAATATTACAAAATAGTTACACTAAACGAAAGAAAAGTAACGAGTATCTTGACATTGCCAGTGTTTAGTTTCCTTATATTTCAGATATTTGCTGAAACCGACCAACACTGCGGAAAATATGGCGAAGTGGAACAGCAAGATGTGCCGTTGTTTAATTATTGAGCTATCGATTCGTAGTGTGTTCCCCGGTAATTTGAAGTTTTGAAGCGAAGAAAAGAGAACAGAAAATGAAGGGAATCATCAATTTGTTATTTGCACGCTTTAAACACGAGGCCTTGGTTTAATTATTTTTTGACACCGATATAAACTCTAATGAATAATGAATAAGTTATCGAGCAACGTGCAAAACAAGGCAGAAGTCGAATAAAATTCGGTGCTATTTTTAGTCAGGGAAAACCCCAGCTCCCACAAAAGATATAAGGAAACATGTAGAAATGGTAGAAATTCTTTTCATTGTAATGTAGGCCTGATTGTGTTGTAAATTATCGACAGTATCACGAGGGTAGGAACAGGATCTGTGCTTCACTGCACATTTATAGTGCAATTGTTGACTTCACTTGTCTATTCAAAACTCAGCCAATCACAGCGCTGTGTTGTCACCCACAAAACAATGTGGCAAAGCAGGTACTGTGAGCCAGCCGCGCTGTTCACCCAAAATAACGAACAGCTTTCTTCTGTCAATTTAGGGCATGGATTTACCTTGATCAAAACGAAAATTAGAGTTTTCTCGATGAAAAACTGGTGAGCGTGTTTGTTTCAAGTCATGTGCACAACTCGTGAGCCCTCAAGCTATTCGCTCAAGGCTGTTGAAATGCAGATCTTGGGCGAGTTTGTGACAACATCGAAAACAATGGTTCTTCCCTGTTATTCGTCAATAGATCACACGATTCTGTTAACCAATAAAAACCGCCTTTAGCCTCAGGGGCTATTACGTCATTTGACAATTCAGCAATAAAAAAATTTTCGTCGCCTGAAGTTGCTCGCTGGGAGAACGACAGCGTTTTCTAGGGAGGGCCAAATTACCATCACTTTTTCAGGTCACACAGCTTTTGATTGAGGACGTTTGCAGAAAATTACTGCCATGGGAAAGGATACTAAAGAAAGCAAAGAAGTTGACAAAGTTCAAGTGGAAATTGAGGTCCAATCGGCTACTCCTGAAGGCGGTTGGGGATGGCTGGTTTGCCTCGCTGGGTTTATAGCTCAGTTTGTTATACTTGGAATACAGAATAATACGGGTATCCTGTACAAAGCTTTGTTGGTGGAATTCAATACCGGCAAAGGAGAAACAGGTTAGTGATTGAAATTTCTACCCAAAGTCTCTTATGACTATGAATCTTGTCAATATCGTTGCAAGTTTCAAGAGAGCTTTCGGAAGAGAGCTAGCGCTCGAAGCTCTCGCTCGAAGCTCTCGCATCAAGTCACCCGCGGTCCAATGTTTTATTTGTCCAAACAACTAATCCAAAACTCTGCTACTTTTATTTAGATCTCTCGCTCTTAAAGTATTAACTCGCATTCCCTCTTGGCTGTACAATATTTTCGGCATGGATACAACGGATTTCAAAAAAAAATTTCTTTTAAAACGGCATCGGCAACCGCAAATTGCGCCGGAAGATGGGTTATCCCGGCCAATGAATATGATTTTTTTCGAATCAACAATACTGAAATTAGATTGCTTCGTCAATGGATTATTGCCTCTCGAGTTCAACTTTCGATTTGGCGTCCTCGAAGATGTGTCAGATGTAGAAGTTTCGATTTCGTGTTCGAATGCGCAGAATTAATATCTCAATCTCTATTTCTTTAATTTAAGTATAAAGGTTTTATCAGGCGATCGTTTCGTAACCATTGATACACAAATTTCTCGTGTAAGTTTATTGAAAATCCACAGATTGGTCGATTTCCTCTGAAACTCTTTAGCGCGAGTTGAAAGAAAAAGATCTCTGGCGTTCGTTAATATCCAGAATACCTTTTACCGGAAGTGAAATTGCAGATTTTAATTAAAATGCAAACGATGGACCTTAACCCGGACAATAAAAGACAGCTGACGCAAGAAATTAAAATAGCAAAGTTTCATATTCTCGCTTTTCTTCGAACCTGACGCATAAATAAACTTATGATCGTTGAGGTGTATCACAGATTTTAAAACAGCCTAGCATTCTTGCGACATCTTTTAGAGGCAACTTCCGCTCCCTGTTGACAGCACACTTTTTGTGCATGTCACTGTACTCCTTTGTATTCATGAATGTACTTTTGAAATTGACCATTCTCCGTTTCTGTTTTTCGTTCCTGTCCTCTTTTATCGGCCTATTCTTCTACTTCCAGATGGAACGCGCCTCAAAGATATTAAAGATATATTTCTGTGGTTGTATTAAATTGCAATGCCTCACCTTGCATTGAGCACAAAATTTTGCCTTTCGAAGTGAAAACAAGTTGAAGGTAAATTTTATAGTGGATCGTGCCAGGTTGTTTGTGCTCCATTGCAGCGTTCAAGTGGTCAGTAAATTTATTTCCGACCGAAAACATAAGCATCTATATAAGGAATCCAGTTCCGAGCTTCATTTTTGCACTTTTGGGGGCTCGAAGATTTGGGAGCTATTCAAACTGATTTGCATGCTTCAAAAACAACTTAAACTAATTTACATGCAGATTGCAGAAAGATTTAACGACACTTATCTAAAGAAAACTTTTTAACTTTGAAACGTGAAGATATCCAAAAAAACAAGGTTTAATTTTGCATGTGACGGGAAATCTTCACATCGTACTTGAGGGATATATGATTTCGTGGTTCTTGATCTCATTATAGACTCTTATTTAATAAAGGCGTACATTCGCGTGTGCTAGAAGGCTTTCTAGAGATGTTCCTGGAGTTATCATATATGCCTTTGTAGATAAGCAATTGATAAGAAATCGGGAATCCAGAATAATAGATGAATAATCGCTATATAATAAAACCCCTTTCATTCTGTACTGTCAAGTTGACATGTTTCCTCGCGCAAAGTTTCCGGCACAAAGTACTCGACTCGACTCTTTTTTGAAAAAGGGAAATGATACTCAGGCGTTCTTGGCGCGCAACTCCATGAGACGACTGCGCTGAGAAACTATCATGCAATATCGCTTATACTCCTCAGTAATGCTCGTTGTGTGTGGTAATATTTAGTTTTTAGATTCTTGTAATGTACTGTTTGGAATTGCTCCAACTCGTGTCAATCATCGTTTCCCTTATCTACGTAATTTTACCCTTTGTCATGATGGGACATGTTTCAATTGTTTGCTCAAAACGAATCAAAATGACCTTCGGAACAAAACATTTGGAGCCTATGAAGTTTTGAAACAGCAAAGGAAGACCTTTTCCCAATTTTTCTGGGAATCACTGCTCATTTTACCATGGTTTGCCTTGAAGGCACTGATCTTCTTGGAGGAGGGTCTGTATGAAGTCAAAAACAGCAACACGATGTGTGTGTTTTGCACGTGGTGCAGTACTTAATGGGAAAACTGATTTAGAATTAAAGGTACCCATCTGGCAGCCCTACCCAAGAAAGCATTGCGCACGATGCAAACAGATGATGAGAGCTGAAAAGATCTTCCCGTGCGTCCGAATTCTAACCCTCATTACCCCCTACCCCTCGCCCCATACATCCGGATATATAGGAATCCGGATTCCGCAATCCGTGAAAATTTTACTTGTGCATTTTGGAATCCGGTATACAGCACAACGAATCGGGAATCCGACTAACAATTAGAATCCAGAATCCAAGTTCTACTGACAAAGACTGTACTCGGGAAATCCACGGGTGAGTTTTTTAAGGGAAAAGCCCTGGGAACGATGTTGCCTGATCTACCCTATATTATTTTTCCTCAATTTTGTTTGGTTTACCATTTCTCACCCTCTTCCGATGCCGTGATATCTTTATAGCAGATTGCTATGCCTATAAGAGGATAGCTAGCCTGTTCCAGGCTCCGATATCGTCGGGTCCCCTGAATTGAGAAAGCGCAAGCACGAAAATAAAACGGGAGGAAACTGGAGGAAACTCCCTTCCTTTTTCCCGCCCCGCCAAACCTCTCCAGCGGCGAAGAGCGAGGAGAAACGGGTGTTTTCGCAGGCTAATGAGAGGATACTGTATGACATTTCTCGGCTTTTTAGACCTTGTAATAATCTTATGATTTTATAGTTTTGTGAATGCAGTGATCTGGTTAAGCTGTAACGTGAAAAGAAATGCGTCTTTAATTTTAAGTGCGCCCGGCCCATAATTAATACTTTTAAAAATACTTTTTCTTCGATTCAGTAGATTCTAATGGGGAAGTTGGAGATTTGCAAAACAATGCCGGAAATCCAGGAAATCGGGGATTTCCTTCCGCCCGTAAGAAGCCAGTCCGTTGTTCCTTACTCGCTGTTGCGTTCTGGATTTGGTTATATCTTGATCTCGTTCAATCCCCCCCCCCCCCCCAACACACACACACACCCCTCTCCCGCTTAAAAAAAGCGTGTGATGTGGCAAACTGTCACCTATAAAACTAGAAATCATGAAAACTGTTGCAACAAAATGAGCACTTTATTCCTAACATCCGAGTCCCAACACATTGTCCAAGGAAATTAAAATATTTTAGAATCGATTAAGTTAGGTTCAATGCAAGTTTGCAGTTGTCTGTTGCTTTAACTTGATCTTTGGTTCAATTTTTCTTATCTACTTCTTTTCTTACATTTTATCGTGACAATTGCTAAACGGGAACGACGGACGACAGGAATTCATACTTTTTAAAAAACACATAACCATGTACATTATTTCAAGTGCTAGATGATCCAATTACATATATTTCCCTTATCGATAAATTATTATATTTTGTCTCTTGAACATTTTCCTATTTCCTATTTTTTTCCCTTGTCCATGTAAGATAAAATCGATCTTGGCTCCCATTTTCGTGCAATTCTTAAAAGTGCCATTCGTTTCTCTGGAGAAATTTTCAAATTTACTTAATAGATCTCAAAATACATTAACCATCGATTCTATAAACGCCTGAACGCGCGGAAGAGCACGTAGGAGGTAGTTGAAGCTTTCATCACGGAAAAGAGAACTCGATCCGAGAATCGAATTTAATATCATTTCCTGATTGATTTGTGATGTGTACGATCTGTCTTTAAACTTTGCGCCTTTTAGAAACGTGAAAAAAATTTTCCGAGCCGTACTCCCTACGTTCATTATTTTGTTTGCAAGGGACGCGTACGTCATTGTTTAATACTTGCTTTAGCAAGCAGGCTTAATCAATTAATTATGTTATTTATTCTTGTAAAACGAGCCCTTAGTAGCCTCCCACGCAGATGATCTTAGGACGTCTTTGTATATATGCATGCCGGTCACGTCCGATTTTTAGTTTTTCGGTAGCCTGAACGCAGGCCTCTTTATAAATTTATCAACCTCTTTCCTCAAACCTCTTTCCTTAAAATTTTTGGCTGAACGTGTGACCAGAATTTCATTTTGTCGGGTTTGAGTCTTGTACAGTTTATTCGGAAATTTGGGCGCATATACTTCTGGCTTCCCCTACTTCCTGTATTAGCGACTGGAGATTTGAGCTACTTCATATCATTTTTTTTCTGATGTTTTTTAATTGTGTTTGTTTGTTATATTAATTTGTTTTTGTATATTTTTCTTCTTTCCCTTAGCATGGGTCATTTCAATCGGCCTTGGCATGATGTTTCTATTCGCCCCAGTGACGTCAGCTTTATGTGAGCGCATTGGCTGCCGGATAGTCGCGTTTGTTGGTGGTTTGTTAGGCATTCTGGGGTTTGTCTTGTCCTCGTTTGTTTCCGACGTATATCGCCTTTACGTCACTTTTGGTATTTTGTGGGGAGTTGGGGCGAGCATGAGTTATTTGCCAACGCTTCGATCGCTTCCCTACTGGTTTTCGAGGTGAGCGCGGTTTATTAAATTCATATTACAGGGCAGAACTCAATGAACTGTGAAAAATGGTTAAATGTTTATAACTAAGGACCGTTTCAAACGTCGTGCTACTGCCGCGCGCAACTAAATTGATCGAATTAAAGTCGACTGTAGCACGGGAAGCTTTGCCGTGCTACACTAGTTCGACTTGGTTTTAAACGTCGCGCTACTGCCGTGCCGAACTCAATTCATAAATTTATAATCGACTGAATTAAATTCGACGTCTGAAACCAAGTCATGCTAGTGTCGTGCTACAGTCGAGCCGGCTTAGCACGGCAGTTGCACGACGTCTGAAACAGGCCTAACCTTTCATCCTTAAAGAGCCCTATCCAAAGATTTTTCTCTACACTCGCGCTGAGCGAAGGAGACCGTTACAAGATGGATCTTTCTCTCTGAAAGTTTGTTTTAAACCATTCTAGCTCATTCTTTCCTGGGAATTTTGCCGAGAAAAACGCCTTTTGGTGCTAGCCGAGCCGTTTTCTTGCCACTACCTAGCTAAAAACACACCCAACAAATAAACAAAACCCAAAACGCTATTACTAGTATGAAGTCTAGCACTACGCTGCATGCTAAATATATATATGCTTCCGAAGTTCGGGCACGCGCAGGTAAAATTCCACAGTGGGATTTAAAAGAAGGATATGTCAGGAGTGGAGTAGTTTTCCTTAGAAGAAGACGACTACTGAGATGAAAAGGATGAATAGTTGACTGGTTGTTGTTAGAGGATTTATCTGTAGAATGTTATGTTAGAGTAGCCTTTCTCTACATAAATATAAACGGTACCTCAACCTTAACAACGTTTTTTTTCTCCAATGTTAATTTTAAATCTTGCTGAATATTTATTCTCTTGCTTCTGTTCTTTCAGGCGCATCAGTCTCGCAAACGGTATTGTTACAGCGGGGAGTGGCTTCGGCACTATCGCTATGGGCCCACTCATGCAACTGGTAGTGAACCGTCTTGGGTGGGGCAATTCTACAAGGGTGCTCGCTGGGGTATTGTGTCTCTGCACCATCGGCTCCTTACTTTATAGAATCCCCAGCCAAGCTGGCAAGGAAAAGGTTGAGAAGGCCAATGAAGCCGACAAAAAGAAGCGTCCTCCGATTTTTGACTTTAAGGTTTTCAAGAATAAGGCGTTCTTGGTGTGGTGTTTATCCTTGAGTGCGTTCATGATGGGGTACTTCGTTCCTTTTGTTCATTTGGTAAGTTTTTTGTCCCTCTGCCCTGGGCCCGGTTCCTGAAAGGCTGTTTGGCGCTAATCCAGGATTAAAATTTTGTTCCACGTTTTGTATTTACCTTCATATGCATTGCTTACAGTAACATTTTATGTTATCATTACAGTATCTCATAGTGAAAGCTCAGCAGTATTCTGTAAGCTTGAGTCACATGTTCTTAGTAGAGAAAACCGTGCTTAAAATTTAGGTTAATCTTGGGTCAAACTTAACCATCTTTCTAGGAACCGGGCCCTGGACACCGAACTGACCACAAGCTAACTTTTTCAAACCATAAAGATATTAATCTCGTAAACTTGAGACACGACAAATAAAACTTACAAATCGTCCTCCGTGTTTGCAACTCCAGATGTTTAAATGGGTGTAGTTGGTGGGTCTTTGTTTGTTGGAGTAGGGGAAGTATCGTTTTTGAGCTTGAACAAATCAAGTGTAATGTTTTTCAAACCGTGACTCTCCGTCCCTTCCAACAACATTTTCTGCTTGCAGATTTCGTCATCATTATTTTGCTCAGACTTGGTCAACCGTCTTTAAGCGCTTTCACTGTATTTAGTAATTAAGAGCAACAACTAATTTCTGCTACTGATTTTTGGAATAAAATACCAGGATTGCCACATCAATTACCAAGAATGCCACATCTCTTAAAAGTCTTGAAAAGGAAGTAAAACATCACTATTATCATGTGTAATTTTTTTTCCTTTTCGTTTATTTCTTATTAATTTGCCCCAACGTATGTAGCCTTTTGTCTCTTTTTTTGCTTCCATCTTTTTTTTTCCAGTTAAAATTAGATAAAATAATATCTTCTGTCAAATGTTAGATTAGGTGCCTGATTGAACACCTTCACACATCCCCTGAATGATTATGTGTGTTAAAGATATAATTATATTTTTGTCGTGTGGGAATAAAGAAGTTTGAAGCACTCTCTCATTTCTACTCAACAGCCTGCCTATGCTGAAGAGTGCGGTATTCCAAATTCTCAGTCTTCGACACTTGTCGGCATGATGTCGGTTGGATCAACCTTTGGTCGGCTCTTCTTCGGAAAAATTGGCGATCACCCGAGGGTGAACCGACTGTACTGTTTCCAGATAGCTATGCTGGTAATTGGCGTGGCAGACACTCTGAGTACCCTGACGAAAACTTATGCAGGTCTTGTCGTGTACATGGTTGTGTTTGGCGTGTTTGACGGCTGTTTTGTAGTTTTTCTGGCTGTTCTCTGTGCAGATATCGTTGGTGTGGACAAAGTGGCTGCTGGAATTGGAGTTCAGTTCTTTTTCATGGCCATCACGTCGATCGCTGGACCGCCTCTTGCAGGTAGGTTATAGCGTAAGTTAGAAAAATAGCTGCTTTCTCTCGCATAATCCATGTCTTGAATCCTTGCTTCAACTTCTTACCGAGAGCCTTTCTATAGGTACCTGCCGATCGTGACAGATCGTGACACCATTTTCGTCGCGCGTTTTCCATCAAATCGTCGGTTTTAAAACGAAATCGTAGCATATCAAGAATCGTTTTGCGTAGTAATGCTACTAGCAAGCTCGACCAACCACGAAGACAACGACGAGACCAAGAAAATCAGCAAAGCAGCAGGCGAAATAAGCGAAACAAAAACTCTGAACATTGCCGTCATAGCCTGTGTACAGATCCCCCCTCCCCTTAGCAAAAATCGGCGGGAGGTGAGGTGGGTCATGAGAATTAAGGACTTAATCACACTAGATGAATCTAACTGATACTTCAACAAATTCTCTCCACTACTTCTATTGAAAACGTACAGGGATAACAAATGAGAATTTGAATTTTGATGTAAGGGTTTAAAGGGTTATCAACTGTATCTAACTTGAAACGTTTTTGTCCTTGTTTTCTGGCAGGAGTTATCTACGATCTCTCCCAGTCATACCAGATCGCCTTCTACGTAGCTGGAGCGTGCTCCACACTGGCTACTTGTATGCTGTTCCTTGTACCGGCTCTAATGCCGCCTGAAGAGATTTGCGAGGACGGCCCCGACCGCGTAGAGACTGTTTGCTCCAAAGATAGTGAAAAACCTTTAATGGATCGCATTCGTTCACCAGACTCTTCCAACCCCACAACTTCGACTAAAGCGAGTCTGGGATCGTGTCAAAAACTGAATAGTACTATGTACCTCGCACCAAACCAGTCGTATCTCGACAGATATTGGGACATGCCTAAAAGAACAAGTATGAGAGCCAGCATGGCGAGCCTGCTATCGTTTGGGCCAGTGGAACCAGGTCGAGAGCGTCTCGTTGTGGTGGAGAGAGTATCACAAGTGTAGACGTAAAACTGACATCGCGCAACTTAACGCCCGTATTCACTTATCACAAAACTGCGGATGGTTTTAGACGACGTGTTGGTCCCATCATCATCCTACTCGAAGATGTTCATTTGGTAAACCATAATTAACATACGTTAAAGCACCTGAAGCTCGCATCATTCGTGAAACGAGTAGCGCTTCATTGCAAAGCAGTGACGCGAAGAAGTGGATCTCCGTTTGCAGACCAAATGACTGATATTGATTGTGCAAAATACTTCACTTCATGAACGTTATTATTATTTATTTATTAGTAATCAATGACAACAAATTAAAATAACAAAAACAACATAGCTATATTCAGTCATAACCCAGATCTCATTAAACGTTTCACATTCCTGTTTATATTAATCAGAGGCCGTTTGAACTTAATGTCTTTCCGTTATGTTCATGTTGAATGTATTTCCTTGTGTAGACTGAAAACAACTTGCTCCTTTTCTAAACCATTTTATAGCCTTTTAACAATAACGAACATAATGTACATCTTTTGGAGGGGGTCTTTACAGTGCACTCGAGCCGAGAGCCTTCATAGTTTTCTTCCAACCTTCAGAACCTTTGCTGAACGTGAAACTATTTTAAGTGAACAGAACGGCAAAGTAAATGTTTGACAGAACAGAACTTTAAAAAAAAAATTAAAATTAAAATTTGAAGTGACAAATTAAAAGGTAACGGTTTTATTTATTGCGAAGGGAAATTAGCCATAACGATTTTTCTCACCGCATAGAGCTACGATAACGATTTGGGAGAAAAAAATGCGAAAACAAGAAAAAAACATAAAGAAAAAGCCCCACAATAAAAAAAAAAAACTTAAAAAGTTTATAGACTATTAAGTGCCTTGCATTTGATGAGGTCAGTCAAAAATACGTTTAAGTTGTTTTAATTTTAAAATGAAACGAAGAAAGAGTATTTATATTACGGGCGCGACTTAAAGTGACACCTTACTTTAGGGTAACCAAGGGAGGAAACATTTTTTATACAGATCTGGTTGAGATCAAATTGAGTGATCGACTTGAGGCCACAAACACTTGGCCTGCGTTGGAGGATTATTAAGGGGCGTTTGAGAGAAAATCGCGCAGTTTGAAAGCGGGGAATCGAGTGTTGCAAGAATTAAGTTAGCCCTTGCTTCAAGGTATGTCACTTGGTCGCGACTCGCTTGCTCAGCGATCATGGTCTTTAGATACGTGCCAATGATTTTCGTAGATGGGTTTATAAAGAGTTTTGTAGTTGAATTTTATGAATAAATGTTCTAATGTTACCTTTATTCTGTTGCGTATTTAACTGATCTTCCAACAACTGAAATAACAAATACTTATTAAATGATGCCCTTTTTTTAACTGAGGTGCTTTTAAGTGAGGCTAAAATCCTAGCTGGCGAAATGCGAAGCAGTTGGCTACCTACAAGCCTGGGGGGGGTAATCCCCTATAAAAGTGACGGGGGTGCTCGTCGGGAATTTTTGAGAACACCCCTCAAAGGTACCAGAATCTTGTTTTATGGGCGTGTCCCAAATTCATTTCCACCCCTAAGAGGAACCAATTCAACAACAACAAATTACATAACTGGCACTGCAAAAAGATAACTTTCGAACACATTCTTCTCAAGGACTTTTTGAAAGTATTGTCATAAATCTTTATCCTAATCAGTCATTTTAGGTTTTAGCGCCCTAAGTGGTACCAATCCACAAATTTAAACCCCTAAAAGGTACCACGAGCACCCCCGTCACTTTTATAGGGGAGTACCCCATCCCACCCCGGGTCTACAAGCATAGTGGAAGAATTAGACTTAGGAATACCTAGAAACAAACTGTTGTAGCTAGTTGGCAGTCAAGAGGTGCTTTTCCTTTTACCTCAATCTTCAGTCAAAATGATACGCATACGGCTTTACTCGACTGGAGAATCCCCGGGAGAAACTGATGCCCTTGGGGGTTACCTATATTCTCCAGGTGGGTTTCGTACGATTGTCTTGGTATTAACAACTCTCATGAACTTCATTAGAGTTTTTTTTTCTTTTCCCGGCCAATGAAATTGCAAAAAGAAAAGATAATTGAAACAAGGCTCAGCGTCGAAATGGAGCCGGGAAAGTTGGATTTTTTTGGAACCGGTAAACCCTGGCTAAATTATGGAAACCCCGGAATCCAAATTATTTTAATAACTGGGTGGGGCGATGACTCGACCATGCCGCCTTTTGATAGCAAAGAAAACCGGCAAAAGAATAAAACACGGACTGGGTTATAAAGGCCGAAAATCACCAAGAAAGAAGGAAATGAAGTACAGGTCGCTTCAATCGAACTTCACTATCAAGTTAAATATTTATATCTTTAACCAGGAGCCCATGGCTCCTGCTTTAACCAAATCACCGTCTGCGGGTGAGCTGTCATCTTGATCTTCGGCTTCGTCCAACTTTAACCCAAGGTTCTGACAGGCCTGATCAAAGCAGCTTCGCTCTTCATTTTCCTTCCAAGCTATTTTCACTATTTTGTCCGCCAGGACCATTTGACATGACACTTCATTCAGATGATCTCCACCCTCTTTCTTATGCTCTATCTCAAATATTGGACGTGCCCCTGGTTCTTCGCTTTCTATCTTCCTTGGTACACTCCCTGGTTTTCTTTGCTTCTTCCCTCTATTTTTGACTGGCATCTCTTGAAACAGGCTGCTCCCCAAAGGATCTTTTACCAGCTGCCTGATGGCATCGTGGTATCTTTTGTTTCGCAGTACGTAGATGATTGGATTGGAAGCGCTTGAAATAAACGTACAGAAACTGGCCAGGAATGCAATCCACTCATTGTAAAAGATATCGGCGTTACGGCTCCAGAATACAAAGACAATTGCTGGTACGTAGCAGATAAAGTACGTTAGCACGGCCATGGCAACTGTTACGGCGGCTTTAATATCCTGCCTTATCCGTCCCTCGGCTTGGAGCGCAGGTAAATTCAACTGCTTTCTCTATCGCCAAAAGAGAAAGTAGATATAAGTATTTTTGCATGGCCTGAGGAATTCATTAATCCTTTTATTCTCTCGTTCATTTGTTCGTTCATTTATTTTCGTTCGGGTTTTCAAGTAGCTCAAAATGGTACTCAGTCAATATCTAAGCACTGGATTCTCCAAGGCCTGGTTTACCTCTATTCGAGATCCCAAGAAGAAAATAATCCTATTAATTAAAACTTTTATGAGTACTGTTTCGAATTTTTAAATATCAAAAGCGGTATGACATGAGTGCTAATGCTAATTGCTGAAAAAGAGATAAATTCATGAGTTAGTAGCGCCAAAATATTTACTCGAATAAGCGCCGCGGCGCTTAGAAAACTTTTTAGGCCTTTAATTATGGGCGGTGTTTATTTGAAAAAAGTTTAACGCGACAAAGAATTGTCTCAACTACGATATTATCATTATTATCCGTATTCAGTAAACTACAGAAGACGGGATTAACGTGTTTTTAATTTGATTTTGATTATATCGACGCCGCGGCGCTTGACGCGTTAACTTTTTGTCGCAAATGCGGAGTTAATTCCGTAGCCGGGGCTGCTTAATCGGAGGTGGTGATTATTCGTGTAAATACAGTAATCCACCACTTTTGCCAGTAAATCTTAAATATTGCTTTTTTAAAAGTAGTCTGTCTCTATACTTTTGATGATGACAATTCATACGCTAGTTCAACAAAAAGCATAATATTTATCTTCGTGGAAGCCGTAAACGTGTTGCATACGACATCAAATGTTGTAACCATTTTTTCCTCTTCCTTAATTCGGTTTATTGTTTGGTGGGTGTAAGGTAGGTATCTAACCTTACTTCATTCCCAGAGGGCATCGATCCGCCGTGCCTAAAAAGTAGGGGACGGCATCGACGGATGCCTGATTTGCTGGATGGCAAAAAGGAAGAAACACCCCAGATCTGAAATGGGGCATCCTTTAATTTCGGCCACTTGCATACCGGATGGTCATCAATTTAATTTTTTGCTCTTATTTTCAAGGATGGCAAAAAATTTTGCTTTGCCTTTCATCCACTTTGCCCGCAGCTTTCGGATCTCGGGGAAATTTTGGTAGTTGAAACGTCGTCTTCAATATCCCGAGAACAATCAATCATTTTTCCTTATATCAGTATATGAAGCCATAGAGCCTTATATTGTTACACTAATAATTAAAGACGTGCAAGGGAAACTCAAACAGGATGTAGGAAAACTCTTTCGCGTTTGGTTTTCTCTTTGCATCCAACACGGACGGTGTAAGTTCCTGTTCATTCAAAAATATCGTGTATTAACTCTAACACCACTAACTTGCTTTATTTTATCACTAGGGAGATTAAGAATCACGTTTACGCCAAAAAACGTGAATTTGCACCATAAGACCAAGTTTTCCGCCCTTCCGCCCTTCGTTTACTGTTTCACTGATTACTTCTACCAAAGTAAATAGTAGTTTCACGCCCGTTTTATCCATGAAAATTGTTCTGGACAGTTTTTATCAGCTTATTGTTTATTCTGAGAAATTCTAAGCTTGAATCTGACCGTTTGCCGATTCCCGTTAAGGTGGCTCTTAATTAATCTCTTTACTGCTTTGATTTTGCTGATGCATGCAATTAATAGGTTTCTCCCTTTTTTGAGAGCGAACCGAATGGTCTGAAAAAAAAAAACCTCACAAATTCTCTCAAAGCTGCTCACAATACCACAACACATGCATTTTAGTTGTCAAAATAGTTAATATTAGTTAATGAGGTTTTTTCCTACCTTTCTCTTATTCTGGTAAATCGCGTATACCGTCAAGACTCCAAAGGCTGTTGAGGCTGCTATAAAGAAACCCATCGTAGACGCGATCATCCCTTTTCTCTGCTGGAAAATTTTCTCCCGAGACTTCCCCAGCGTCGTGTCAGCTTCCATGTCCATTTTCAGCAAGGGAATCGTAGATAAGGCAACGTGTAAGGTACAGATCAGCCAAATGAGGACCACAGCTGCATAAGCTTTTCTTGTTGTCTTCCAAGTATAGTACTTAAGATCAAGGTACAAGGCCAAGAATCTGTCCAGCATAATAGCAAACATGGAAACCATGTTAAGCAAAGTAAATTCAAGTTGCAATGAGCTTAAAATGACGGCGGGTGTTTTGCCTTTCATCCAGCTGGATTTCCAGACGTAGTTTAGGGTATGCATCGGAACATTGATGACTGCGTTCAGAAAATCTACCGCTGCGAGATTGGCAAGGAGTATATTTGGAAAATTGCGAAGATTCTTGAAACGGACAAAAATTGCGATGAAGGATCCATTGCCGATAGTTGAAATCAGGGATAAGCCTGCGTCCAGAGATGTCATGGCAATTTTACTGGCCATTTTGACAAGATTGATACCACAACTGCGAGATCACGTTTTTCAGTAAATTTGTGCGACGCTTAGTATAACTTTATTGCAGTACACGCACAAAAAAACTTACGCCCTATAGAATACAAAGTTCACAAAAAGAGGAGGAAGCAACGTTAATTAAAACATTGTTTTTTCTATAATGCGGTGATTTTAGAGGCCCACCGATGAGACGAAACTTCCTGCTTCAACACACTTTTTATCCCTTGAGTCCTTAGAACCTTTTTCATAGTCAAAAATCTAAAATTTTATTTTGTAGAATATTAAACGAAATATATGCTGAATAAGTAGGAACAACATCAAACTACTTTAAATATCTGCATTAATGGTTCGAAATATTGTTATAAAAGAAGCACACGTTGTTACGGTCAGCTTTGCACTAGTCTTTGGACTTGTCGGTTTTTGTTCTTGATTAGCAAATTAATGACTATCGTCTTAATGCATTCTCGACTAATTAAACATTGAAAAAAGTTAGCATTTTGGATGAAAGCGATCGTATTTAAAGAAAAAATACAAGAAGTAGAAATATGAATAAAAATCAGTAATCCTGTTTTTGTTAATGTATTTCCAGTTTGTGAGCTGTTTCCTTTTTATGGAACAATCAACGGAAGAACTTTTGATAAAGAGAAAGTTCTTTTAAAGAACTAGAGTTTTGACGGAAAGGATGTGAGATGACGCTAACAAACAAAACTGTTAATCTTGTTCTTCCGTTCTATTTCTTGTATTAGTTTCACATTTTCTACCTAATAAGACCTTGAGCTTCATCTTGGACTTGCTGAGGTGGGCCTTGCTGAGAGCTGTGCCGGCAGGGTTTCCATTCCCACGCCCAAAGAAGAAAATAGCCCCTGCTCCTTCAGGCGGGCGGGCATTTAAGCTGGGGCCACTATCAGCCACCCTCGTGAAACCAGAAACGGTTTTTAAAGGGGTTAAGTCACGCTATTTACTTTCTTTTTAAAAAGACATAAACTTTCTTCCCATCAGTTGAATTCCAAAAATAATGGCCCCGACCAGTTTCGTTATTTAAGACTACCGTATATTTTTTACAACGGATGGCAAGGATGGTCATGATTGAAAATCGAAAATCGAAAAAGTCGGGCCAACTTTTTCAAGTTTTAATTCCATGCCTGAAAAAAAAATCTTCACAATTTTTTGCATAGGTTAAAAGGTACTACAGGGGCGGATCTAGGGGGAGGGTGCAGGGGGTGCGCACCCCCCCCCCCCTTGAGATGACCTGCGGTTTTCTAATACAACTGGTATTCTGCAAAAAAAAAACTATGTGGTTTATTGGTGTTGAAGTAGAGCAAGAGACGAGTGCACCCCCTCCTAAAAAATATCCTGGATCCGCCCCTGCACTAAGCAAAGACTTGTGGACAGAATTAACCTAAAACAGCATTATCGTCGTGAAATATATAGCCCCTTTAAAACCATGTTTTGTAAAATTTGCAGTTTCTTGTATATTAACTTACACTTGAATTAGCGTAAGTCTTTCGAAATCGTTTTAACGGTTACATAATTGGAGCTTTTGAGGCGCTTACATTCTAGAAAAAGGTGAATTGAAAAAGAATTTACTAAATAAGAGACGATGCTGAGTGCAACTTTTACAAGTTCGTTTGTCGCTGAATTTTATCAGTGGTAAATTTATTTTGCTTTTAAAATAATTCTGTTTTTTTTAGGTTGAAAGTCAGGCAAAGTAAAACATTTAGTTAATTCAACTGTGGCGGATATCAAGATAGCGGATGCTGATTTAGAAATAATTAACAATTATTGAATGAGGCTGAGTCATTATCATCAATATTATTTATTGTGATAATTATTTTCACAACTATTATCATTCTTAGTAATATTCATTATTATTATTGCTATTATTATTATCATTATTATTATTATTATTATTATTATTATTATTATTGTTATTATTATTATTATTATTTAACTTTGACATTTTTAAGGTAAGCACGTGCGCACTTGTATATATTTATAGTTAGCTGCCCTACGAACTGTTTGTAACCCTGTTCAAACCAAGCTATACCGTCATGGTTTTGTGGGAGGTAAAGTATATCATGCAAAAAAACTATGAATATAAACTTTGCAGGGTTTGTGACTCGTCTCAGAAAATGTCGAAACTGATCGTATCACGTGAGTATCACGGCTTGATTCAGTGAATGACCGCCATCTTGGAACCACCTTCTTGACAATCTTCTTCTGCGGATAAACTGTCTTCTTGATCGGCTTCGTCTACCTCTAACCCATGTTGACAAGCTTGATCACAGCTGCTTTCCTCTTCGTCTAACTCCCAAGCAATTTTCACAATTCTGTCCTCTTGGACCATGTCACTGGACGAAGCATTTTCAATGACTTCAGCCTCATTTTTCAGATTTTCCCCGTATCCTGGGCTTGCTCCTGGTTCTCCGCCTTTTCTTTTCTTCATTCCAGGTCCTGGATGGCTCTGCTCCTTTTGCTTAATTTTTTCGGGCATCCCTTGAAACGGGCGGCTTCCAAAGGGATCTTTTACCAGTTGTCTGATGGCGTCGCGGTATCTCTTGTTTCGCAATACGTAGATGATAGGGTTAGAAGCGCTTGAAATAAACGTACAGAAACCAACCAGAAAGGAGACCCAATCATTATGCATGCCGTACTCCTTTTTCCAGATTGCCAAAGCAAGTGCCGGTGCGTAGCAGATAAAGTATGTTACCACAGCCAAGGTAACAGTCATGGTGGCTTTTATATCCTGCTTTAGTCGACTGTTGGCTTGGGGCGGGGGCAAGTTTAACCGCGTTCTCTATTAGAAAAGAAAAGAAAAAAAAATACATTATAACATAAAAAAAGTAAAGCGTGCGCTCTGATTGGTCAATTTGGCATATACTATCTGCTTTCCCTGCAACCTAAGGTCATGCTACCGTTTATCAGTAAAGTTGTTTTTGGCTCTACTAAATCCACACCCTAGTGTGCGTACATAACAAAACTCATGCCATTACCCTACATCCTGTTGAGTCTGTTAACAAAGTTATTTTTCTCTCACTTGTGTTATAAAATCAATGGTAAATTGGCTTTGCTTGTACTATTGAGTTATGGATGCACCAAGAATTTGAAAGAGAGATTCCTTTCGAAATTAAAAGTTATCCATTTCCCAAAGGAAGGTCTTGTGGAATCCGGACTCCTGGGCTTTGGAATTGGAAATTCAGCGTAAGGAATCCGGAATCTTGCTAATGGTTGGAAGCTGGATTCCAAGTTCTACTGACAAGGGATCCGGACGCCATTAACTGGAAGCGAATACGGAATCCTCAGCTCGGAATCATGAATAGGCCGTCTTTGATTATCTTAAATGGGGCAAAACACTGGATGTTGTTTCCACTGTTCATGTATTTTGTGCTCGAATTTAATAACCACCTGAAAAACCGGTTGCATGCAACTTGCTTAAAATCGCGAAAACTTTGGTCTCCAGGAAGTTAAGGTAGTCTCACGCAATCGCAAAATTTAGTTTTCTCAAAGCAAGAGAAATCTCTTAGCCCCAACATTTAACACCTGAAACCGACATATAGTTTCACACGCTATGTCGTTCTTTTCTTTTTTTCATAAAATCATTTCTGAGAAAGAGTTGACATTTTAAGAGAAAACGTCCCTGAAGCACTGTCAATAGGTTATGTTTTAGAGGTCAAAAAATAGACATTAATTTATTTCCTACCTGTTTCTTTTTTCCATGAATAGTGTTACCAGTTAAAATGCCAAGGGCTGTCGAGGCTGCCATGAAGAATGCCATGGTAGATGCCATAGCATTTTTCCTGTGTTGGAAAACTTTCCCTCGAGACTCCGCCAATGTTTTGTCAGCTTCCATATCCATTTGCAGCAAAGGAATCGTCGATAAAGCAACTGGTACTGTACAGATCAGCCAAACGAGGACCACAGCTGCATAAGCTTTCCTTGTTGTCTTCCATGTATAGTACTTAAGATCAAGGTATAGTGCCCCGAACCTGTCCAGCATAATTGCAAACATGGAAACCATGTTAAGTAAAGAAAATTCCAGGTGTAATGAGCTTATAGTGATAGCCAAAGTTTTTCCTCTCATCCAGCTGGGTTCCCAGACGTTGGTCAAAGCATGCAGCGGGATGTTAATGACTGCGTTGAGAAAGTCAACTGCCGCGAGGTTAACAAAGAGAACATTCGGAAAAGTGCGAAGATTCTTAAAGCGTGCAAAAATTGCGATGAAGGATCCATTGCCGATCGTTGAAACCAGGGATAAACTCGCTTCCAGAGAAGTCATGAGAATTTTACTGGCCAGAGTTCGTGAAGTCATTTTGCTAATATTTACATACGGCCGCTTATAAATGCCGGACGCTAAATATTTTTATAAATGGGTCGACAACGCTTGACTTTATTTGATACAAAAATATTATCATGTATAGATAATAGGTAGGTAGGGACATAAAGGAACGGAAAGTACGTTTAATAAACCATTGTGTATTCTTATTATACATTGGTCTTGTGAGCCAACTAGTAAAATAAGAAAGTGGGCTTCGTATTGTAACACTCGGGGAAGAAGACTAATTGATTTTTTAAACAAGTGACAAAAGTGTGCTGATTAGAAGCGATAAGTCATGAAAAGTTCATTTGCTTGACTGGCAAAGTAAATTGAGTTTTTCAGCCAAGGATGAAATTTCATAGCTTCACTGTATACGAAAATGAATTGTTGGAAGACCCTTTCACGTTTTTTTTTAACTTATGACATGGACCAAGTAGTAGAATTGCCAAGTTTGAAAGTGATTTGTTTAATAATAGCGAAGATAAAAAGTCGCGAAAATTTACCGACGTTTGTATGGACATGGTGGTGGAGGCACCCCCACCCCTTCTCCCCGCTACCTCCTTCCCCTCCACCATAAACGGCTGTGAATTTTCGCACACTGTGGAGATATATCTTCACCCGTTTAAGACGTATCACTTTCAAACTTGGCAAGTTTATTATCTTCACGGAGGCCTTCACAATGGTGGCGATGGATTTTGTTAACTAATATTAAAACTTAACGAAAAACGTGGAGGGGTCTGTTGTGAACGAGCCGTGCTAAAAAACACTTTTAACATAAAGAAAAAGAAAACATTAAACCAAATAAAACAACTGAAATGATTCTAAATGTCTGGAAAAGTACGAATATAATTAAAGCGGGTAAATCCATAAAAGCAGAAAACATCGTATGAGAGCTGACAAATTTGACTAGCAAACTGAGTTGCTGTGATTTTGCCGAAAATAATTACATTTCGTTTTTAAGTTCAAGGGAAAAATGATTTGTTCCAATTGTATAAAAACAGCTTTAAGATAAACGGAAAGGAAACTACTAGATAAATTAGCAAAACAATGATTTTGTAATCAATCACTATTGCGTTTGGGAATCAGCCAGCTGTTAAGACAGCCATATCTGGAAGAAACCAGAAGACTAAGTCTTAGGCCAAACATGGAACTTTTCATGAGACGAACGAAACTCCAATTTGGGTCGACCTCATCGTCTCTTGGGTCACAGGGCACCCACACAATCTGTTCATGTAGCCGATGTAATTTTATGGTAAATGTACTGGATTTACCATTTGCTTCATCTGTGGGAGTTTATCGTCAGATATGTGCATGGATCAATGTTAAATAAACGTTTTGTTTACTTACCTTACCTATCGTAAATGGTCGTCCTTTAGTCTTAGAAGTGGTATTTTGAGCGATTTTGAGTTCGCTTTTTACTGTTCCTCTTAAACGAAGGACATTTTTGAACGGCACCAGGCTTCGAAGCGATTTTCCACCAAAAAACCGCATCGCTCCGCTTTCAAACCATGAGCAGAAAGCTCGAAAGATTCACGCTTCTTGTAGTACCTTTCCGATCGAAAATCCATCCAAAAGTCCCGGAGCTAGCCCTCGAAAAAAAATTCAAAAACCCCCAGTCTTTCAACGGTTAAAATGTATGGAATTTCCCTCAGAAGGTATAGAAGAAGCATGAATCTTTCGAGCGTGGAATGTTGGAAATATCTCTTAAACTATAGAAGATAATGAGTTGAGACTTTCAGCTCCCAACGTCAGTGGCTTCCTAGCTCAGTTGGTTAGAGCATCGAAGCGTTCAGTATGGCGAAGTCACGGGTATAAATCAGTTGAAGTCCTGAATTTTTTTCAGCCTTCTTACGCAATTGCAGAAATTGCGGTTACAATTGCGAGGATCATTCTCCATTTGATTTCATTTCCGTAGTTCTTATACGGGATATAAATCTCACAATTGACATTCTTATAAATCGTGGATTTGTTCGGTCAACGAAATACTTTTCAGAGGTCACAAAATCGTTCCAGTAATTAAACGTTGCAGTCGTTTTTGCTTTTTGACCTGACTAATGAAAATGAAGAAACGATGCAAGATTGCTAAGAAGCCTTGTCTCGTCTTAAAAGCTTTACTGAAGAAAAACGCCGCTTTAAGTCACTCGTTTTGAAACAAAAAACTCTCTTAAAAACGGAACCGTGGGTATAACATGCCAAAGATAGAGCTAACGGGTCTCTTGACGGTCAAAAGTGGTATTTCTCTAACCATTCCAGGGAGCCAGGATTTTTCCAGAGGTACGCACAATTTTTTTACTCCCCCCCCCCCTCCCCGCACATCAATTGTCAATTACTCACAAATTAAATGAAAAGGCTAGATTTATCTCAGACTTTTATTTAACCTTCGATTTTTTAAGGTACGCACGTGCCTAGCGTGTCTACAGGTAGCTACGCCCCTGCATTCATCCTCTACCGTCCTGATCTTCTTCTGCAGGCCTGATCTTCTGAGCGGTTTCACTCTTCGTTTTCCTTCCAAGCTATTTTCACTATTTTGTCAGCCAGGACCATTTGACTTGTCGCAAAATGTCCATCTCCGATGCCTCTATTATGAGTTTCTTCATGTACGGTGGATACTCCTGGTTCTTCGCCTTTCCTCAGCTTCGACACATGCTCTGGTCTTCTCTTCTCTTTCCTGTTATTTTTGACTGACTCCTCTTGAAACGAGCTGCTCCCAAAAGGATCTTTTACCAGTTGCCTGATGGCTTTGCGGTATCTTTTGTTTCGTAATACGTAGATGATAGGGTTTGAAGCGCTTGAAATAAACGTACAAAAAGCAACCAAAAAGGAAACCCAAACATGTTTCGTGAAGTATTTTGTGTTACTTCTCCAGACTGAGTAGGTAATTGCTGGTAAGTAGCAGGCATAGAACGTTACCACAGCCATAGCAACAGTCACGGTGGCTTTGATATCCTGTTTTTCGCGACCTTCAGCTTGGAGCTTTGGTAAATTCAACTGCATTCTCTACAAGAAAAGGGAAAGTATTTGATTATAAAAATTTTAAAATCTGGATTGTGAAGGGTTTATTACCTCACGTGTATTTAAAAAGCCATTTTATACTAAAGTTTAACAGCCCAGCTGCGCCTTAAGTTTGCCACAGATTTTAATTTAGGCGATGTTCACTCTATATCGGATAACTTTTGTGCCGGCACGAAGACCATATTGGATAGTGTTTCGGTTCACACATAAGAACGGTGATTTCGGAACGATTTCTGTAACGAAGCGAAACTGCTCCGCGCCGATCTCTAAAGTGGACAGTCACATATCAAATTAGGTGTTTATACAATGCTGGATAGCATTTTGTGTCGGCACGAAAAGCCGCTATCTGCATGGTATACAGTAAACATTTTGACCAAAAGTCTGGCTTTAATATGGGAAATTTATATTACATTAAATGTATACAACCATTGTTGAAAACTGCATATCTTCTTGATTTTTTGTAAATAAATGCCTTATATGAAGCACAAATACCATTTATAGCAATTTCTTGTAATCAACAACAGTATCCTTCTTCATAAAAATTAAGAACCTATTTAACCTAAACTTCTATTAAGTATTCCAAACTATATTCTACACTTTTTTTGCCAAACTTCAAAAAATCTAGGTCCTTCTTCGCGGCGTTTTACTGTAGTGTTCTCGAACGTATCCTTAATAATACTAATTTTCCTACCTTTTTCTTATTTTGGTATATGGTGTAACCCGTCAAGACTCCAAGGACTGTTGAGGCTGCCATGAATACGGCCATAGTAGATGCAGTTATCTCTTTCCTCTGTTGAAAAATTTTCTCCCTAGCCTCTGCCATCGTTGTGTCAGCTTCCATATCCATTTGCAGCAACGAAATTGTAGATAAGGCAGTGAGGACGGTACAGATCAACCAAATGAGGACCACAGCTGCATAAGCTTTACTTTTTGTCTTCCATTTGTAGTGCTTTAGACTTAAGTGCAGGGCCAGGAATCTGTCCAGCATAATTGCAAACATGGAGACCATGTTAAGCAAAACAAACTCCAAGTGAAACGAAGTTGAAATAACGGCCAAAGTTTTTCCTCTCATCCAGCTGGTTTCCCAGACGAAAGAAAAAAGATATAGCGGGATATTAATGACTGCGTTGAGAAAGTCTACCACCGCAAGATTGGCGAAAAGAATGTTCGGAAAATTGCGAAGATTCCTAAATCGGACAAAAATTGCGATGAAAGATCCATTGCCGATTATTGAAACCAAAGTTAAGCTCGAGTCCAGGGATGACATGATAACTTTACTGACAAAAGTTTTTGAGGCCATTTTGTCAATATTGATACGAATCCGAGTCGCAAACACTTCTTTATAAAATGCAAATATAATTAACACGTTACGAAAATAAAACCTACTTGATTCAAGCATTATTGTGTGTGTTTTTTCCGATGGAGTGATCTCGATATCTCTCTTTAATGAAGTGATCGGAAGTTCTTTTATGCTAGGGTATGCGAAAGATCAATTCAGTAATTGTGAAAAATAAAACTATTTTATCTAAGTGATTCTAAAACATTACAATGACCAAAATATCAAACTTAATGGATCAAAAGGTAATTATCGTTGCAGGAATTTTTAAGTTCTGAATATTCGCCTCTGAGAATCACATATCTAGGACTACGAGGTTTCTTCGCAACTGCGTCGGTGAATGAAGTTATCATTCGCTCTTAGAGGTCAACTTGAATCCTTTCGTTGTTTTATATTTTGAAAATAGCATTATTGATATCGGCGCTATATAAGTATTATTATTATTTCTTAATTTCCTTGCTGTTCTTTTTTTCTGGAAAAATAATTAAAGGATCAAATTTTGATGAGGGAGTTTTTGAATACATTTTTATGGGCAGCTGATTATGATTCAGTAGAGGATCGGCATTGATGTTGTTTGCGTATATAATGTTAGAATGAATGAAGTACACTAAAACCACGGCTAGATCGAACTCAGTTGAAGTTCAGTTTCATTAGAGGATTTTTGCTCCCTTAGCTTTATTTTTTGTGACCGTAGAAAATGATTGTCATCACTATAAGTTAACAGACGTTTGCTAAACATTGGAGGCATTATACAATTACAATTAGGGAGAGAAAACCTTCTTATTTCAGTTAATAAAAGGGTTCAGCGATATCGTCCTTGTGCTGCCCAAATGTTGTCTGAGAACAAACCCATAGAAATTAGCGAAAAAACTCATGAAAATTGTCATTATTTCACTCTCCTGAAAGATTATTTCCTAACGTGGGCAGGAGCTGCTGGGGCTTTGTTTCTGCAGCTAACGAGTTTTATCCATTTTAGACGGAGGTTTGGCATACACTTCAAATTTTGATCACCACTTTAATTTTGTTTACTGAAATTTGTGAAATAAATAAACAAATAATTCAGTAATAAAATGAGTAAATAGATAAATAGATATATCTAATTTGCGCCTGTTGTCTGCAGTTTTTCCATGATAAGTTGTGATTGGCGGGCATTATGACACACTGTGTAAAGAATGCCAAAAATCTATACCAGACACTCAAAAAACTCCAAAAGGTGCCCAAAAATTACTTTGCGTTCTGCCAGCCATAGCTGCTTTTATTATTTGGTTTAGTCTGAGATAAAAAACCATCCTCCATAATTTACAATTTTAAACCTTTTAGCATTTCCTCAGTGTCGAGTCATTCTCAACGTCAGTGTACGTTATATCCTTCTTACAACAGCTAACCACTCCTTAAGAACACCTTTGAACACTCCGTTCGTACCAACAATGTTCATGCATTTTTATTTCTCTAGAAACGAGGACATCACTATAAATATGGGCAGTTGGGTAATTTGTTCCTTAGACCCTGTTTACATGGAGTGGGGTACCCCGGTCTAGTGGGGTAAGTTTCTTTTCTTTTGTGTCCCCCAGAGCGTGAAAACAAAAGAAACCAACCCCACTAGACCGGGGTCCCCCACTCCATGTAAACAGGCCCTTAGTTGTGTGGTTCATATGGCTGATTCACTCAGTATGAATATTCCGGTTGCTGCCTTTATCAATATTTTATCGGTTGTTATGTTCCGACAGTTAGCATGCAATTAACCATGCAATTCACGTCCTTCTTTTTCGATAGACTTAAGCCAAACTTAATTTACTTATTTTAATTTGTATTTTTTTAACTAACTATCTTTTCTTTTCTCAAAGTATAGGCTTAAATTAGCTTCTTTTTTGAAAACCGCTTCCACCCTGAATTTCGCGACCGTGCACTGAAAATCCTGAAATCATGCTGAAAAATGGCGCCGACACATTTTTCAATCCTGATAACTTAACAGCGGTGTCACAGCGTTTTGGGCATCCCCGCGTTTTGGGCATTCCCATTCCCAAATCCCTAGCGTTTTGGACATCCCCTTCTCATATTACTGCAGCGTTTTGGGCATCCCCCGGTACCCTCCTGGGATGCCCAAATCCCTAGTGTTTTGGTCATCCCCTCCAAAAAAATGCTGGATTTCGCGGGAAAATCGAAAACGTTTTAGAGATGGCTTCCGCTAAATATAGAAATCTTTTCCAGTATCTTAAAAAGAAGGCCTATCCGGAAGGCTTTACAAAGCAAAAAACGACTCTGCGAAAATTTGCCAAAAAGTTCGAGTATGACTCAAAATTAGAGTCCTTGTTCTACGTGGCCAAGGAGAAGGATGGCACAGCGCTTCGACGACTTGTTATCACCGAGGAAGAGAAAGCGAGGGTCTTGGAAGAGTGCCACTCTGCTCCTTTTTCTGGACACGCCGGCCGCGATAATACTTTTGCACCCAGTGAAGGTTGTTCCCAAGGTGTGGTACTTGCTCGGAATTGATTTAATAGAAGCCCTTACTACATCTCCAAACGGCAACAGATTTCTTCTGTCCCGTAGGTGCAAGATCAAGAGGCCTCTGCATAAATTGTGTGACAGTCTTTGGTGTGTCAAGTAGCGCTGCGGGGTTAAGTTGTACAGGCCTCAAATGTCATGCATACTATGAATTCAACACCGCAAAACGCAGTTTTATTCATATTTGTTTTTTGATTGCTTTGTTTAGTATTTTTGTTTTGGGATGTTTGGAATCAGACGATCGCAGCTGCCGGCGATTGCGGCATTGCTCGCTTGTAAACAGTTCTATTAAATAAAATTGAAGCTTTGCAAACAATGAAGCGTTGTACAGCGCAGAGATGATACGCGGTTGTAAATTTTCAGTTTCGTCATGTTTTGAGCCAACGTTTACTGCCTATGGGTTTTTTTTTCTACGCGATAAACCCGGCGAAACGGTGTCAGACGATATAATTCTAACATGCATCTACACTATTCAGCCGTAAATTCGTGATTGACAATCCCGACTTCTCCCCAGTCTGAAATAATTTAGGCAAAGTCGAAGCGATCAGCGTTTTGGGCATCCCCCTCCGGGGATGCCCAAAACGCTAGGGATATGGGAGTGGGGATGCCCAAAACGCTGTGACAGCGGTAAATACTCGTCACCAGTTTCCCTAAACGGTCCCTTAGTATCCGCGCCTTTCCTTCCTGAACATGGCGCCCTTGAATGAGTTTGTTTTCGTTCATTTTTGTGCAGTCATTGTATTTTGTGGCCTTGTCTAGTGGTCAAAACACTGCTTATCTCAACAATGATATCCCCTTCTGCTTTGAATATGTTCTCGCCTTCGTCCGCTAGTTCCGAGGACATTGGGTCGTCGTCTTTATTTCCTTCTCTGGACACGGGCGGCTTGTCAACATCTGGTATCACTTCCGAAGAGGTCGAAGAACAGCCAGAGGACGACGAATCGGAATAGTAAGTAGTGCGGTTACTCGAAACTAATCACAGAGTGCACCTACAGTAGTATAGCGCAGTCTCCGCGTCGGTAAACTATTCCCTTTATCTCCCAGCCCCTAGCTGTTTGAGGACGTATAAAACGTCCCGTCGTCCAGCTGTAATACCACCCAACCCCTTCTTTTAATATTTAGTTTAGTCGTGTTTCAGTTGATAATCAGGCTTTCGTTACTCTTAGGGCACCCTCAGTCACTCTATATAAAGAACTCAAGCAAGTACACGCGCAAAAACTGATACATTCCATTCCAAACCCTTATTCAACCTGTCGATTCAAGAAAGTCTTATTTGAGCTAGTCAATGAAGAATTTTAAAATTGTACAATAATTAATGCTATGAATATAATAATCATTTTATCTTTTGTAGGAGATTAATTTTTGTTATTACTACCATTATTATTAACTTAATTTTCTTTATTTATGCAGATGTCTTGCGTGATGGCTCCCCTATTGCAAGACTAGAAATTTTTGAATAAAGTTTGAATAAAGGTTGAACCTTTACTGGCCCTGCAGTGGGGGTGCCATCATGCAAGACATTTAAGTATTAAATGAATAAAAATTAAGTTAATAATAATAAAAATAAAAATAATAATAATAATAATAATAATAGTAGTAATAAAATCTCCTACAATAGATAAAAATGAATAAAAATACTTACAGCATATTTACTGACTCACTAAAATACTCAAATAAGAAATTTTTGAATCGATCAGCGGACTTAATGTTAACAATTTCATGTGGTAACACATTCCAGTCCTTGGCAGTTGTATAGAAATAGCTATTCTTATATTTCTCAGTATTTGATTGCAATTCAATTAACTTGTTCTGGCTAGACTTCATAAATGTCTTCTTGGCTCCACAACATAATCTGGGAAAGCCAGGCCACTATCATCATGAATAATTATTGTTTTAACTGCGAGATTATTCTTTGTTCCTTCAGTAGTATCCAGTTTAACTTGTTCAAGAATTTTGTAACTGTTTCTGGTTCCCTTGTATAACAGTTTTTGACGAAGTGTGTGGCTCTCCTCTGTACACCCTTAATTTGTTTGACGTGTTTTTTTTTTAACTGTTGTTTGCCAGATAAATCTGAGAAACCTATTGCTTTCATGACTTTGTTATCCAAAAAAAAAAAAAAAAGGTTCGCATATGTGAGTGATTTTTTTTTCTGTTCGTAGTTGTGATACAACTGAACCCTCTAATGCAGAATTAATGGAAAAGACCCTTTTGGATTTGTCAGAGGTAATTAAATGTATAAGTCGCTTTGGTATATAAAAAAAATTATGTTGTAGGTCAAATGAAATTCAGTTTAAAATGGTTTCACCCTAGTTTGATTTTTAATAGATTATTTGCTTTGTCTCCCAGCCCAAATATAATTTATGACCATGAATCATAAAAGAATATTAGCATAAGTAGGCAGACTCCATAAGTTCTTAGCTTTTTGGTGTGCCTGCAGTTTTTCTTAGCTTAATGCATAGTATCGCTCTCAGTGTCATTCAGAGATCCTTAAATTTAATTTCCTTGGTGAAGTAACTTTGGGTGTCTATTTCTTTAATTACTGAGTGCACTGAGTGTAGGCAAAGATTTTGTTGAAAAAAAAAAAAAATCAAAAAAGTCTTGGTTGTGTTACTTCCCTTTAGGCCCAGACAGACTCAGCCAGAGAGATTTTGCTCATTTTTTTTTTGTGAATATGTTTTACATTGCCCTGAGTTGGTTTGAAGTGAACATCCAGATCTCTTGGTCTACATGTATTTTTGTTGCCTAGTATGTGATCGAAAAGTGTACCCAAAACAAATTCTGATGTTATTTGATTTAGAATTTTGCTTTCCAGAATTAAAGACAGTTGAATCTGTCAAAAGTTTGTGGTATTTACAAATTTGATTGAAGATTAATGGCATCTATTTGCTTGCTGTTTTTTTTTATGACATCCACTTGAGTGAATGTTTGTAGAGGTCAAAACACTGCTTATCCTAACCATGATATCCCCTTTGGCTTTGAATATGATTGTGTTCGCCCTCGTCCACTACATGTAGTTCCGAGGACATACCTCGAGGGGGGTTACTTGGGTTAATTTTTGCTGGGTATGTGCCACTAGCCTCTCCAAACCCTTACCCCATTATAGTCTATTCTGTGGCCAAATGTAAACCCCATCTTGACGATCCCAATTTAGTAACTTTCTGTTTCTGCATCTACCTTATAAAGCCTTTTAACTAGGCCACCCTGAAGTGAATTGACACATTGGCTAAACTTAATGAAGTAAAATCTTCCCATTTTTAAATCCCTACCTACCTGAACTTTCTGATCCCCCAAACCCGAAAAAAGTGCAATCCCATTCTAGTAACTCTAATGAAAATGCAGGCCCATTATAGTCAATCCAGTTATGAAAATATGACCCCACCCAGCAGCACATCCCCATTAGCCTACAGGTTACTAGGAAACTTCACTTGTTTATCATTGTCTTTGTTTTCATAACATTTTTGTTTGATTGAGCAGGCTTTTTGTAAGGAAATGTGGCATTCGGCTTTGTTTGTGTACAATAATTAGCTGTAATGTAATTTGTTTTCCGTAACAGCGCATTTTACTTCAGAATGGAGGAAAGTTACATGTTAAAGATATTGGTGATGGAATTGTTGAAAGTGGCCTTGTTCCCCCCAGGTTAGTGTTGATTTTCTTTAAGGGTAAAATGGTTTGTATAGTCTTGTAAAGGTCATTGAATTTTATGAGTCGTCTTGAAAAGTCCTTGAATTCAGCTAAGGTCCTTGAAAAGTACTTGATTTCTTTATTAGGTCTTTAAAAGTCCTTGAAATTCACTACCTTGTCTATGCCAACCACCCCTTTCTGTAAAATAAGATTATTTTGCTTCTCAAGGAAAATTTGGCTCATCCTTGGTGTAAGCCAATAGGGTGATCAAAAGGGGGTTAAAGAATGCTGATTTATCATATAAATCTTAGTCCTTAAAAATTGTAATTTGTCTTTGAAAAAGCCTTGAAAAGTCCTTGAATTTTTCTTTGTCTGAAGTGGTACGAACCATGGGGTAATAATGTCTGCCTTATTCATGTAGCCTTTTTTCCACATTTGAGTACCTCAAAAATTAGACTGCTCAGAAATACATGTAGGTCCAAATTTTTTTGTATTTCTATGAATTACCAGTATACTGAAAAACGAATACGTTAATATTTGCATCATTCATCAGATTTTTCTGAAAGACTTTTAAATTACTTTCTTAGAACTGATGGCTCTCGTGGCAGTTAAATGATTAAGCTCAGACAATTATGATTCCTCCATTTTCTTGACAATTACTACACCTTTCCCAAGCAAAATGAGTGCAAGATGTTTGATTGTAGTTTGCTTTGATTAAACATTTTAGGTCAAAGGCGTTAAACAGTCTTGAAGCAATTCTCTATCGTGAGGTCAGTTGGTATTTACTTAGAAGCCACAACATCAAAAAGAAACAGGATGTTCACATGTACATGTATCTCATTTTGACAATAATTGTTTTGTGTGACTACAGTCGAACCTCCAAGTGCAAGTACCACCTCTCGTAAGCGACAACCTTTCATAAACGATCAACCATCAATTCAAAACACCGAACTTTTACCGGTCAAAACCTCATGGTTGGAACTTCTCAAACCACCTGTTGTAAGAGACTGGGACCTTGTTTCAGTGCTGATGGTTTAATAATTTCCTATAGCTTGTTACCCTTTAGTAATTTACTACTTGACACATGGTGGGATCTCTATGTTCGCTGCATGTATTATGCTGCTTAGAGTATATGAAGAACTTCTAGCAACAACATGGAACTATACACATATTGCAACTTTAGAAATTGCATGCATCGATCTATCTTCCAAGAAGTAGATGTGTCAAGACCTCTCTTGTGAGGAACCTCTCTGTAATTCTACTCTTGTAAATGATCACCTCCTGTAGGTCTTCACATTTTAAGTGGTTGCTTACAGGACTTTTGACTGTATTAAAATAACATAACATAACATACACTTTATTAAGACTCCTCTATACGGGGCTATTCTAAACAATATTCTAAATAATAGCTTAAGACAAGAAAAACATGAAAAAAAAATGGACCAAAAGCTCTTAGTATCTACACTTACTTTTGACAATTTTTTTGTAGACTTTCCGTGAAGGATCCAGATTTAAAAGAATTGATAATCGTTTTGGATGGTTTGCTTTGATGGTGAGAACTTGATGACTATGAATAAGTAGGTGTATATCCCCATGTGCACTGTAAAGGAGCTGTTCCATGAAAAATAACCAAATCTGGCCACCAGATTGAGTGAAATAAACAAACAATAATACCCACCGCAAACAGTAAGGCAACCTTTGAGTACCTCAGCAAATGCAATATTATTATGGTATACATGTGGATGGACAAGATCAAAGATAATAACAATATATTGTAATGGTAGTTTTTGAATACTGTTCAACCTCAATTTTTCAAAGTTGAGTCTTTTTTTTATAATTTTTAAAATAGGAGATGTTTATTTGACAGATCACATTCTGCAGGTCAAAATTACAGGTCACGGTTTCACATGTAAACTAAGCCAAATAGTTTCTTCTTATTCAAAAACAGCATTTTGGATCAATGGATTTCATTAAGGCTAGGAGAAACGTTTGGTCTGTATTCTGAACTGTTCATTTTGTAAAAAAGTCTGCTGTTCAAAATAGCCCTCAGGAAAAAAAAAATGTTGGTTATGATGCTTGATTTTGCCATTTAGAAGTAATAAAAAAAACTTTGGCTATGATTCAGATTCAAAGTATGACGTGGTCCTTTAATCACACAGGAAGCTGACATTGATGATGACGAAGATGATGAGTCCATGGATAATGAAAACACTGAGGGAGATGACCAGGTATTGCCTGTGAAATTTTAGTATAATCTCAACTGACCAATTACTTGCTTCTTAATCCTTTTAACAGCTAGACCATGTTATGGCCAGGTTATCTGACTCTCAAGTTTTAAATCTGTGGACGAAATCTTATAGTGGTACCATTCAAATGAAACGTCTTTGGCAGTACACTCGCATGATACTATAATTATTAACATTCACAGGGAAGCTTCCTTGTCCAGTTATAGTTAAGCTTCTGAAAAGGTTTATCCAGTTGAATGGAAACAGCATTGTCTACATTGTAGTTGTCAAAGTGTTGGAATACAGGGTGCAAAGAAAGTCAGTCATTTTTAAAGCTTATTCTTCGGGCAAGCTGTAACCAGCATGTACTAGCCCAAGAGTCATTTCAACTTGCCCAAAAAACTTTGATGAATGGGGTGGTGTGCCACCCAGTTCTCCAAATCCTCACCCCTTTTCAGACCAAAAAATGTCTTTTTTTCACACCCTTTTTCAGACCTAGCCCAGAAGAAGTTATGTCATCATTACTTAGATTAGAACAACAACAAAAAAAGATTTCTTAGCATCCATTGTGGATTCGCACATTTCTTTTTTACTTATTAGGAACTGAAATGATAAATGTGTTCATGCACTTCTGTAGTTCACTCAAAAACCATATCTGATTCCAGACCAAAATGGGCAAAGTCTATACCTGTTTTCAGACCAAAATGGTGCAAGAACCATACCCTTTGGGGCAGCACATACCTATATGGCTTATATAAGGGAGTACCCCCTCCCCTGACCAAGGTTTAGGTAGTAACCTTATTTGTAATGGATTTGCATGTTGCATATTAATGTCATGATGCTGTTTGACACCATTTTGTTCTCTGTTGATCACATGCAGTCTGTTAGAGCTTCAGCATCAAAACATCCTATTGACTACAAAAGGAAATACCTTGGAATAAAAAGGATGGTGAAACAACTGGTGTTTGTATGTATTGTTTTTTATTTCTCCTATTTTTTTTGTTAATCAACTTTTTAGTAACTTTAGCGAAAAAAATAATCTTGTAAAATTTGTACAATACATGTGGACAATAATAGACAGCTAATTTATACACTAATTACAGTACATGTACACAGTGAAGTAAAAAGAAACCAAAAAAAAGCAAGCAAAACAAAAAAAGAACGTTTACATACATTGTTTATTGGGGGGAACAGAAAAAGTATTACTATAGAAGAAAGTTTTACTGAATAGAGGAGATTTCAGATAATATTGTGTGGACCGCTTAAAAAGCATTTTCATTTGGAATTAGGGGAATGCAGTCACATCAAGCTAAGAGCCTATTTTAAGCTGAATAATGAACTTGGATATAAAATAAATTTGGATGTAAAAATAGCTTTATTTTGCATTGTTTTACCGTTTTACGTACTTGTATAACAGGAGAAGATGCAAGTCCTTTAGCTGTTTGAGAAAAATCTGTAGTCAAGTTTTCTCCTATATTTTGTTAGGTGAATAGAGTGTGGGGTGTGGCTGGTTACATGTCACTTGATGTAGTTCATACACAAAATCATGGAATGAGAAAGTTTTTGCTTAACAATCTTCTTCCTTGTTGCTCTCTTGTGGCATCTTTATAGTCATTACAGAATGCTTCACTGCTGCATGACTATGGCAGAGGTGCAATTATTCAGCAGTATTAAAGCTGTGAAGCATTCTGTAATAATGTAAAAAGGACATAACTGTAAGCTTTTGTCTGGTAGACAAAACAAAAATCTGTTTTGGGCTCAGTCAAGGATATGCAGTTATAAAAATTCTCAGGGACCCAGAATAACTGATGGCTTGCATGGCTTGCATCTTTTGGGATGCAACGATTGATCCCGATTAGCCAACGAGCAAGCTCTCCAGTGTGCTCTGGCAGTGGGGCGGGAAAAGGAAGGAGAGGTTGCAACTTCGTCTCTGGAATTTGAATTTTGTCATAGATTGAGGGTGCGTGATACAGTGGATTTTGCTTACTTAGGATTAATGGACATTGTGTACTTACTTTTGTGCAGGAAAATGGAGCTCTAAGTGATGAAATAGTACGAACTGAGACAAAGCTTCAACGGGCAAAAGCTGAGAGAAAGTAATGTTTTACACTTTTATAATGTTTGTGGCAATGTTAGAAATGTGTTAGAGACATTAAATTTTGGGTCTTCCTGGTTAATACTTATAGAAATTACATTGACTTATGATAAGTAGAATTGAGTGCTAGAATACTTGACTTGTACAGATACCATGTAGTGATTGTATTGGAATATTTTTTTTATGGCTGGACCTCTGCAAGTCGACAAAGTAAAGCAAATCTTATGTACTGTAAGTTCTGATTGGCAACTGAAGCAACAAAGATGCTTGCAGGGCACAGCCCCCCTTCTAGCTTCCTCCACAAGAAAAAAGTCTGTTGGTCATAACTAATAAATTACTATAAACCTTTGTTATTCTATCTTGTTTTAGTCAAGATGGCAGGATATTGGTCTTGTTCTTGTTATTTTTTTTCATCTTTAATGACCTTAGCTTGTACATAGAGCTTCACCCTGCAAGAAGAACTTCCTTTTGTCTTCTTGCTGGAGTGAAGAGGAGAAAATGGAAACTCTCTCTCTTTCTAAATCGTTTCAAGCCTTTGAAGATGCTAGTGCCTGAACTTCTGGACTTGTTAATCTTGTTTGCTTTTGACATAATGTTTTTTAGTGAGCATCCATTATTGGTAAACCAATGGTCATTACTGTGCCTGTTTTACCAAGTGCACAGCTATTAGGCATGGGGTCAAAACTATTATCCTAACAACATGTAGCACATGCTCAACTAAGATCTTACGAGATTCATGCAGAGTCTTTCTTTAGTACCCTGAAATCGATGTCACTACAATGTTGTGCTAAACATCATTGTTGCAAATCATCCTGTGTAAAATAACAATCGGCCAGAACATTAGTTGAGACATGTACTTCGACCTAAAACGACTTTCAGACATTCTACTGACTTGAAAAGAGGAAAATTATGAAGCTTTTTCTCCCCCATCCCCTCCATGCAATGTTGAGCCACTGTTTGAGCTACCTATAGAAAATAACAAACATCCCAATTTTGAATGGAAGGGAGGGGGAGGGGTGTGGATTTTTTTGTTCTCTGAAGTTACCCTATTTGAGTACAATGTCTCAATAATTTTGACGCCGATTGTAGGTTATAGTGAATGAATACATTTCTTTAGCGTCGTTGTATGACTACGGCACGAAACTTCCTAATTTCACGTGCCTGCTTTATAAAGTAGATGAACAAAACAAAATTTTGTTTTCTTTTTCTAAACTTATTACAAAATTAATGCTCTCTCTTGCCTTTAAGGTTCATTCTCAAGAGACTGTTTCAGTACCAAACAGCTGCAGAAGCAGGGGTTTTTCAGATGCCTACCTATGCTCCGTTCCCTCCAGACATTTTACCACCTGTTGTACTCCCCCCTCATGTTATGAACAAGGTTAAAGCTCCCAAGGTCAAGGTTAAGAGACCAGTGGCTAAGTCAAAGACGAACAAAGAAGCTAAGGCTCCAACTGCAACAGCAGTGAAGGCCCAGAAGGCTGCAGCAGATATTACAGGTTGGTAGTGTTTTCAATTGGTAACTTAAATCAGTGTTAGGTACAGAACTGTTAATTCATGGAAGCCAATGTGGTCAGTGCTTAACCCTTTAAACCCTAAGGTCAAAATTTGAATTCTCACTTGTTGCCCCTATTGATTTGCTACAGAAGTAGTGGGGAGAAGTTGATAAAATATCAAGTACATTGTGAATTCATCTTGGGTGATCATGTTTGCAATTCTCATGACCACTCTGTTTTATAAAGTATTGATATTGAAAGGAGAAATTTGATGCTGATCACTCTTAGGGCTTAAACGGTTAAAAGGTAAAGTTCCTAAATGTTTTACATTGGTAACTTGTAACGGTCCTTACATCTTAAAACTGACAAACTTGAGGCTGATAGTGCACTCATTTTACCCCCCTCTCTCCATTAGTTTTCCACATTGTGTATTTAAAGTTACTGAAAAGCTATTTGCGCACAGAAAGGAAAGAAATGAAAGCATGGATTTGAGTCACACCTGGAAATAAAAAAAAATGAATAAAGAAAATGTATTAGTCCTGGACTACTGGGTGGGACTTTTTTTGACGCCTGCTTTGTAACTATCCTATAATTCAAAATTCAGGAAGAACTAAGAATTAACCGCTGGATGCCCGCTAAGCTTTTGGACCGCTTCACTGCTAATCTCATGGACTGCTTGACCACTAAGCATGTGGACCACTTGACCGCTAAGCTTGTTGTGGTTAACTTAGTTAAATTACATGTAACCAAATTAAAAATGTATGTTAATACAGTCACTTTAAAAGCTCTTACATCACATTCTGATGCTGAATCAATTACTTCCTTTTTTTTTGTTAACTCTGTTGAAGCTATATAGTGTAATGTGAATGGTTAATTTTTCTATGGTATAGTTAACCACCACATTATGTATTGTTCAACAATCAGATTACAGTGACTATTAAAGTTATTGCATTGTTTACATCTTGAACGAAGACTGACGCTTTGTTTTGTGGCTAGGAGCTAAAGATGTGGTGAACGAAAAACCAGTAAAGCAAGAAAAAAAGAAACCTGCAAAACCAAAGAAACCCAAAGCACAGCAGTCTGAAAGCTCTCAACCTGTGACTTCTGTCGTTGCTGATGCTGCTCCTAAAAGTGTCGTAGCGAATGTACCAGGAATTCCATCTGTGAAACCAAAGAGAAAGAAACCAGGAACAGCTGTGAAGCGCAAAGTACAACCTATTGCAGTGGATCCCAAAGGTAAAAGAAAAGGTTTTCTGTCAGTATCATTTTGAAAAGATTGCAGGCCTTTTTATGAGCTGCATGGTTGTGTGGTCCCCTGTAAGGGAATCCAATTCAGTCTGGGTTTTAGGATTCCACGCCATGAGAGATTCTGGATTCCAGATTCCAGAATCCAGGTACTGGATTCCGGCCTCTTTGTCAGTGGAGCTTGGATGGACTTAGTGGGATTCCAGATCCCTTGAGCTGTATTCCAGATTCCAATGCCCAGGATTTTGGATTCCTCAGGCAAAATTTCATGGTTTCCGGAATTCAGAATCCAGATTCCCTAACCTGGGGCGAATCATTAAAATTGAAGATGAGACAGCTAAGCTTATATACACTAGAACAGGCTCTTTTTGTAGAGGATGTAGAGAAAGCTAGAAAATGAAAGAAGACAGAGAGGCAAAAGGAGCCTCCTGCACCTCTAAGTTAAAGAGTTTTAAGAGTTTGAGTTTGAGTTTGAGAGTTACCATGAAACGTTGTGTATTTTCAACCCCTTTATAGAGAATAGAGTATAATCTTACTCATGTACATAAACTTAAGAAAGCAACGAATTAAAGATTGTTCTTGTAATTTTTTAAGGCAGGTTATGCTTAGGTTGGAGGAGGGGGGGGGAGGGGGTGACTTGACAGCTTGTAATGTTTCTGAAGTGTGTTTCTATTCTTACTCTGTTATGATGATGTTACTAATTTTGTCAGTAGTACTCATGGTTTTCTCTTAAACAGGTAAACCCATTTTCCCAATAGTTCTTGGAGGTCTTACTGTTCACAGTCTTGGCGAGGTGAGTCATGCTCTCTATGTGGAAGTAGTTAGTTTTATATTAGATACCATTAAGCGGTTTTCATTTGAGTGTCGAAAAGTAATTGGTTTTGCACTTTCTACACGATGCGATTGGCTTAAAAGATTCGCGCCACCTTTTCATCCAATCAGAAGTAAAACCAAAGCCAATTGTGACGCGCTCGCATGCATTTTCCCGCGCTTTGCGTCAGCCACATGTAATTACTTCGAGTTTTGATTGGTTCAATGTATTGTCTGTGTCCTATGTGATTGGCCAGAGTAATTACCTTGGTTTTGGTTTTACGACACTCAAACGAAAACCACTCTAGAATCTAAGACCAAAACGACTTTGTCCAATACTAAACAGTGCGCGCGCGTAAACCCGCGTCTTTTTGGCGGGAAAATGCAGTAGCCGTCGTAATTCTTCTACGGGATTTAGCTTGAATGTCGAAGTGAAAGAAAGAAGTTATCAAATGTCAGACTGTTTTTTTTTCATTTTTCGACCGGGAGAGGGCTTAACCTCCTTCAATAAAAATTTGCGTGTTAACTTTTCTGGTGGAAAAAGTAAAATGAAGCTTTCCGGGGTGTCTAGTTTTTTAGAATGGGCGACAAAAACTTTAAGTTAAATCTCGTCCTCACCGTCGTCCTTATATCCTAGAATCTAAAGGTCTTAGTTTTAATTTTCAGTTACAGGAAAGTCAAAGAACTTTCAGTACGTAGTGGGTTTTTTTAGTGTTAGAAGTTTTGGCTGAACGGTAAAGATATCACTTTAGCATTGATCTTTTAAACACTGTGCCGAGTCGGGTCAGCCGATTTTGCTCTGTTTTAGCTAGTGCTTAAGGGAAATTTTCTTATACAGTACCTCGTTTCTGTGGTTGGTTTGTATGCGATTTTATTTCCATTCTGCCGTTCTGAATAGAAAATATTGAAATGTTCTCTTATTGGATCAGTCAATTGTATTCTCTTGTAGCAACTTTTGGGAAAAAAGTATTCCCGTAGTGTTTCATATAGATTGTCTACAGCGACGTGGTTTCTCTTCTGAGCGTTTTAGTTGACTTCTCGAGTGAGCTAGTTATCTTCTTAAGTGCTGACAGGAAATTCTCTTTACTTATTATCTGTTTCATAGATTGTTCATGAGCGACCTGGTTTCCATTCTGAGCGTTACATTTGGCCCATTGGCTACTGTAGCTCCAGAAGTTATCCTAGCATGAAGAACCCCGAAGATAAATGCATTTATACCTGCAAAATTCTAGATGGAGGATTTGGCCCTCAGGTAGGAATTAAAAGAAGAGTTCTCACCAAACTCTGGGGGTATTTTGGGTAATTTGTAAAGTTTCAAACACATGATACCGTTTTTAGACTTGTCAAAGCGCGAACTATGACTTTGGTGAAGGCTTGAAATTTTCCTATATTGTCAGTCTTTCAATTTTTACTACAAAATATTTTGTTCTAATAATAAGAGGAAAATGTTTCATCTGTTTCACTCTATACATGTGTTAGCGCCTGCTTTTGAGGTAGTGATAACTTTAACAAGGCAACTGGAGTTTCACTCTGGTTTGCTATACCATTAATAACCAGCGAGCCCTTCGCAATTTGAAACCCCAGTTTGGCCGCCGTCAATATTTCCTTGTGGGTCGTATCATGGGTGTTAGCAGTGAGCATAGTTACTGTAGATATCTAGTTTTAGTGCCTATATTAATTTTTTCTTCCACTGTTGCATTCTAAATTTCTTCTCATGAAACCATCGTCATAATTACTTTGTAATAAGAGTCGAACATGACAAGTCTGTGGTAAGGCTACTGAGTCGAAATTAAAGAAATTTGTTACGTGAATGAATAGGCTTCCAAGAGCCCTTTGGGATTATTGCACGGGCGAGTGTATTATACATGCGCAAACTGTTCGTTTGCTTGCTCTTTGACTGAAAGGTTTAGGAAGGGGGGGGGGGGGGGGTGGGGAGCAGGGGAGTGCGAAAACCTCCTGCCCCCCACCCCTTTTTTCTAGGCTTCCTCCCTGTAGCCCTTTCTCGATTGCGAAATATTAACCATTGTTTCGTATTTTCCCGTATTTCTCCCATTTCCTACCCTTTAGAACTTCTACCTCCCGTCTTTTCCTCCCCCACTTCCCATACCCCTCCTGCCCCCTATTGTTCCGGGCTTCCACCCGCCTTCCCTGTCCTCCCTTACTGAAAGGGTTTGCTAACTCTCTAGCGGATGATCTATTTTTTTAATTTTCTTGTTGTGTGTTTTTCAAGTTTGAGATGTGTCCCGAAGATGACCCGGATCACCCAATCATCGCTTCATCCGCTACTGCTTGTCACTGTGTGGTACTCAAGGCGGTCAATAAGGCCAGGTAAATAACTTGTCTTATCACATAGCAAGTCCCCCATTAAATGGAAAATACTGCCTTCAGGTGTTCTCTAAGAGGGATTTCAGCTCATATCCTACATAATACGTGAATGTAGAATTTGAGTAACTCCTCTGAAACTTATTCTCTTGATTTAAGTTACACCATACTCGACCTGCTTCTGAAAAATTGAATTTTTAACCCTACGAGTGGACAAATGGTGTCCACTTGACAAAATAAGTTGTGAATAATTTTACTGCAAGTTGTTTAAAGGCTCTGCAACAAGTTGTCCGTGCGAGTCTTTTGGATGGAACAGAAATTGTGCAAGCAGGCTCACTTGTGGCGGGTTCGGGGAAAAGCGAACTCTAGTGATTCTGCTAGCAGGCGATCGTCGTTTTGAAGAAATGCAATATCGAACGAAATCCGCATCTCATGCACAGTTAGAATAATATATATTCGATTATTAGCTGTTGTCAATGGCTATGTATCCAATATGTAGTTTGTATAGATCGTACTGAATATTAAAAAAAAATAACTTTCTAATACTTGTTTCCTCAAAAGTTTAGGTGTCAAGGGCTAATATGTTGCGTTTTTCTTCTAACAGAGGTAGGGATGCATCTAACACAGGTTCAGGTCCAGAGTTTTTTGGCTTTTCTCATCCAACCATTCAGTACTTGATCCAGAGCTTACCTGGGGCCAGAAAATGCACTAAGTATCAGTGGGTCAAATTTGAGCTGCCAAAACCACAGAACAAGCAAAGCTCCGGTAAGTTTATCTTTAAAAACTACACTTGTGGTTTCCTTCCAGTGAAAAATTACAAATAACGGTTTTCCATTTAATCTTGTCACTGCAGGTTACTGCTACGTTTTCTCTTGAGCTAAAATGGATCATTTCAGATCCTTTTTTTATGGTAGCACTAAACATAGTCTTTAAGCCTGAGGAAACAGCCGAGATTTCAAGACGCCACCACTGGTATCCCCGTGAAATGACTTCTGAGAAACGAGCGCAGAAATTCCATACTGATGACACGTCACTACCCAGATCTGGGTAGTGTTTCTGATTGGTCATGCCGCGTAGGAAATTTACTTCAACCAATCAGAAGCACTACCCACACCTGGCTAGTGAATGGTCATCAGTGTGGAATTTCTGTAGCTGTTGCTCAGACGTCATTTCGCAGGGCCTAGTGGTGGCGTCGGGAAATTTCAGCTGTTTTTTCTGGCTAATTTTCTTTAAAAGGTTTACCTGTTTTAAAGTTAAACGCATCAATTGCATGGACAGTTAGATTTTGTTTTTTGTTTGTTATCGTCAATACTTTTTAACGTGTATTTAAGTTTTTGACAGAAGTTTTGGTTATACAATTCAAAGAAACCCTAGACTGCTATTAAAACGCCTTTTGTCTTAAAATCCGTCCAGTACTTATACCAGCCAGCGCAATTGCAAACAACTACGTTACAATAAGGGATCTTTTAGGGCTTACGCTCTCGTTTATCGCGGCTCACGCGTATGGGTAACGCATAGAGTAACTTTGCAAAGAAAAACAAGAGACTGTTTGCAGTCTAAAGAAACCCTTAAGAATAACAATGTCCATTGTTTTCATTTTCGCTTCGGACTTCGGACGACTGTAATACCCGGGAGAAATTAGAAACAACGGTTGTGCTAAACTGCGGGGCGGGGGTGGGGTGTAACCAAGGTGTCTCATGGGCGACGCGAATGTGAAAGACGAAAAGCAGGACGACTGTAATACCCAGGAGAAATTGTAAACAATGCCGGTGCAAAATTGGGGGGCGGTTGGGACAAACAAAGGTATTATAGGCCATGCGAAAAAGGGAAATGGCCGGTTTATCTGTATCTATTCATGTAACTTATTTATAAGTGTAGCGACTCCCTCCATCTTCATGTTTAGACCCTAATCCTTAGTGCTTTTGCAGGTAAACAGTCCGGTACATCTACAGCGGATCCTTCAGGAGTGGTGCAGGGAATCCCAGCGACAGTAGACGAGGATTCCATCGCCAATTTAGCTGATGAAGAAGATCACATCACAGGAGCCATGGCGACGTCCCATTCGTCAGCTCCGATAAATCATGATGAAGAAATGTTCAAAGGTAATTAACAGTCAAGGTAAACGTTGTGAACTAATGATAATGCTTTGGATCGAAGCCATCGTTCGGTTCTAAATGTGTTTATGTCTTTTTGTCATCAATCTTGTCCCCAGGGCGTTTGTGTCGGTAAGTTAGTCTGCCAGTCATTCATTCAGTCGGTCAGTCAGTCATTCATTCAGTTAGTCAGTCAGTCATTTATTCAGTCAGTCAGTCAGTCAGTCAGTCATTCATTCGTTCAGTCAGTCAGTCATTCTTTCAGTCAGTCAGTCAGTCAGTCATTCATTCGTTCAGTCAGTCAGTCATTCTTTCAGTCAGTCAGTCAGTCAGTCAGTCAGTCAGTCAGTCAGTCTGTATGTCTGTCTGTCATTTTAGTCATTCATTCATTCATTCATTCAGTCAGTCAGTCTGTATGTCTGTCTGCCATGTTAGTCAGTCAGTCAGTCATTCATTCATTCATTCATTCATTCATTCATTCATTCATTCATTCATTCATTCATTCATTCATTCAGTCAGTCAGTCTGTATGTCTGTCTGTCATGTTAGTCATTCATTCATTCATTCATTCATTCATTCATTCATTCATTCATTCATTCATTCATTCATTCATTCAGTCAGTCAGTCAGTCAGTCAGTCAGTCAGTCAGTCAGTCAGTCAGTCAGTCAGTCAGTCAGTCAGTCAGTCAGTCAGTCAGTCAGTCAGTCAGTCAGTCAGTCAGTCAGTGTGTATGACTGTCTGTTACTTAGTCAGTCAGTCATTTATTTGGCCGTTTGGAACTAATTTCTCAAGTTACAGAGTAGGTAGGCCGAAAATCAGGTCCCTGTAAATTACCTGAATAACTTTCTAGAGCCAAACTTTAATTTGTAACTTTTTGTTGTCGTTTACAGATTACGCCGATATGGGACCGCTGACTCTTGCGTCTACCATCACTCCCCTCTCGTCTCCAGGCCTCTGCAGTCCAAGTCCCAGCCCGCAGCTGGATGGCTTAGAACCCGATAATGAAATGGATACAGGTAAGCGTCAGTTATGTGCATAGCATCAAAACACGTTAGAGAAAAGGCCACCATCTTCCAATAATTGCAAGCAAAAGAAAAAACTTGTTCGCCCTGTTTTGTTTGTTATACGACCTAGTTACGAATCTGTGCTGCATTAGTTACATATGTCAATAGAAGAAAAAAGAAACGTTGGTTATTTGTCGCATACATGCCTGATTACTTGTTGATTTTCTCTTGTCGATGTTGTTGCTTTTTGAAAAGCTTGAAGTCAGCAATCTTGAAAGCGCTTGTCTTGCTCACCGATCGATGTTTTGACAGTGACTGACAAAACATCGCAAGGAAAAATGTTGCCACCATTTTCAGACAATCATTGGAGCAACAACCTCAAAAAATGAGGTTGCTGCATGCTACTGCTTTGGTGAAAAATAGGGTATGAGCTGTTGTTAACTGATTCCGTGCCCTGCTGGAGCTAACCTGCGATCAGGCGGTCCTTCTTGCCCTTGCGCCGACTTTCGCCCTCTTTCTTAAAAAAAAATGGCTGATCGCAGGTTAGGTGGGAGCCAGGGCCGAGTTGTTCAAAGCCAGGTTTAGATAACCAAGGATTAGTGCGAGATTTGAATTCAAATTTGAACGCTTAAAAAGCATTTCAGTTTTAATTCTTTTTGTCTACAAGTTGATGATTGAAAGCTCTAAATATAACAGAGAAAATTATCCGAGAAAATGCTTTTGAACACAAGAAAGGGAAACCCGGGTTAAATTTAACGCCGGATTAAGCGCTAATCGGCCTTCGAACAACTGGGCCCAGAAGTGCAAACTGAAATTGATACAAGTTAATCATTGTGTATACATACACACAGGGATGAATCCACTGATGTCATCGCCTTCTCGATCAGCCTTCCCGACATCTCTCTCGGACATGCGTCTATCGCCACCTGCTACAGGCCAAGCATCCTTTATTCTTCATCCTACATCGCCACTTTTCGGGAATAGTTCTGGTTTTCCGGAAACAGGAATACCGGAATCACCACCGAAATAAAATGTTGTATCCTGCAGGCAGTGGAGCTCCGTAGTGTTAATGAGTGCTGTTGGTCTTTGGGCGTCGTACGGTCATGGACAATCATAGCTCGCTCAAAAACTCGCGCAAACAGCAAACACTGGATGGAATTTTAGTCTAATTGAGCGAATTTGGAACACGTCTTACTCCTTTCGTCGCCAAAGTGGATGAGAGAAGTGAACTCGAAAGAGAAAAGTGTTCACTGGAACAAGAATGAGGAAAGAACAGGTCACCTAAGTGTTTGTCGACGAACGCGTTCAGTATCACTGCTCAGCGTAACTTATAGCAAGGGACGTCTTCTGCAGTACAAAGAGTTTAATTTTACTGCAGCTATTTATTGAATCGATAGACTGAGGACTGGGGAAAAAAATCACATTTGCAGAGCTATCGACTTTATTATCCCTGGCATCTAATGGCATTTGGTATTTCCCGATTATTGCACCCAAGACTCATGCTCTCGCCTGTAAGTTAGGGACATCTTTTCTTGCATGCGTTTCGCAAGTTAGGAAATAACTCAAGAAAAAGACGATGGCATGACCTTATGTATGGCATGGCACTTAGCTGTCCAGCATTTTCAGCAATGCAAAAAGTAGGAGCGAGAGTCTGGTGAAGAAGGCAAAACTGTGAATGTGTGGTGTGGTGGAGGAATGCTTTTTGCTCACTTTATTCCCCTGCTACTCCACCCTTTCCAATTTTAAATCTCTGTGTCCGCGAGGTCCCTTTAAGCTCATCCTTTTTACTTAAAACCATTAAGTTTACATGGTACGCGTTTTAACCAGGGCCAGGTTGTTCAAAGTTGGGTTTAGATATAACCCAGGGTTAGTGCGAAATTTGAATTCAGATTTGAATGCTTAAAAAAGTAAATTCAGTTTAATTCTTTCTGTCAACAATTTGGTGATTGGTTTCTCGTAAAAATAACAGAGAAAATTATCCGAGAAAATGGTTTTGAACAAAAGAAAAAGAAACCCTGGGGTAAGCGCTAAACGGCCTTCGAACAAGTGGGTCCAGGAATGTTATGGGAATATATGGCATGATCATGCACGCTAGAAAATTTTTCTCCAGCTGATATTTTGACAGCTTTGCCCTATCGATATATCACTTGCCTTTAAAAAATTGTTGAGAATGAAACGAGAGAGAGAAGGCAAAAAATAAGTGGAATAAAACTTCGAAGACATACAGATCGACCGTGTCCTGGTCCAAGTCGTAATTTCTAGAGTTTTTTAAGCCGCTTGTGGTTAATACGTTCACGTGTTTTGCAGTCTTTTTATGCGCACCAACAAATACCGTAATTTACCTGCGTAACATTAAAAATAAATTGAGGACAGGAATAAGCTGAAACAAGTTTCAGAAAGTGTAGTAATTGATATAGAGGAAGCTCTTTCGTGAATAAAAAATAAGCTCACCGTGAGCTTATTTTTTATTCACGAAAGGGCTTCCTCTATATCAAGTAATTTCTGGAAACAACCGCCACTATTGTAAAACAACTGCTCGATCAACTGTAGTCCTTTCATAAAGGACAGGAAGAGAGGATACTGATTTAGCTGATTACACGCCGCGTACTTTGATTGTTAAGTGCCGGGAAAAAGGAGGAAACGCTCGATCGTTGACCATTTGTATTCCTCTAGAATTTTTTCCAAGAACTTCACTCCCGCTCGCTCTATCCTTATTATCTTGAAACAGGTTAGATATACCTGTTCCTGTTTTACCGTCTATTCTGGTTACTTCGATTCGTCTTGATTTAATTTACCAGATTTATTTTGCTTGACTTAGTTTTTATTGAAAAGAAGAAAAGGTTTTGAATCAGGAATCATATACAATGTAGGCTCTATCTCGACAGTTTGAGTATGAAAACAAATATACCCAAAAAAGCGAAAGTAGAATGTAATCAACGAGGCGGAGTTGGAATCTATGCGAGATAACAGAGGCCTGTTTGTTTGTTTCTAACTGCTTCAAGTCAACTAACAGCATTTTCTAACGTCCCTAATTGGATGAAAGCTACTGAACAGTACTTTCCAGTGGTTCTGTGTATTATGCTGCGTAAGATGGTCCTACAGTTTGTTTCTGTGCATGGGTGATTTCCTAAACGAGTATGGCCATTCAAATGAAAACTACTGAGTAGTACTTTCCTGCTGTGGTGCTGTTTATTAGGCTTTGAAAAGTGGTTCTAACTTTGAATGACAACCGTTTTGGTTTATTTTTGTTGAATTTTGCGTGGTCCAAAGATAACAGGGTTATCTTCTTTTGGTGTGGAGAATATCCAGAGAAAGAGGACAGTTCCTGTTCCAACAAAAAATAAACACTTCATAAGTTAGTCCAGGGCAAACTTATTAACAGTGATATCTATTTTGAGTAATCCTTTTCACAATCGACCTTTTTTGGCGTGTGAATACATATAATCCATTAATTGTCAGCCCCGAGATCATAAACTGTAATAGGACTGCGCGTGTTGCGGAAACTTCTCTCCCCGCGTTTTACAACTTCCTTGGATCAAAGTGCAAGTCGAGCAACTGTTCTGTCGAAAGTTACTAAGCAGTACTTATTTGTGTTGTTTTTTATTTTACATAAACAGTAGTTTTCAATTTTGAATTTGTATAGATAAAACAAAAGCTAGCGAGTAGTCAGTTCTCAGGGGCACCCAACGTCAATTTTCGGAAAATATCTGTTCGTAAGACGATTTGAGATCTAGAATTTTCGGAACATTTGTTGTAAAATTTCTTGCTTGCCTGCCTCTCCTAGGATTTTCGAACATCTAAAAAATGGTATAATTGCCCTTTTTTTAACGGATTTTTACCCTAAAAAGGTCACCTAGAATTTTCGGGAGCCTTTTTTCTGGCCGAAATTTTCGAAAAGGTAAGTTTTGATCCCTATAATTTTCCGGATCACTAGACTTTCAGCTAGAAAATCCGAACAGATGAAAAATGTTTAGGGGATAAAAATATGCCTATATCTACCGTTTAGATACTAAAATACGTTCAACAATGCTATGTTTAAGTGGTTTTGAACTATATTCTCGGTGGGTGCCCCTGAGTTCTTTCTGTGGCACTGTCTATTTAAGTTCGCTGTCAGACAAGTGATGAACTCCAAGTGCGACTATTCATCTTTCACCCATAAAGTCCGTTACTTGATTTTCAACTGAAAGAATTTAGTGACTCCAGCATGCGTCGCGTTTCTGCTGCAGACAAATAAACTTTTAAGAATCTTAAAAGATTCTAATCTTGATATTCGTTTACTTGGCGTGTTAATAGGTCATTAAAAATCCTTTCGGATTAATTCGGTTTATGACGCCATGTTACGTTACAAGCCGTAATAATCCCTTTCACGGTTTTTTCAACTTTTGACACGGACCAGTTTGGGAAAATCCGTCGACGCCACTGGAAAGAGCTACTTAAAATTACTAAACTTAGTAAACTAGTTTTCTAACTTGAAGTTAGAAAGTGATACCTCTTTAAGCGAGCGAAGATAGAGTCCCGCAAAGTTGCGAAAATTTACAGGCGTTTTACATGGACACATACAAACGTCTGTAAAATCTCGCGACTTTGAAGAGCTATATCTTTGTTAGTTTTTCACAAATCACTTCCAAACTTGGCAGTCTTACTAATTTAAAGGCGCTCTTTCCATCAGATTTGACGGATTTGCCCTAACTTGTCCATGTCAAAAGTTGAAAAGTTTTGAAAACCGTGGAAGGGTCTCTTAAAACAAGCGTTTTTGAATCTGCTAGAGCGCCCTGGTGCGCATGCGACTGACTCGAGTAAACAAACACGTCCTTGCGTTTTGAAAGTGCTAGTAGGGCCAAGGTCAAGAGGAGGAAGTCTTAAATTCCCTTGTGGGGTAAAGTGCAGGGTAATAAATGCTGTCATTTCTAGTCTGCTGACGAGTGAGACGTCGACATGACCAAACCTGTAGACTGTCAATCCGCCCTCAACTGTCACAGTTTGTTAAAACAGTTGTTTACCTCATTTGAAAATATTTGTTAAAAGCGAGGAAAAAGAAACTTAACGAAAAAAAGTGAGGCATTAACGCTGAAGTATACTTAGATAGATTTTGACAACTTGGAATACATAGCTTTCATTGTAACTGATAGAATTGGTTATTGTTGGTTTTATCGTCTGGAACGCCGGAATTTCTATATTAATAGTAATTTCCCCTGCGAAAAGCAAATTGTAGGATTCCTGTACCCTCTACGAGCTTGTTTTTTTTGTCTCATTTTCTCTCAACAACGCAATTGTGCGTCAAATGTGACTGGTACTTTTACTCATTGTTTAGATGCAATACGCGTTTCAAACCGTGCCACTTTGACAGTTTTTGATATTGTATCAACTACTTGCCGACCTGTTTGATGATAATGTTTATCGACTTTTTCTCAAATCAGAAATGAAGTAGACGAGAAATTCGTGTCATGGAAATAAATGAAACTCCTTTTTCAGCAAAGAAATTCCGGATTAGTTTCAGTAAGGGTTGCGTGCGTCAGCTACCTTCTTTCGGAAATGACGCCTGTTTGATGTGACGTTTTTTGTACTCCTTCTTTAAAAAGAAAACGAAGTGATGTTTATGAAAAGGTTTTTTAAGCAAAAAAGAAAACATTCCTTTTAGAATAAAGCTGATTGAATTTCTCAAATAACCATGTTGATCCCTTTTGGGATTTTTGATTCATTTTTAGCAAAGAAAACAAATAGAGGACTGGCCATTTCCTATTCTTCGCATATGACTAACATTACTCTTTTACAGCTTTTATGATTTCTGGCCTCTTGTATTCGCGTTTATACTCTCTCTCTTTTACATTGTATACTTTATACTAGAGGGAGCCCTTCGTTGTACCTTGCAGAGAAAATCGCATTTATTTCTACCACTTAAGATAATTAATAATAGAAGGATTTTCTTAAATAACTTCTCTCTCAAGTAACCCACTTTTAGCGCGTCTGTGCCTATTTTCTATGCACGCGGCTCCCCTTTGGGCGGAGTACCTCGCGTGACAGCGTTAGTCCATCGGCATCGGCTCTAACTTAAGTCTGTGTTAACGCATGTGTGATCCGTTAATAGTGATAGCTTCTGAGTAAAACAGCCAACATACAAGCAAACAACAAACAAACAAACCGGCAGTATTCACAGCAATACAGTACAATTGTCCTGTAAATAAGAGAAAAAACGCTATTCGAGGTAGGGAAAAAGTAACGGTTTTGCAAGTAAAAAAAATGAGAGAATCTAACAATAAAGAAGCTGACTGGCTGACTTTCCGTGTTGCTGAATAGTACTGAGGCCTTGTTCAGTCTTCAATTTGTTGCGGTGCTGATCAAATTGTTATAGTGACATCTAGTTTTTAGCTCTATCGACAAGAGAATCTTGTTTTTCTGATACATCTTAAGCTGAACAAACTGTTTGTTTAGATTAAGAGTTCAAACAATGCAAGTACTTTCTTTTTCTTGCCAAAATTTCCTTTCTACGATAGTCCCTTTGCAGCTGGTCATTCACGTGGTACAAAACCACCTTGCTAGAGGGCAAGAGACGCACAGGGAAAGAAACAAAATTACCATTTAAAATGACATATTAAGCCTTTTGTTTGTTTCCAGACCCACTGCGTCTTCCTCCAGTTCCTGCCCTCTTGCAATGCGGTCTTGCGGTCTTGTACCAGTTCCTATTTGACCTACCAAACAAGATGATTTGGAGAAATTGTTACAACTTCCTTAGGCTCATGGCAAGTAACAACAAGATAAAGTACATGACTTAGTTTTGGGGTCCTAACACAGACTTTTTGGATGGTGACGTAGTTTACCGTAGAAACAGATTTTTAGAGACGCTGGAAAAGTTTGTAAGAAGAAGCCGAAACTTTTCGGTGTGTCGCACCTTGAAGCCTGAAAAACTACGTTTTCTTTATGTGCGCGCTCGTTTTAAAATTTTAATGTTGCAAAGTTGTTTATAAATATATTTCCAAATGGAATAACTGTACAAGAGTGCAAATGCAAAGACTTTTGTTCACAAACGACTCTTGGTGATGAAATTTGCTGTTGTTCTTAAACATGCTTAACCAAAGTTTTTACGAGTGATTCTTGCACCACACCGTGTACATATTGCATTTTTCCGCAAAATGTTTCAAAATTCAAATACTGGGAACTGCCATCAATCTGTGCGAAACAAAAATAAAAGTAACTGCTCAGAACATTAAAAGAAGGTCTATTATAACACAGCAAATAAAAAAAGACAGATGGACAAAACTTGAAGAAGATTGAAACGGATGGCAATTGTGCGTTTTGAAAACTAGTGCTAACCTAACATTTTTTTTTTTGGTTTGTAATGTTTGATATACTGCTAGGGAGACATGTGTTTGACACGAAGCTCTGATTTTGAAATTTACTAGTAATTTCTCAAGTTCCGTTTAAGGGTAAATAAATATCACGCGAGGATCCTAAGGGCTTAGATTGTGTTTGACTTTGTTTAAGTTCAGCCGTTAATTATCGATTTATTCACGTTCTTTAGAGAACGATACATGTAAAAAACCCTTTTTATTCCTTTTTTTTTTTTGCTGACAAGTTTTGCTCTAGCTTATTACGATTGCAAAGTTGTCCTCGGATGACCGAACTCATGTGGGTGGACATTTTTTATGGCTTCTTTGTTCCAGCTTTTGCAATTGTTTCACAGAAGTTGCGAGTCACAATTTGATTTTGATTGACGCGAGGCGAACGTGCCCTTAATTCGGAAATCTTGTGTAGACACATTGCGATGTAGGAACTAAGCCATGAAAAGGTAGTTGATTAATATCACTAAATACCACAGTGTGAAAACTAATAGTTTTCAAGTGCATTGAGGCTCATTAAAAAGGATTACGTAACTTTATAAAGTCACTGAACACTCTAATCCTTATGTTTATACCCAATTCCAAAAAAGCACCAAGCATTTTAACTCTGACCCAGTAAAATGACGTTCAGAATATTTTCGAACACAGAGGATTCTGTGTTTCTGTATCAAGTAAAAAGCTGATCTCATGCTCTTTGAATGTGTGTATAGTTCTTAATTCTGAGGCTGGAAAACGTTTTGCGAGTGCAAAAACTTAAATCGAAGTTATTACTGAAAATTAATTTCAGTTGCGCTGTTCGCCTAGTCCATGTTTCCCTTTTAAAACGGGGCAATTAAAATTAAAGAATTAAATAATGTTCAGGAATTTCTAGGTAGGATAACGTGGTAAGGATTTTATCTTTGTTTTACGCACAACTAGTTGCGTGTTTGTGCTATAAAAAATCGTGCCCAATAAATCAGTTGAGTTTCCTGTTTGCGGTATCGGAGTGTTATTTCACCTCCACCCTCTTCTAGGCAAAGCAAATACATTTTTTGCTTAAATAAAACAGAAGATTTATATTTCACGAAACGGAGACGCCGGTAGTAAAGTTGGGGGAACGATACTACGAAATGCTAAAGGAAATTGAGCACTCAAGATTTGCAGAGGCTTAAATTAGATGTTCTTAGGTTTATCAGACAGGCTGGAGAAGCTATTTCAATTTCTGAACACCCCGTTGTTGAGAAAGGAAATGGGACTGAATTATTGGCTTGTGGCTTAGGAATTTGTGGCCCAATTAATTGTTTGTAGGCCGCCGTGCCTAGTAAAATCAACAACACAGAACGCACTATTGCTCACGAAAATTCATGAAGAACAGGTCACGTTCACATCTCAAGCAAAGAATTTTCGGGGCAGCGCCCAGTACATAGCGCGCTGTTGACAAAATAGTGCGTTGTATATTAGGCTGCAAGTTTGTGATTTTTCACCGCAATATCCAATGAATGCCCTCGTTGCTATATAAGTCAGTTGCTTCATATCAATAATCCCGTATGCCGAAGACCACGTCGATGCTTTTTTTTCTCAGCTTTTATTGTTTATCTTTTCTGCCAGCGCGTGCTCACATCTTTAAATTGATCATGCATGATGACTTACTCACTGTCTTTTTCTGTTTGTTTTCGAGAGGCGGTGGGCGTCTTTGCCTTTTATTAGTCGATCGTGTGAGCCGGTTTTAGCCGAGTATTGCTGGTTCGCTGGTTGTTTTGTTTGTAGTGTTACGGCTTTGTTAATACTACGTTTGGGTCAATCTTGTGGTTTTCTGCTGTTCCTGTTACGTTTCTTTTGTTCATTGTTGCGAAATCGTTAAACCAAAAACGTGAACAAAGCACAAAACGCATTATAGAAATTTTCGTTCTTTCTTCATTAGTAACCTCCCAATTTAGATCTAAATTGAGGGATTATATATTGCTTTTCTAATTTGTAGCATTTTCCTTTTGCCACTTGAAACAAAAAGCGATTCAGGCGGTCAAAGAAATATACCCGAGCGCATTTTTCAATGAGTGGCTTATGTAAGTCATGTAAGAGTGGGAAATAGGATGCACTTAATTGTTGGAGAGCGGACAAGGAACGAATCAGAATTAAAAATGCTCACTAACGAAAAAAATGTTGTCCCTTGTCAACTGGTAATGAAGAAAAACTAGTGATTCTTTCACTAAGCAAAACCAATTTTTATTTCTGTAAACCGTCAATATGAAAATGGCGGGAAATTGATCCGTGAGCGCCAATCACGTCCCTCAAAAATTTCCGCCACAGTTTCAAGAAAGCCAGTTTTTTAAATGTAAAGCGAATGCCGTTGTTTTAATGATTATGTTGTGTTCTTTATAGGTCCGTGTTAGTCTACGTTTTTTAGCGGTGTAAATTCGGATAATGAGGGCGTCGCCAGCGGCTATTTTTGACTGGAATATTTGAGTTTAGTGACGGGGTTCATTCCGGCTGGTGTTTTAATCTTGGTGAAATACAAATTGCTGGTTTACTGAAAAAGTTGAAAGACTTAACCCTACTTATGTTTAGTTTTTGACGTACTAGCTTTTATTCCTAGGTTTCGAAATGTTTATAAAATTAAGTTAAGAAAACTGGGAGTAAACTTCATCCGTGGGTATTTTTGTCGAAATTAACTGAGCAACAATATCTTTTGTAGTTTCTGTATTTTTATGTTTTGTGACGGTTTTGATTGTTTTAATTCGTTGATAAATGACCATGTGTTCTAAATCCTTTAACGCTTGCACTTGAATGATGAAATTCCTGCTAGCAGTGGTGTTATTAATAAGCTTCTGGGCAGCACTTTCTCAAATACAACAACACGTGCTCTCGAGCGAGGGGCAAAATCTTCCAACTAGCGTATAGGCGCGCAAACCAATGATTTGAGATTCAAATGAAAGTTAGTAACTAAACAGCAATTTCTCTAAAAATAAATGCAGCAACTCGTGTTACTTGAACGATGAACAAAGTATTCAGCCAACTAGGGTTAAGGACATGCCAATCAATGTTTTAAGCTTCAAATACAGAAATTGCAGAGCCGCACTTTCTTTTTAAGAAGGTTTAACTCAAATCTTTGGGTGCGTGTCCCTTTCCTTTCTTTTAACTTGTTTTGTTACCTTTTATGTGAACGGCCCTCGTTTTGTTAACCATTTGAATTAAAATTGAAGGGCGATGCTTTGTGTGGTGCAGTTTATTGTACTCATAGCGGAAGGTTTTTAAAACGTAGGACTCTCGTTCTATGATATATCGCTTTTTTCTGATATCTTATCCGAATAGTTGATTCCTCATTGTTTTCAAGCTGTTTAAAAAATCTGCCTCAGAAGGGAACCATTTTTTTTTCAAAAAAAATTTGAAACTCTCAGTCTTTGTGATCTATATAAATTGGGAGCTTTTCCTTAGTTCCAATGTAAAAGTGATAACTGGAGTTGGAAATTTGATGCCCTCGACCTCTTAGCACACAAAAAAAACCACCGCTGGGAAAATACCTGTAGCCAGGGAAAAAATGTTCGACTGTGGGTGGGTTATGGTAGGTAGACGTTGCAGTTGATTAGAACCAAGAGCGCATGCCTCGAAAATCACAATATGATCTGAAATCGAGCAGAATTTTAGAAACCAAACCCTCAAATATATTGTGAGATGTTATCAGCCAGAGAGCCTAACTCGCGTCTTATTGGTTGAAAAACGATGGTTAGTATTGTGACTACACACTTAGCTTTATCGCCGAACCGTATCGTGAATCAAGTCCTTCCTTCATCTAGAAATAATAAATCTTATTTTTTAAAAAAAGCTTTTTGTTTTGTGAATATTATTTGACTTCCTTCAAGTGGGATCCAGAAAAGGTTTCGAAACCCTCTGCACAGTTCATTACTGATTGCCTCCTGACTAAAAAACAAAACTATCTAAAAATACTGGTTTAGATGACCACTTAATAAAAAATCTATAAACAACAACATTTGCTCAGGAAAGTCTATCAAATACAAGGATGTAAACATTTCGGGAACAGTGTATTTTTTTCTGATCGTCCTTTCCTTCCTTTTTTACATTTTTCGCGTACAAAAACGTATTTTTCATGCATCTGGAAATAAATGACAGCGGTTCCCTAAACACACTTTGGGATTATCATCTTAAACACGAAAGTTAAGAAACTACAAAGCTTTAAATGCAACGCCTGATCAATCGATCTGAACAAAAATTTTATGTGGCACAAGTTTGTGTTTCAAACGAACCAAAAAAAAACCAACTCATTAATACATGTTATTTTATGCTTGGAATCCTAAAACCCGTTCCCATGTCGAATATAAAAACAACGTTACAACTTCTAATTTCTTTCGTTTCGCAAGATAAATTGTTGTGAACTTGCACTCATCAAGTTTATCTCAGATCAAGGCGATATGATAGATGTTGATTGAGGGCGATGACATTGAAAACACTCAAAGGTATTTTTAGTAAACCTTTATCCAAAGACAGCTACATCACCCAATAGTATTCCCTGCATTTGCGGTTTGTTTTGGGTGCGGCCACATTGGAACGCGGTAAAGAATAGATTTAGGGCAGGGGTCAGTTGTTAACCTGACAATAATACGCTTCGTCTGTTTGATCGACAGCCAAAATGTGTTCAAGAAGCTGTTTTTTATTTAGCCTGGTTCAATCTGTGCATGCCATGTTTTAGTTTTTGAGTTATCGGCACGAAGTACTAAAACATCCCTCGTATAACCGATATTTCGCATGCCCAGCTGGTGAAGATGATTTCGACTGGAATTGGAAAACGGGAGTAATAGGACGCGCTTCACTAATCTAGTATGTCAGGACCTGTTCATAAAGTTATACCAAAAGCGCTCTTCTATTTTCGATGCATTTCCCACCTAATTTTGGTTTAAAGTTGTAAATCGTTCGCTCGTAACTGCTACATTTGGCAAGGTGAATGTTTTAGTACCTAATATGTGGGGTACGCACTGTTGTAGCCTGTTCCTTGGGATTTTGCTCTTGCACTGCCGGGCCTTACCGGTCTTTAGCTATTGTTTGGTGGCTAAAAGACCAGGCTTCAGTGGTTTGTCACCTGGTTTCTTTTTAGGAGAGCCCACGCAGAGATGAAAATAATTTGTCAATTTCCGCCTTTTTTAGACAAAAAATTTTACCCCGCATGTGCTTGTTTCTTGCAATGGGACGTAAATTTTTAACTCTCCTTCTCCACCGTACTGTCCGCCGTCGTGGAATTTTGTTTACGATTTATGCATCGATGGAATTACAACCACTTCCGGTCGTGGCTCCAGTCAGTCTCGCATACGACTTTCAATACAGTTCAATTAAGTCGAAGTTTGAAATTTGTCAAATAAAAAAAATTCATGCATAATAAGCGCTATCGGTCGAGGTTTAGATTACACGTTGATAACAGGCTGAAAACATATTCCCCACATCTAACACAATTTACAATAGTGTTTATTAAAAAAGCAACAAGGTTTTATATAATCGTTGGAAGACTGATCAAGTGAAACACTCGACAAGTAGCCCTTTTTCCAGATGTGTTACATTCGCGTGTGCCGTGTGCGCAAAAACCGCAAATCGTTGATTCGATTGTTACAATCGGTAGAATGGCAAGAGTTTCCACTGCACTTTAGAGCACTCTGTCATATTTGCTGTTTGTCCACAATATCATCGAAACAGTGTTAGATTTCAAATGTGATGTTACAGTTGTTTTTCAAATTTACGTTATTTTTGTCTCGGCTCAATATCGATGCAGAAAAGAATACATCAAAAGAAAAGTAATACATAAATGCCGCCAGATACATTTTTAAGCTGGCTTACGGTACTTTGCGAAACGAAACGAAACGAAACGAAATGGTACTTTGCGAAACGGTACTTTGCGAAATGGTACTTTGCGAAATGGTACTTTGCGAAACGGTACTTTGCGAAATGGTACTTTGCGAAACGGTACTTTGCGAAACGGTTACAACACAATGCTTCATCACACCTTATCTAGAGTACCTAGAATTCCACTGAAAGCTGAAGATTTGTAAAGATAAACCTGGAGCAAATTTCCTCGTTAAGTCTGTTTCCTAAGAGCAGCATGTATTACCAGACGCCATCTTGGATTTAGGTGACTTGAATGTTGTGTATGAACCATTTTAGTGTCCTCTGAAGAACACTGTTGTAAATAATGTTTGCTAGCACATGGGCAGACGCCGGTCTCACATGCATGACCCCAAAGCGCGGAAAAATTTGTCACGCAATGCCTTGCGCGACGAAAGAAAGACAAACATTTCGCAAAGTATCATTTAGTAAATTACCAAAATCAATTTTTTTGTTTGATTTGCTTTAATTGTAATTCATATATGGTACTCATAGTAACTAAGAAACAAATTTACAAGAAAAACGCTCTGAAACGCTCTTTTTACATGTTTGCGTGTGAAAGATGCGCCCGCAAAATTTACACGTGTTACACAGAGGACACTAAAATGGTTCATACACAACATTCAAGTCACCTAAATCCAAGATGGCGTCTGGTAATACATGCTGCTCTTAGGAAACAGACTTAACGAGGAAATTTGCTCCAGGTTTATCTTTACAAATCTTCAGCTTTCAGTGGAATTCTAGGTACTCTAGATAAGGTGTGATGAAGCATTGTGTTGTAACCGTTTCGCAAAGTACCGTTTCGCAAAGTACCATTTCGCAAAGTACCATTTCGCAAAGTACCGTTTCGCAAAGTACCATTTCGTTTCGTTTCGTTTCGTTTCGCAAAGTACCGTAAGCCTTTTAAGCTAAGTAGGATAGAAGTTGCACTTTGCATGGGATAATTTCATGCCGTTACGTGACGGTGTATCGAGGATATTCAGTGTCTACTTGAAATGTTTTGTCGATTTTTATTTCCTTCCCTGGGAGACACCCTTAGGCATTATCGTAGTCTGATCGTATTCCTTGGTGACGCCGGGTGTAATTTTAAGATAGCACGACTAAAGATTGTCCTCTTACAAACCACCTGGAGCTGAGACTCCGCTTATAGACGGCTGTTATTCGATTGGCCAGTCAGTTGAGACAAATTTACGACTAACAGCATCTCTGAGGGTACTAGTTAGTAGCTCTTTTTGATGAATCATCCAAAGACGGTGTAAAAACTCCCCAGTTAGTTACAGTCACTTTGTATTCAACAGTCGATCGGTTATATACAATGCCACGGGAAAGTCAGTAGTGCTCAATAGCTTTCATTCGAAAGGATGCCTTCAAGATTTCGAAGAGACAGAAAAAAACACAAACCTTAGCCGACCATATCGACCACGTGAAGCATCACTAAAGTGTGTTAGCACTCAGTCGTACTGCCTTTATTATGAATTGTCGTACTATACTTTAACATAACAAACATAACCACAGGAAATATTAGTACAACTCAGCTCACTGTAGGAGAGAAATAAGGGCGTTCTCTTACATAACAAACAGTATAGTACCGGAAAACAGTATGTACTCTCGTTTGTATTTGAATGGTCATGCTTTTGACTTCAAGCCGTTAAAATTAGCATCACCTTTTTGGACAGCGCCACAGAAAAAAAAGCGCATTTCAAAATCTTCCATCTGAACTGTAAGACAGTCGTCGTCAGTAGCATTTACCAAAAAAACGCTGAATAAAATGGGCATTTATTAGAAATAAGTTATATAATTGGTCTCATTTCAGGTTCTTTAAAGTCGTTAAAAGTTTCGTGAAAGTTTATGTATTATGCAATGTCTATCTCCTCAGTTTTAAGAAGGAATCGCGACTTAAAAAGAAATCTCCCCCTGTGTGATAAGTTACGTTGTTAAGAAACAAAAACACCATCGTCGGTGACCCTCATTACAACTTTGTTTTGACTCTGCAAGTTTATAGTTTTATTTTATACTTTTTCAGTTAGGAATTTGTTTTGCTTAGCACCTTTTGCCACTTAACAGCTGGAAAGTACAGGTCCTTTTTTGGTGTTAGTTTTATTTTTATTGGAGGCGTTCTTATATTTTACTTTGTTTTCTCGTTTCGAAGGTCAATGACAAAATAAAAGGGGTCGGTTGATTGAGCTGTTTTCTTAATCTAGCTCGAATTATGATTCTATCAGCAAAGGAAAAAATTGACGCTTCTATTTATCGTTTATTGATTAGATTTCACTGCTAGATAATACGTAGCCTTTATAATCAACACTAAACCAAGTGTCACCTTGGTTGACTGAGTTGGTAGCTTCAAGGTTAAAAACTATTACTGATCTGTCATCTGTGGGGAGAATAATCATTCTTTCTTTTGATCTGCCAAGAGCATCATTTCAGCTAGCGGAAGTCTGCTGAGGGCGTGTTTCCGATTCTTTTCTTAATCTTTCGTTTTAATGTCAGCACCAACTGACTGTGGAGGTTTTAAAACTGCACTCAGTAGTCCTGACAAGTTAAAGATTATTTTCCGGATTTCGTTCAAAGCGGAGACGTTCTGAAAAATCTTTTCTTGACTGACGTCAAGTAATTAGAAAACAGTAGCCTCTCAATCGTTTTTATACACGTACGTGTGTACTAAAGAAATAAACCGGGGTCGAAAAAATATGGTTAGTAAATAGTGCTGTAACGTAAAGGGTATGTGGGGATTTTTTTATAACCCACGCACAATTTTGTTTTCGTGCCAAACTGCTTGGAACACAGAAAGGTCATCATCAGAAGATTTAGAACGTGGGTGGAAGAAATATGTTGTTGTTTTCGGTGTTCTGTTGCTTGTACTCGACTCTTATTCGGATCACAGTTATAGTCCTGAACTGCCAACTGCTGCTTAACGTGCCAGGATGCCGTATGTGCGGCCTTGTTTTACGTTTCTTCCTTTTTTTGTAATCTTTTTTCTCTCATGTACCTTTCAGTAATGCAAGAATGTTTAAGTTTTTTTTAAAGGTTTTCCTTTGAGTCTGCGCCACGTTTCTTTATTGATGCACAGTGAATTTTCGCCAAGTGTTGAAGCTTCTTTTCTTTTTCCATTTAACTTGCTATTTAATAATATAACACGGAATTTTTTTCTTCGTGTGACGGCCAGAAATTTTGGGCGAATTTCGCCCAAATGAGTTCTTTTGAAGATTTTTTTTTTCAAAAATCGCAGTGTGTTAGCTAACACATAACTGACATGCCGTTCATGAAAAACAAATTATCTGCCTTGATATGAAAGATATTTTAAATTGCTTTGCCGGCAAAGGATGTTGCTTTTATATATTTTCCGCAGTTTAAACTTAGAGACTCTTGCGATTGGAATTTTTTTATAGCTCTTGATATTTTATAACCTGCTGAAACATTTGAAGGGGGCACTGCCGCACGTGCCATATCATGACCGTTGATATTTAGTGTAACCTGAAACACGGCAACATATCAGACTTCTAAATCTTTAAGATTCCTTACTCCTGAGTATAGTACTGGAAGGCAACAAGATATTCTAACTCAGTAAATCTACAACGAAATCCTAGGCTTGACTGGCCGTCAGAGTGAAAGGTTTTCGGCAGCACTTTCACATGGTGTTGTTTTATTTTTCCTTTTTCGACACTGTTGGGTTGAAAAGGGTTGAAACAAATTAAAAAGTCTAGCAGTTAAAATTAACATTTTAGCTCCCACCCGTTTATACATTTTCAAGCCACTCCACTCCGCTCGAGTTGCGGAATTTTTTCTTGTTTCCCTCAGCTTTCCCATGGTGACTGTTCAGTCTTTGACCAAAGGTTAGCCCAAAGAAAGAATTGTACGCGGCATCCTTTGCAGCCAGTTTGCCGGAAAGATTAATCATGATATCACTGTCGGAGTCAATTACAGATTCATGCGATGCGGTCAGTTTTTGCGCTGTAGCTATGGTGTGACAATTCAAAGACATATCCTTCTCAATATTTTTATATGGCTGAATTTGTCTTTCAATATCCTACAAAAGAAATTTGGATAGTTTGTCTCCGCAACTTGTGACAGTGACTGAGGGTTAGAAAGAGGCAAACTTTTTTTCATAGAGAAGATTGATCAGCATCAATTTTCTTCTAACAATATCCATTTATCATCAAAGGAAATCAGTTGATGAGAATTTGTAAAATGATCATCAGAAAGAAAACTGCTTTGATCTTTTATCAAATTCGTTTGTTAGGTCAGGAGAATTTGTGTGTGGATATTGCCGCAGGTTTAAAGGTTAGAGAGCAATAGCTTGCGTGGCCAACAAAACTACAGCGCAAAAAAGCAAGGGTTTTACTGAGTGAAACGGCCTTTCAGTAATAATAGCCTGGTCAGTGAAACGGGTAGCACTGGCAAGAGGGGATTCTTAGGGGATCAGTGTCCTCCCTTTTTTGTTTTGTTTTCCTTTGTTAGTTTTCAAGTTACTGAAACATATCAATTTATACTTAGACTGGAAAGAGTGTAACAATACTTGTGCTGGACTGTCAACAGTCCATGGACTGTGGGAGTGCATGCTAGAAGAAAGCCACGATTGGACAATATTTGTACTGAGTCTTTGACCCATGTCATACCTAACTGATTAGAAATAGAGACCCTATCGAATACTCAGTGCACTTTATAGATTGCCTTTTACAGGGAAAATGGCAAACTGAACCATGTACCACACATTGCAGATCAGACAGAACTACCGTTTTTCTTGGACAACAGCCCTACCCTTAGGAAGAGATGCATAACTAAGTTACTTATAAAAAGAACTGATCCGGACCTCAGCTCCTTCGACACCCGAGTGTAATTTGTATTTCCTTCCTCGTCATGTCTCGGTGCTTCGCGCGTTCGGCTCCCCTGCTCCGTGCAAAGCAAAGGATTTTTGGAATGGTTTTAGCGTTTTTGATTTTAAACGTAACGCGAGACGCGGCGGGAATGAACGTTACTAATGAGGAATGGGTGAGGAACTGATGAAACCCGATGAAACCCGGTGGTATCTTGTTTCGAGTGCAATGTGATGCATTGTGAAAGAACGAAAGTCCATCCATTTTTGACAATTTTGCGTTCATCTTCGGTCTTTCTTTTTTCCTTACGAAATGGTTATACACGAGTTATACGCAAGCGTTGTCATTAATGATGCCGGTTACACCACAAAGTGTAATTTCACTTGCGCGGAAATGTGACTAAAATGTATCGGCACGCACGCCCACGAAACTCTTTGGGTTGTTACTGCTGCATAAAGCAGGGCAATTTTGTTTTCTCGTGAAAATAAGCTATTTATAAGACTATTAACCGGAAAGAAGAGGAAATGGCCCAAAATTAAAACCGTAGATTGAAAAAATTGGCCGGGAGGCGGTTTTTCTTCGTAACGCTGTAATAATCTTAGAAACAAACACATAAAAAAACAACCTCTATTTTCATTGAATTCCGCTATTGTCAAGCTAAACGACGAAAATAACAAAATTCAGTTATCCAAGTTCGTGGAAAGATCCCGATTTGCAGAAGAGTTTTTTTTTAATGCGTCATAGCGAATGATGAAACAAGTACGTGAGACTGCACTAGGAAAAAACTTGATACGTGCGTTTTCTATTCCACGCTTTGAGCGCAGTTTGGTGAGGCGTGCATTTCCACGCGACCCCTCTGGACCCTTCTCGAAAAATCCACATGTCGCAATCCGCGTCATGTCAAATTCTACGCGTTTCGCTCAATTTTTTGTCCGCAACGGCAACTCAGTTTGATGTAACGAATGTCAGTGGTTTAGAAAAGAACCTGAAGATCAGTAGATGAACGGGAAGAGATTTGTAAAAGTGCTAGAGTTGACGCGGTTTCCTTGAAGGCCTTTATCTCTGACAATTGTTGAGTAAAGAGAGTGCCGGAAACACGGTCCGTGATTCCGTCACAGAAGAATAAACAGTCTTAACCTTGATTTGAATAAAAAGAATAACAACTCCTATGAGCAGTAAGATTTAATTTCCCTGGTTTCTTTCACAACAACACGAGTTCTTTATCTTTTTAATGCCATAACCGCGGGGCTTGAATTCGATAGGCTCCCAAGTAGATTATCTTTCTTTTCCTTTGAAGGACTTGAAGGTCCAACTCATCTTCGTAGTACACATGAACCGCTATTTCAATTTTGAACAGACACGTTCTAAAACTTCTATTTTTTTGGTGTAACCATTCAAATTCAGCTGATTTTTACATTTGTATTATTTACTTTTCATTCAGTTTTACAACATGAAATTTTGATTTTTGTTTAAACCGGTTTAATACCCTCAGAGTGAACGTTTACTTCCAGTGAAATCTTAGAGTAGTAGTGGTAGTAGTGTTTTCAAAGAAAATCGTTGGACCAATACCTGTGGTGGCTTTTGTATGTCTAAATTTCTACGAAGGAAAAAAAAATAAAACCGGGAAAAATAAAACGGGCTAATTTTAACCCCTTGATTTTTTAAAGTGTGCTTAGTTCATTGCTTGTCATTTGCACTTTTTAAATAACTGTTCTTGTTGTTAGGTAGGTTACGCGCCAAAATCCAAACAGAGCTTGGCGGTGGCATTAATCACGAGATCATTGAAGCGCGCTCATTTCGTTCACTTAGAGTAATTTGGCGGTAAATTGTTTAAGCGACACACCCTATCCCTTGGGAGTACAAACACAATGGTATGATTAGCAAATGAATGGCATTTGCAAATAACAAAAAACAATCATTCGTGACGTGTCACATTGAAAAATACGGCGAAAGCGCATTCTACCACGTACTGGCGTTTGCCTAACCCAGGTCTTTATCGCCGTCTGGACATCAAGTGTCGAACAAATTAGTGGCAAAAAATTGAATTTCCGTAACTTGTTTGGCTCGGAAGACTGCGTAAACAATCAGAGTATTTTTTGCTAACTCACGCTTGAATAACGCCATTGTCAGATTACACTCTCGACCTTTGCAAGGATTAATTATTTTTATAGCGTTTTGTGTTACGAAGTTTCTTGATCACCAAGAGAGAGAGATCGAATAGCACTTTTAATTTGCTCAGAGGTAATCTTTCACTCTATTTCTGGAGTAAAAGTCTAATTTTTCTCGAAGAGTTATTCTCCACGTTCGTTTCATAAAACTCCGTATAACCTCAAAGTTATGGGATACAAACCAGTCCCCTTCATCAATCAGCTGATAGCGGTGTTTATCTTATCCCGAGCACACAGTGAGCTTTATCGCGCTTTGTGGACGTGATAGATGATATCCACTGTCAATTTGATATTGTTCACTTGAAACTCGTCAGGCTCAAGTAGTCAAGGGGTTGCGACCTCTTCCTGACGTCATTAAGGCGTGTCTGCGTGGGCGTCAAAGGAACACTCCAGGGACTAATTGTTTTGAAGTGGATGAACGCTGATTGGACAATCCTGTCACAAACATTTACCACCTATCGGAGAGCTGTCATAGAGCGGTCCCACCTCCACGTACCGCGAAATCGAGTTCTTGATCTATAAAGCAAAGTCGCCTCCATAGGAAGGCAGTTGAATTAAAATCCTGAGTAGAGCAAGGAGCTCTGAAAAATCATCTTGTAAGTCTGCGACGGATATCAAGTGTTTTCCAACCGGAACACCAAGACAAGTCTAAACTATTTGAAACAGGATAACAGTTTATTCAGGTTCATCATTTCTTCGGTTTGCTTCGAGGATTTATCTGATACATTCCGATACTCGCGATTTCATCGGTCGACGAATTTATAGTAAAACCTCAAGACCTTTTGACCGTCCTACAATTCATTCAATTCAGGTGAGTACAAGTTATACTTTTAAAACCAGTGTGAAAGTTTCAAAGTTAGTTTGATGTCCTTACGCAATAGTTTTGAAGGTTCTTCTCTCATAATAATCTTTATTTGTCGATTTTGTTTTAGATTTATAACCTTCAATTTAAAACCATGTACGGACTTAGCGCAGAACAAAACGTTGTCCCTGACCCTTCGGTCTACGCTCAAGTAAGTACTCTATCATAAACTTTACCTTACTTAACTTAAGTCACTGAGGGATATATTCATTATTCATTTTAATGTAACATTGATTTAAATCACAAAGATGGTCGATTACTTAACATTTGTCGCTCGCGATTTTTCTGCTGTTCTGGTAGTTTGTGATTTTCTAACTTAGCGTATATTTATTTGGTGTGATATTAAAAATGATTTTCGTTTGCCAATATCGCTTGAATGAAATGAACAGTCCACTCTAGCGCTCGCTACATGTAAAGGAATGGCACTTATGATTGTTCTAAATGTGATAATTTCTTGCCATAATGGCGCGCTGAAGACAACGCTCTTTCGCGAAACGTCAAAAAGGTTTAAGGACGCCTGTTGAACTTTATTAACTGAGTACTGAATCTTTGTTTTTTACAACTCAAGGCGGTATAATTTATATTAGTTGTCGTGTCGGGGTAGAAGTAATTACGTGCGGCATGTAAACGACTGGTAACGAAGAATTTTATAATGTTGCGCTTGAAAAGACTCATTGTTCCTTTAGCATTGTGATGAAGCTCGTGTAGCAGCACCAACATTATGGGCCGATTACAAGACATTAGTGACTAAACATGGGGAAAGAGAGGAGACAGAAATTCAAACCATGTGATTGAGTAACTTATTTTCTAAGCAAAAACATTTGCTCATTTGTGGCTTGGTCTGTCTCGTCTCTTACCAGTATCTTTTTTCACTGCGTTAAATGTTGAGTTTTTACACACCGTTGTGATGAAGACTCTAATCGCTTAATTCATTTTGTACTTTTAGGATTTGATCCCCGATGATCAGTCACTTTTCGACCCTGCCTTCAATGATCCTTACAAGCCACTGAAACCAACCAACAAGAGCGACAATCATTTCTATAGTAAAAAGAGGCCATTGGAATCTGAACTTGAAGAGCCACTGGCCAAAAGAGCTTACGTTCCCAGCAATGATTTTGTGGAAAGAAACACACCATCGCCTGTCCCACAAAACCTTTCGCATGAAAAACGAGTCATAGTTCCAGCCGGTAAGAATTCATATTAAGATTGTCAAATCGTAGTTTGATGTCTATCAACATTAGTCACACCCAATGAGTTATGTGTCAATCCAGTTGAAACGCGCCCTGTGTCATGTTTTCTCGCACTGCCGATTGAATTTCTCTCTAGTAATCATTCTGGATTGTGACAAGAAGATTTGGGCGGTCTTAGTAAACCCCACCCCGGCTTTTTCGGTTTGACCTCGGACCGTGAAAATGAGAGCGATTACCTTTAAACCGCAAGGCATTAAATTTTGATGAGGGCTGCGACACGAACATTTTTGACTTGCCGATTGGAAGTTGAATTTGAAATATTTGAATATAATGTTCAAGTGCTGAGGAGACCGGAAAGCGTGAATATAGATTGCCTAATTTCGTAAAATAGGCGGAACAACCCGCTGCGTCTTGGTCTACTACTTTTGTGTTCATAGTTTGCTGAAGGGATTCGACCATCCATCTTGTTATTAAACTGTTGCTCACTTTGACGAAAATTATTTGTCACTAAAACTTGTTTTAAAAATATGAGGACGAAATTATATATTGTTACCATTCAAATGAAACCTCTGTGGCATAACTTTTTCACAGTTCTTTTTATTTATTAAGGTAGGCAAAAAAGGAAAATTAAATTTTCTTAAAGGAATATTTCTTTGGCCTTAATAAGAAGTGTGAAGGGTTAAGCCGGTCCTTCAAGAAGCTGTGAGGCTTTCTTGTTTGTTAATATCCAGTGAACAAACACTTGAGATACTGTTCTTCTATTACCTGCCGATACTCTTCATCTCGGTATTATCACAGTGAGAAAAATAACGGGTTCAAATAACTTCCATGGTGTTCAGCAAGCGTTCATAAAATGCCTCACGAATCAATAGTTACCAGCTGACTCGGGCCAAAACATCACAACTCGATTTTTACTGTAACATTTCTTTAAAAAGTTTACATTTTTAGAAAGCTCACAAACAGTGTCAATTGCGATAAAGCGCTCTTGATTGTGATGGTTCTATTGCAATGACTCTTCCTATGAGTTTTAATATCTGGTTGATTTAATTTTCCTCTTTTTTTTTTGTTCAGATCCTCTGTGCTGGACCAAAGAACATGTTCGTCAATGGATCCAGTGGGCCATCAAAGAATTCAGTCTCAAAGACATCGATGCCGATCGATTCGATATGGACGGCAGAGAACTCTGCAAACTGACCAGGGAGGGCTTTATGAAACTAGCCCCAGCCTATAATGGAGACATTTTAATGGCACATTTATGCGTTCTTCGTAAAAGTAAGTCAAAAACACTGTCTTAACACGAAAACCCACTGTTTTTCCCTCAAAAATAGTCATCCAATTAGTGATTAAGAAATCTTAATCCAATCTGATAGTCATCTTTATGGTGAAAGTAAGATGGATTTTAACAATTTAGCCAAAATTCATGAACCAAACAAGCAAGAACGAAATAGGATTAGTGCCGTTGTTAGTTTTAGGTCAAAAAAAATCTTGAGAAAACAACACGCGACATCTGATAGAAATCTAAGTTAATTTGCATGTTTTCAACCCTTTTTACTCCCAGAGTCTTATACTTATCTTGTATTTCTGTTCGTTCATTTCAGCTCCTCTACCAAACCTTACCTCTGATGATATTGATAGCGCTTTGGCCCCTGCATCCACACAAGGTAAGAATCCCATTTTTTCATTTTCAAAGTAATGACGTTCGACCCTGTTCGCTTCCAGAAGCTCAGTGGTTAGAGCATCCGAACTAGAACTCAAGAGGGTCGTGAGTTCATTTCTCACCTGAAGATCAGATTATTTTTCCTAAGCTTTAGATTTTACCTTCTTCCAAATTGAAAACGCCTCTCTCGTGAAACATTTTCCCTGAAAAGCATTGTGTTGTTGATGTATAACAGGTTGTTAATTCAAGGATTTTTGCTATTATTTTTTCCAGCGTCTTACCACGCGCCTTCTCCACCAGTGTTTGACTCGAGACAACACCCTGTGATCACTAGCAATCCATCAGTTGTCAGGAGCACTGAAAGTCTTCAAGCACGATTCAGTGGAAATGGTGAGTTCATAGTCTCATTTTATTCCACCTCAAGGTTTTGTTCCCTTAGCTTGCAAGTTGTCGTTCTCATCGGCACTCTTATCAAGGCAGATTATGCCTCTTTTTTTTTATCAAATTCTCTCTTACCCTTTAAAACTTGTGCCTTCAATTTTCCTCTAAGTTTCTCTTACTCTAAAAAAAAAACTTCTTGATTTCGCGGGTTTTTAAATTATTTATTTTCTCTGTATGTTATAGTCTATTCATTTGTTTTCTTAATGTTCTTTTTTCTGTTATTTTTTAGATTCCATTGACAGAAGTTCGTCTTGGGTGTCACCATCATCCACTCCAAGACTATCCCATATGAAGGACAGTGTTGTTCCCTCCAGACCCATGTCCGTTCCAGAGCCTCAGTCCCTCTCGAGTTCGTTCTCCAGTGCCAACGTTGGTGGCCGCGCCGAGCCCGCTAGCACCGGCAGCGGACAGATTCAGTTGTGGCAGTTCCTTCTCGAGCTCTTGTCAGACCCAAAGAACTCGACTTGCATCGCCTGGGAAGGTTCCAACGGCGAATTCAAGCTGGTAGATCCTGACGAGGTAGCCAGAAAGTGGGGAGAGCGCAAGAATAAGCCAAACATGAACTACGACAAGCTTAGCCGAGCGCTGCGATATTACTACGACAAAAACATCATGACCAAGATCCACGGCAAGAGATACGCCTACAAATTTGACTTCCAAGGATTGGCTCAACTCAACCAGCCAATCACATCGGACGCTCAAGCACATGCGCAAGCCGCGTACAAGTTTCCTGGATCAGACTTCTACGCTGGTTTTCCCGCCGCCTCGTCGTTGTTCCCGCATCCAGCAGCCAACAGCTGTTACCCAATGTCCTACTGGGCGCGGGCTCCACCATCGTATCCGCAAACAAGACCAATGTACGGTCCGCCATTGGGCGCTGGGATGACTTACTACGCTTAGAAACTCTGTCCAAAACAAAGACTTTATAAATAAATTGTCTTTTCTGCTGTCTAATTTTGCAGAAACGAAGCGTTCCCTACAGGAATTTTTTTAAACCATAAAAGCTATTTATTTATAAGAAAAAGAAAAAATCTGAAGCGCTGAATTCGTTTCTGAGTGAGGAAATGTTCATGACGGCAAAAACGTCAGGTAGAGGCCTTTTTTCAAAGTAGATCAACAAATGATAAGATTTTGGTTATTGTTACTTGTTTCCAGTTATTTCAAATGCAAAGCGTTCTGTTTTCAGACTGCTTTTCCGAAACCATTTTGATAGACTTGACTACACAATATCTTTGTACAGTTATTGTAAATACTGAAAATTCAGCGGTCATATCTTAATGTTATAGTTAGTCTTCGACAGTTTTGTTGAGGTTCCCATCAAACAGCTACGTCTGTATATTTTTTTTAAAAAAATGCAAACTGCATAAAATATTTATGTCAAGAAACATTCTATAAATAATATTGTATATTTGCTTATGCGGAGATCTTTATAAATTGTGAAAGAAAAATAGATAATTTATAATATTTTTTACAATTTTGTACACGACCTTAGTGCCGTTTAATTTGGTGAGAGAAAACACACATCATAGGATGTAAATAAAAGAAATATATTTCAAAGAAAAATACTTCTGTTATTTTTTTCTCGCGAGCACCCGTGGGTTATATTGGTCACTTATTCATCTGAATACCCAAATCTACAAAACTGTTAAAATTAATTTTCCCCCAGAAATGCAAGATGTCGTTATAATGAAGTCTTTGAACCATTCAAATGAAATTGACAACTTTTATCTTCGGTAGTTTTATTTCGTGATTTTTATGGAATACATCTGGAATTGTTTAATTTCCGCAGTAGTCATTGTTCCTTTCACGGGCATGGACCAAGGTTGAAGGAATTGTTCTTTAAGGTTTGTAAAACAGCGCTTGTAGCAGAAAAGGCGATCAAGATTATCCTTTGTTAAGGGGTGTCACCAATTTCGTCCAAGCATTCCAAAACGCGTTAATGCGAGATTAAATAACAATCACACAGCTGTACGAATGGAATTACGCTTCCATGCAAAATTGAAATTAACTCGAGATGGGCAACCCTGACCCAATCCTTGAATAACTTGGTTCGCATACTCGGCATCGTGGCCCGTTACTTTTAAAGCCCTGAAAGCTTAGTTTTATTATACGAGCCATCAGTAACAGCTAGTTGCTTAATTTCTGTGTTGAAGCTGTCTATCTTTTTTTTTCCATTTTTTTTTAAAATCTGGATCAGTAGACCACAGCATGTAAAAGCGTAACATGTAGAGCATACGTTATATTATTATTGTTGTCATTATTATCATCATTGTTATTATATAACGAATTCGAAAGCTCAGGGGTACAAGATGGCGGGAGAACATAGTATCATCGTTCGCACTGTAAAATACGCCTTACCAGTAACAAGACCAGCATTACTCTCGTGTGTGTAGCGGCCGCTCCCTCCCCCATCTCCTCAAACAAAATCGCCCATTTACACAGGCTTCATCACCGACTTCTTTGAAAATTGTCGACTCTTGATGGATTTTTTCAGATTGACTCATGCACGTCGATGACGAGCTGTACTCATCCAGTCTCGCAATTCATCAGTACCACCTTATGGGTCAAAACGTGGCTGAAATAATTAAGTATCCTTGTCATCTTTTCTCATACAAAACTCTAAAAGAGAGATATGTAATTGCGCTAAGTTGAAAACAAGACATGATGAGTCTTGGCCTATACATATATATTCTTGTTTTAACGCATTTTCGTACAGGTCATCGAAAGCCGAAGACCCGCAGTCAATTTTAGGTAGAGAACAGAGTATCATGGGCTTTGTTTGGGTAGAGAAGAAGAGTAACAAAACCTGAATTATTATTTTAGGATACTAAGCAGACAAACAGTAAACTGATGAGGTAAGGCTGGGGTCAGTATACGAATCTAGAAAACTAATCCACCACCCCTCCTCCAAGCCAGCATTCTCAGATTCTTAAAGCGAGAATACTGAGGGAAAAATATAAATAAAACTGATAGACGGTTTATTTGCTCGATATTTTGGTTTCTGCAAAAATAACTTTCTGAGAGTAAAAACAAAATAAAATAAAATAAATGAATAAGTAAATCAAAAGAAAGTGACAGTTAAAGAGGTACAAGGTGAGAAAACTTATTCATTTCCTGAAGTTCACTAATGAAAATACTATATAGCAAGGCGTTTGTTTGAATGCTTAGAGATAAGAAAAGAGACGGAAAACAAAGAATAAATAATATATATAAAAATATGTGTGTTATTGTATCTCTTGTTATATATAGTGTTATTAATAACTAGTATTTATTGTGATTGTGAAGTATTTGGAAAACGCTGATGTACCAGCTGGTATAGAACTCCAAATAAAAATATCATGGTCTTGTCTTGTCTTATCTTGTCTGATTCTTGTGGGCTACTCAACAAAGTTTTATACAGGGAGGCTCCACTCCGAGGTCCAAACCCTTTCCCTTTTATATACCATTTTTGGCAGAAAAGGTATAGCCCTTTCGTATATCTTCTATAATTCATACCCCTTTCACATATTTCTCTTACTTTAGAACTTTGTATCCCTTTTAACTGCTGTTAGTGCACGTTTCCTCGACTTTTTGGCAGTCATAAAATGCATCTGTTAGCTTCCTATTGGGCCTTTTACGTCGGAAATGACACAATTCCCTACCCTTTCGGACGGAGCCTAGCCATATTAAGCCATTAAAGGGAGTACCCCCAGATGCGATCAGATTTTTAGAACAGCTGCTCTCACAAATTAAGCAATTAGGAGCACGTTGACGTAAATGGAGTCGTTATAATTATGGCTGGTTAACAAATGACAAGGCACTCCTTAAAATTAAGATCGGTGATTTTCACCACTCCCACCCACAGCAGTACCTAACAAGCGAGGATTACGAACCTTATATTGGAGATATTCACCCGGAATCCAACTATCGTGAGCCTCTTACCATTTAACAGTGTAAAGGTCTTTGCAGGACGGTGGAAAACTTACGCCATTGAAAAATTGCAAAACCGTTTGAACGGCTTTCAGATTTCAGTGAAAAAAAGCTCATACCCGAAAGAAAATAGGAACAGCTGAATTTTCATAAGGATTGCGGTCGCAAAATGAGTTCGAGCTTCTCCGTTGCTGTTTTGTGTATTTTACATCTTAAGTAACACAAACCTTTTCATTGTAGCGGCTTAGCTAAAAAAAGGCGGCAAAAGCTACTGTAGGTTTGAATCATGATAAACTTACTTGGGACAGTGAGAAATTCTTTCATGACGGGTAAGATTATTCTCGAGTTGAAATATAGGGAAGACGACGGTAAAAAAAAGTTATATGGTAAAATAAAATGAAATAAACACAGCACAAAATCAGTTTCTTATATTGTGGATTTGAATAGCTATGAGCAAATGGAAACGGGATAATTATTTCTTTTTTAATAATAATAATAATAATAATAGTAAATTAAAAATTTCTTTAGCGCGCTTTCCAGATGTGATCAAAACCGCTTTACAACGCTTTTTCATGTAAAATTAGATACAATATTGAATGGAGAAAAAGTAAAAAATAAAATTTAAAGTGATTCATGAAAAAGAAAGGTCTTGATTGATTTAGCAGCAGCAAAGGAGCGAGCACCATTTTAAAGTTTTCCATTTTCCATATTAAAGTTTTTGTGCCTGACTACTCAGCAACTCACGGAAAAAGTCCACTTGGAAATGGGCGTTTTTTAATCTTTGCTTGTCGTTCTCTATAATTAAGCACAATTTAATATAATAAAAAACTAAAACATTATCAGACAAAAGGAAACTGAAGGGACCACAAGAAACAATTGTCCCCTCCCGGACTTCGGAATTCTTGAGACCTCGTCGTTGAAGATCGATCAGTTGAACTGCATTCCAAGGCGGTATGAAGAGATATTTGTTGAAGCATAATTTGTAACGATAAGCAACTTTTATGGCGAAATGGGAACAACTCCATGGTATATACATGTGCATGGCGGCTCATTGTGGGCCCATCGCTATTTTGCGGAATGATCCACGTGACGCTTAGTGGCAACGCCCAGAGGCGGCAAACAAAAAAGCAGCCATTTTTGAGATCATAGTCTAGTGTTCGTTGTGTGTCTTTGTTTAGGATCTCAATTACTGAGTGAAATTCATTACATCTTGATCTCTCGACAGGAGCCGATTACGATCAGAGCCCCTCGGCATGACTTCGGCCTCTAGGGACAAGAGTGAGTAAATCTTTTGAGAAACTTACAGACGTCGTAAATCCAGAAACTTTTGTGGAATGGGGACGTAAAAATTCATCACCTGATGCGTGTGTGAATAAGCGAACATTTGCAAACCTTTTACTTGCCATAGAAGAGTTGGTTTCTTTTTTGCTGAAGAAGCGTGTTTCAGAACTAAGACTCTGAATTTTGAGCTTTACGTGCCGTTTATTCAGACAATGGTTTTCTGATTGAAGCGAAAGCTGTGTGTCCAGTGAAGAGTCACCTAGCCTGGCCAGGAGATAAGACCACGCGTGGGGATGGTGCAAAGCAAGGTGCAAAGTGAACAGAAACAAAAAACCGCGGCGTCTGATTAAGGAAATATTGGCCACTGAACAGCTCAAAATACCAGTACGGACAACTAAAAAGATCAACTGCCGGCTTGGTTAACTCCATTCTTACTTAACGGTGTGTAATGCTGGAAAACACTGACATGTAAGATCGTTGTCATTTTCATGGAAGCTACATGGCTATTAAAGAATTTTCTGGACAGTTCAGTACTTGTTGCTTAACTCTCATCAACCAAGATGATTTGCTGAACCCAAGGCTAACCCGTACCTGGATGTTAGCTAAACATCACATCCTCCGTCAATAACTTTTCATTTTTGATTTCTCTAGCGGCCTTTTCGATTATTGTCGGTCTGGGCTTGAAAGCCGCTAGCGAGTCTACCTACTGAATGGTATCGTTCCCGCGACGTTACACTGAACACGCTATGTCACTACTGAAATTTTTGCTTGATTAAACTCGCCGCCGCACTCTACACTCTACACTGCGAAGAAAACAATGCTGTATTGCCCCAGCAACTGGATGAACGTATATAGTTTTCACGCAAAAAGACAGCATGAAAAAGCAAATTTTAAAAAGGTATGATATGCATGCATGAACGCAGAACAAAGGGTAAATATTTTAGAATGTGGAGTATGCATATGACATATTGGCACCGTTGTTTCTTCTCTCACGTCTTCGCCGAAGGCCGCGCACACTTTGAGAGCGAACTGTTCGTGTGACTTCCTGCACATGCCTTAAGAAATCATTCTCGACCCCTATTGCGCATGACTGCGGCGCGGAGTCAAAAGCGTGAACTCAGGGGTCGAAAATTTTTGTTTCAAACAAGCCTGCGCAGTATAGTTTTTCGGGAAAACGTAGAAAAAAAGTAAAACGTTATACCTGTATAAACACCAACTGTATAGGGACCAGATTAAATTTTTTTACAATGCGTGTTATCTGTGTGCCGATATATATTGAGAGTGTAATACAGTTAATTTTCTACTGACTCACGGTTCTAAAACCGGTGAAAGTATTCGTGCATCAAATCGTACAGATTCCATTAAATTTCCTGCTAACCTGGTCATGTAAAAGTCACAAGTTAGCAGACTTGTGCTATGACAGCACTACTGAATGGTTTCCGTACTTGACTCTTGTACGTATTTTGTTCAATATAAGCAGGAACAGGATGTGTTAAGGAGCAAAATAATATTTCCTTGATTTCAAAGTGTCACGTCTCGAAAAAACTGAGTTTGACACGGTAGCGTATTTCACTCTGCGTCGACTGACCCTCCACCTCCCACCAGTTTCCTATTCTTTAACCTTTTCCGTTTCTCCCCCAAATTTAACCCTTTCCGTTTTTTTTAAGGTTATTGCAAGCAAGAATTGAAGGAAAAAGTTCCAAAAAGCAAACAGTCAGACAGTATTAGTGCTGTATGAGACGCTGATCTACAATTAACTCGTTTCTCTCGAGTGACCTGAACGAAAGGGTAGCCTGCATTGCCTCTTTAAAAACCTGTGGTGTAGTGGACTAATTTTGCATGCATGAAATTCCCTGAGCACATAACCAAACTGCGTGTCCCCGCTAAGTGCGGGATTCAATATGAATATAATACCCTTCATAAGCAAGTTAACTGATTAAGCTGAGCGAGAGACTTTGTTCTGATTTGCCAGCTTTGATTTAATAGTATCCACGGTTTTAAAATACGATATGTAGATTTTTCTCCACTCTTGAACGTGTCATGAATTAATCGAACAAGACAGGAAGTGGCCAGAGAGCGGCGGAGGTTTCGTAACGTACCAATTACCTAACTGAGGAAGACAAGGTGTAATGAACACTGGCGCGACAGAGTAGTACGTAGCCTGCAGAACGACAGACATTATCTTTTCGCGTTTTCAGGTGAGCGAAATTCTTGCGCTCCACGCCTTCGCCCGCCAGAAAAAGGCGAAAAATAAAATGCCTGTTCTGCAGGTTACGGAAAACTCTGTTACGAAGTGCACATTGCACCTTAAAAAAAATGTATCTCCCTTAGTTAGGTCAGACGTTTTTTCGGTTTGTTTCATTTTGTATATTGTTTGATGCCGGTATCTGATCAAAAATGCCGCATCTATACAACAGGTGCCAAAGCAGTTCATTTAATCCCCCACCCCCTCCACCCCCTTGCAGTACACGAGCTTACCAGTAGGACTACTGGCCATTAGCTGGTCTGATTCTTACCATGAAAAAAAGGAAAGCAAAAATGATACTGAACGGTTTTTGTTTTAAAGACCCGGTTTCTAACTTTTTGTTTTATTATTTACTGCGACAGTTAAACAATATTTGGCTACGATAGCGTTCATGTGCAATACAATGTCATATTGTTCAGATTGTGATGTAGTTGTTAAGAAGCTTGAAATTGATTCCATCTTCTCATCATGCAGATCGTGCATATCATAGCTGATAAATTAATTTATTGAACCACCAAACACTTACTATTTAAGGGCAAGACTAAGTGAATGTTGAAGACATTAAGAACAAAATCGTCTGTTCAATTGCACCCATTTGAATCATTGCAAAACTTTCGATCAGCTCAAACGTTCACGCAGTAATGTTTTATATATAGAGCGGTTTTCATTTGAGTGTCGAAAAGTAATTGGTTTTGCACTTTCTACACGATGCGATTGGCTTAAAAGATTCGCGCCACCTTTTCATCCAATCAGAAGTAAAACCAAAGCCAATTGTGACGCGCTCGCATGCATTTTCCCGCGCTTTGCGTCAGCCTCATGTAATTACTTCGAGTTTTGATTGGTTCAATGTATTGTCTGTGTCCTATGTGATTGGCCAGAGTAATTACTTTGGTTTTGGTTTTACGACACTCAAACGAAAACCACTCTACTATAAAAAATAGTTCGGTACGTTATGGAGTTGTTGAAGGGCTTATAAAAGTTGAGTGCTGGACTGTATTGGAAAGGGAGTTTGAGACCAGCTGGAAAGAATTAGAATTCCAGCACCCCGGGGGGGGGGGGGGGTACTCGCAGAAAAATTGGGTAGGGGTGTGCGGCCCGCTTCCCAAAACCCTTACCCTATTTATGACCAAAATCTGCGATTTTCCCTACCCTATTTATGACCTAACCAAAAATTTGATACCCTTTTTATGACCTGACCCTTAAATCAATACCCTGTTTCAGACCTGCCTTATAATTATTTCCCTAGTTCAGACCAATGTTAAAGGCAATGTTTATCTGCTTTTATTAGGTAGGTTATAATACTGCAAAGTTAAGACTACAGTGCAAAAAATCGTTACCCTATTTATGACCAAAATGGCGGCAAAATAGCCAAAATCGATACCCAGTTTATGACCAAAACGGCTGAAAAACCTACCCTTTGGGGCCGCACATACCTATATAGCCCAATTTAGGGAGTACCCCCCCCCCCGGGTCCAGCACCAAGATGAAAGGAGTCATGTCACGTCTTTGACTCTTATTTAAGCTCAGGATAATTTAGAGGCGTGGCAAGAGTTTTGGAGGAGGCGTAGCGCAGCTGTATTGGTCCCCTCCATGCCCACCACATAGTTTTTCCTTCAACTTGATATAATGTATTTACGTCTATATGGCTTAACGTACATGACAGGCATGCTATCAAACGTGCCTTGGTTTTTTATTACTGAGGTATGTTCTGGTTGTGTTAAATATAATCTTCTGAATGCTCGACTTCAGTAGAAGCCAAAAGTTTGTACTTGAAAAATTCACGAGGAGAGGAGATCGACTTGATGTTTTTTCAGTAGAAAGACCAATTAACACTTCAAAACCATGGTAAAGCTTTTGAAATGCCGGGGTCTTTGTTCAAGCCGTGTAATTTTATCAAAGTAAACGTCCCTTTGAAGTTAGCGAAAACAATATATGGAACTGGCTAGAACAAGCATTTCAAAGTAAATAAAAGTCGTTTATTTAGCTGCCTCTAGTCAAATAATATTATTTTTACTGTCAGATCAAGTGAGCCATTTAAGGGTATTGAGCATGTTAACCAATCTACTTTCACTCAGTATTAAACTACTTTTCTCTTGAAGTAAGCCGAGGGCAACAAACGTCGCAACTTCGGGTGACCTACCTTTGTCTTCAGGCATGCATTTTTTTAAAGTAAAATTTATAAAGACCTGAATAAATTGCTGCTGATAGAGGGCTTTAAAACCAAGGCAGGGTTTTCTCACTTAGTAGAAAGCTGGGCTGCAGAAAGGAAGATTGCGGGAATAGTTTTTGTCATTTGTGAAAGAGATTTTGTCACCAAGTTTTTTTCTCTAATTTCCTGCCGACCTTGACTGACTACTTCCCTCATGCTAACTACAAGATTCCAAATTCAGAGTTCATATCATACAGCCTCCCTCAGCTGATTCTTTGTATTTATTGCTTGTAATTTCGAACTCCTTATTCCCATTCTACATTCTATTTTGTAGGTACTGGTTCTAGGAAAGAGCATACCGTTCAGTTGAGTGCTCTATGACACGCTGAGTTTCCAACCTCTTTCCCAGGTTCTCTCTGGGAACGAGGTTGGCTGAGTGCAAACTCAGTGCAATAAAAAAAAAACGAAGGACCAACGCGGCATCTTTGACGATTGTCCCAATTTCTGAACATTTTTTTGGAATTCAAAGCGGTGATTTTACAATTGACTCCCGATAAGTCGAACCCTCGCTAACTAGAACCAAAGTCGGATTTCTCCTGGATTTCCGTCATACGTTTACTGAAATTTTATCCTCGTGAACTCGAAGCTTCGAAGCCCCCCGCTAACTACAAGTAATTTTTGTTTCCTTTCAGATCATTTCTATACAATTTTACCCTCGATAACTCGAACCATGTTTTAAGCGCGTGACAATTCAGAAAAAAGTGTGCTGAAGTCCGAAACACTGAATTTATTTTAAAACAACCGCGTCGATTCTTTGATGCCACTCCTGCTCAAGATTTAGTGTCCATCTCTGCATATTAATCAAGCTGCGATCAACAAGAAGAGAATGCTTGATTTTTTTATCAAGCTCTCTCAACCAGTTCTTTATTAACTAAGAAAATGTTTTCAGATTAGTTCGGATACTTGGATTTGGGGCTTACCGTAAACGATTAATGGCTTGACTGATCATGACTGGAGTAATTTTTGTTTGGATTAAATGAGCTTCTCTTTTTTTATAGTTTTTACCGCTGGTTAAAGCTGAACAATTCTCGGGCTCAGAAATTCATGGCAAAACCCCATATTTTGTTCTCTGGCCGGGTTATGTTTTCCAGCAAATTTGGAGCATATTTGGTCAAGAATTTCGTTCTTCCAAAACAGAGGGTTTCACTGGGGGTTTTAGGAGTGAAGGTAGAACCGCCGCTGTCAAAAAGCAGGACGAAGAAGGCGCCGGACAATCATGAATTCCAGGTAATGTGGAAGCCATTGCGTTGGAAATCATTTTATTTTGTTTCTCTACGCACGGTTTACAAATCCGTGACTTTCTATAATCAGTGACAGAGATACTTTTAAACGTAATTAAGCATAATAGTTAATCGTTACGCCTGTTCGGATAACATGAAAGCATGTGGAAGAGCTAACAGCTGTCTACAGAAACAACAGGAAAAGGGGGTACGCAGCAGTGTCGTGAAGCAGCGTTGCGTGACAACATAAAGAGACTAGATTGGCTTCCTCTGTAGAACTGCTTGTCTACTTTGATGTTCTTATCGCCAGTCAAGCAATCCTGCCAAAGAGCTGAAACAAGTAGTTTTTTTTCACATAGTCTATCTCATTAAACTCTGAAGTACGATAATTTAGTTTGACAAACCTTGTTGGGCAGGATTGTGTGACGAGTCATGCCAAATGCAAAGGAATGTCTGTGAAATTTAACTTAATCAATGGTTTGAGGAAACTGAAGCTAACAGTTTCCACAGCCTAAGTCTGATGCATATTTGGAAATCATCCTTTTTAAAAAATGGAAGTGCTTACCCATTCCAGTGCTTATTATCAAAGTTTATTTTTTTGACTCAATGTCGTTTTAAATGGGATTTTAAACTGCTAGAGTGCATAAATCTTCTGTCGCACATTGGGCAATTATACCGTGCTTCTCCAGTGTGGGTGCGAATATGCTCTCTTATGTATTCTCTGCGGCTAAACCTCTTTAAACAAACCCAGCACTCGAAAGGCCTTTCACCTGTGTGGATTCGTTTGTGTTGCTTAAGATGACACTTTATAGCGAAGGTCTTCTCGCACTGGTCACACTTAAAAGGCCTTTCACTGGAATGCTTCAAAGCTTTATGTCTGCGAAGGATCGAGGGATGCGCAAAGGCTGCATTACACTGAGAACAAACATGTGGTCTTTCTCCAGTGTGACTAAATTTGTGCTTTCTAAGACCCGTTCTGCTTTTGAATGCCAAGTCACACTGGTCACATTTGTAAGGCTTCACACTGGAGTGTGTTTTCTGGTGTGTCCCAACATCTTGCGGCCTCTTGAAGCGTTTACTGCACTGTGGGCATTTGTAAGGCCTCTCGGTTGTGTGTTTCAGAATAAAATGTTCTTTGAGGCTTTGACGAAGCGTGAAGCACTCTCCACAGGTCAGGCATTTGTGAGGTTTCTCTTTAGTGTGAGTCACTTGGTGTCTCCTGAGGCTTGCTTTACATTTGAATTTTCTGCCACACGTTTCGCAGGAGAACGGCTTTTCATCAGAGTGCACCCTCTGGTGACCTTTCAGACCCTCGAGAAGTCGAAAACGCTTTGGGCAGCGATCACATGCGTGTGGAAGTCCTCCCGTGTGTATCAGCTCATGCGTCTTAACGTAAGCCTTTTGACGGAAGCGCTTTCCACAAACGTTGCATTCAAATGAGCACTTTTGTCTCAAATGAGCGTCTTTTTGTCTCAGCCCGTTGGAATTGCTTGCAAAGGTCTTGTCGCATTCCCCGTCGCACTTGTAGCCGGATGTCACGGTAGCATTTGCGGGCTCCGTTTTTTGCTCCTTATCTGTTTTCAATTCTGTTTTCTCCGACATTTTGAATATTATGCCCTGGAGCGAAAAAGAGTATAAATATCAAATAAAGTTTCAAAAAATAGCTTGGGTTTACAGCAATCCTTGCAGCCAAATTATCTCATAGCCCCTGCTCCTGCTCATAGTCATAGTGCCGATTAGGTAATTTTAAAGTCTCGAAGCAGGACCTCCAAAACGCCTTCCTTTAAAGAAGGAAAGAAATAACTAACTGTGTGTGAAAAACACTTGCCACTAAAACAGGGCATACTTGTACATTGATGTTTTCCACGGCTAATTTTTAGCTTTCTGCAAGCTCTCTCGACTTGGTGAAGAGCCTTGTTCCAGGCTATTTTAAAACAAGTTTTTGGATAGTTCTTCCTTGTTTTAGCGATTTAGCTTTGACAAATAGAACAAGTTCTTAAATTATCTCTCGTTTGCTTTGGAACAACAAACTTTGTATCGAGCTAACTGATTATTTGGAGTGCGTTACGTACAGTAATGTATGCAACATTGATTTTTTTTATGCACAAAACGAAAGTGAATATAGATGAAACGGATTAACTGAGCTGTCGGCGTTGTCCGTGTTGCGATTCTCTAACCTCTGTAAAAAGAGAGTACGCATCCCTTTTCTTTAAACCAACTACCTTAAGTTTTTATCTTCATATCTTAAGTAACTGTTAATGTTATAACGATTTAATTAAATTTAAGCTTGACAGTTTTTATCAGTCAAACACGCCATAATCCCAGGCGCTAAACAACTAAAATCTCAGATACATTGTGCTAATTTAGCTTCCATAAAATATCACTGTTAGAAAATTCATGCACTATGAACAACAAACCTGTTCTTTGGTGCAAAGAGTAGGTTGTAGAATTTGTCGTACAATGGTGGAACTTGATGTTTATCTTATCGCTCCGTTTTGTACTGAGTCTCATGAATGAAATGGTGACAATGATGTTTTGTTTTATGTAGCAAACACGTGACTGACATGTGGGCAGGTGGCACACTTTTGAATGAAAATCCCAGTATGAATTGTCACACAACACTTCACCGTGACAATCAAAATTCCTTGGAAGAAGAACTTTGTGAGCTCTATTAATTTAGGGGCTGCGCGCACCAGGGCATTAGAAGATAGCCGTTTTTCCTCGCTCCTCACGTCCCTAGCGGCAAAAAAGCGAGGAGAAACGGCTGTTTTCGCAGGCTAGCGGAATGGGGCATTCGACAAAAAAAACCTTTTGGGGGTGGGGGATGTCATCTTTCCTAAGGCAGGATAAGAGATTTGAAAAATGTCGATTTTTGCGAACAAGCTGGGGGACTTTGTGAGCTCTTTTTAGGGGCCGCGCGCACCCGGCCATTTGAAAATAGCCGTTTCTCCTCGCTCCTCACGTCCCCAGCAGCAAAAAGCGGGGAGAAACGGCTGTTTTCGCAGGCTAGCGGAATGGGGCATTCGGCAAAAAAACGTTTTGGGGGTGGGGGATGTCATCTTTCCTAAGGTAGGATAAGAGATTTAAAAAATGTCGATGTTTGCGCCAAGTCGCTACGGACAAGGTCGTTGGGACATGAAACAGTTCAAAGAGAAAATCTTTTTTCGTCTCTCAAAAAGTTCTTTTTATTTAATAAGATTTAATGAATTAAAATAGATATCACATCTAACAGCCTATTTAGACATCTGTCATGCAGGCTACAAATCTAATAAAATTTTTGAGAAGAAACACACTTCTCACTAACCTGAGGAGCAAAGGTTGCGCAGTGGTGAGAGAACTCGCCTTCCAACAATACTGAACTCACTTCAACGATAAAGTCTCTTCGATCTTGCTGGCAACCTCGTTCCCAGGGTTCTCTCCTACCCGCCCAACGGAGCTAGAGAGGACGGGTAGGAGAGAACCCTGGGAACGAGGTTGTCTTGCTGGCTCTATGCTATCGTTACAAATGTCATTATTTAGACCTCTTAGGTGGAAACCTCTTCTTCCGCCCGGAGTAGTCAATCGATAAAAATCGGTATCGATTTGTCAATCGACAAATCGATAAAAATCAGTAGATCTGATTTGATTGATATCGATTGCATCGATCAATCGGTAGAAATCGATGACACACTCTTTTCGTTTATCGATTTATCTTGATTTTTACCCATTTCATCGACTCATATCGGAAGCAACATCTGTTCATCTGTTGATCAAAACATTAAAACTGAATTCATGCAAAAGGTCGATAAAAATCGTTAGCAATCAAGTGATTTTTATCGACTGATATCCTAAAACAGTGAAAATCTATCGAGGAAAATCTTTTTGCCTGAATCCCGACTCGAAGGAATGCCTGAAATTTAGGCTAGGAAATCTTTATCTTTATCTGATCTCGTGAAACTTGCCGTCGAGAACTGAATGTAATTGAACCGATCCGCTTTTGTTATTATGTCCAAAATAAAGGGTTTTAGAGAGAAAGTTGTGTGTCTCATTTTCACGTTTGTTGATCAGTTGTTACTGGTGGATGTGTTTTCTTAGCTGCACTATCCAACTCACGCCAAAAAACATCAATGGCGGACTTCAGTTATAAATCGTTAAAACCATGAAAAATCGATAATATCGATTTGACAGTGCAATTCAGTTTATCGATTTTCACCGATTTCCGTTATCAATCGATGAAAATCACTTGATTGCTACCGATTTTTATTGGTTGACCACTCCGGGACTTACGGCCGCTTCGACAAAACCGGAACCCCGTCTGAATCAGTGTCAGTGTACAAAACACATTCTCGTGAGGCGCCAGTTGAGGTAGTTTGCGGACGCTAGTTTTCTGCTTCCCAAAGGGCGTCTGCTCTGAACCTGAAGCTGTAAATGAGAGCTCAAGTTCTGAATGTGTGGCCATTCTCCCTAAATTTAGTTAAGCGTCTTTGTTAATGAAATGCGATTATATGTTTTTAACTGAAAGTGCTACTATGATCAAATCTTTTCTCTAAACGGCAAAACTAGCCAAAAAAACGAAAAAACAAAAACAGCAACCAAGGCCAAATATTCAGTGTTATTAACAGTTTGATGAGAACCGCGGTAGAATTTGTAATACTTATGGACATTTATAAATATCACAAGAATGGACGTTTTCAGCCTAAAATCGGCAGAAAAAATATGAATATTCAGCCCTCTGGGCAGAAAAACAACATTCTTATGGAAAAAAAAGAGTGTATTTATTTATACTATAATCGACAACGGTTCGATAATTACATACAACTGAAATAAATAACTATAACAGGCTCTGAAGGTATTGTAAGTAAACTGTCTAGTTTTGTATTTATATACGTTGTACTCGTTTCTCGAGTTTTGCTCATAATAATAATGAGTTAGTTCCAATCAACGAATGTATTTAAAGACTTGTACTTTTAGTTATCTTTTATCGGTTTCCCTAGTATTACGGCGTGTTACTCTTACTTCTACTCACGAGCTTCGAAATAATAAATTAGCCCTGATTAAAGTGACCTTATTTCAAGTATTTGAAATACTACGACAAAAACCTGTTTTTAGGGGACCCCACCCAATCAAGGCGGATAGGAAAGCCCCCTAACTTTTCTCAGTCCTTAAACTGTCAGTTGTGAGGTTTGAGTTTCACCTCTTTTTAAACTTGGAATGATTTTATCTTTTTTGCATTTTAGTTGTTTTAAAACTGATTTCACGGCATTCCTTAAAGTTTTTATCCTCCAACAATAAACTAAAGGGTTAATTGAGCTGTTCAAAAATGTAATCGTCGATGCAAATAGATACGAAGCTTTCACCCTGACCGTGTATCCCCTTAATCTATGCGCGAGCTTAACACAAAGCATCGGTAAAAAGCACAAAGTAAAAATACCAACAACAATTATCATTGTGACAGTTGACTTCTTGTAGCGTAACATATCCCTCAGACGACTAGTTTTCTCTTCAGTTTGCAGTCTTGCGCTTGTACACTCCGCCTGAATTTGTTGTTCATGCATTTTGACACACTTCATGATTTTTACGTTAACCAGGTATGTCAACAGCAAACTCAGCGAAATATTTGTCACTAAAATAGTGTTGTAAAGTTCCGGGCGGAGAAGCAATAGTCGGAACGTAGCCAAGGTGACGAGGAAGATCCAAAAGCTTGATACCACAATCAAAACGCGCTTCACAGTTACAATTTCATTGTACCGCAAGTGGAAGTACAGTGCTAAATATCTTTCTATGGTGGCTGCCGCCATCGTGAGTCCGGAAACACCTGCGGTAATGCTTCCAAGAGACTCGGACACTACCCTGGTTATGCAATACATTCGAAAGTTGTGCAAAATCTCGCCGATCTTGTGCACTACAAAGCAAGGCTGCGTCAACAAGCCAACTGTTAAATCGCTAATAGCAAGGCAACAGATGAGTGTATTAGAAGGCGTATGAAGCGATGGAGATCTCCAAACTGTGATAATAACAACGGCATTACCGGCAGTGGCTGTGAAAGAGAACAAGCTATTGACAACTGCAGTTAAGATGTGTGTTACGTAAAGAAACTGTGTTGTATGGAAATTCACGTCGAATAACAAGCATTCGTTTTGCACAGAAAATGAAGTTGAATTTGAATCGAGTATTGAAGAATTGCGGGAGAAGTTCGTCTCCGCCATCTCCTGCATACATCTCTACTGACTGTAGTCCTTAGTAGCCATATTCAGTTGGTTAAGTTCTTCGAAACCAAAATATCACGTGTCGATCGTGCTTTTGTTTCGTTTTGCATTGATTTATTGACATTAGAAAGCTCTCGAAAATAAGAACAATTAGTTAAAACTATCAGCAATTGTTAAGAAAATTAAAAATTAAAGAGAAAAAGAACTATGATATCTCGTTAAGTCAATGTGGTGGTTTCTATCTCTACCACTGCCGATTTTACAGTATCAGAGGCTAAATAAAGAAGCCCAAATTTAGAAAGCGAAATATTTTGGGCTGTAATCAGTTTACTGAACCATTCTTTCAGTAAATCTTGACCTTCATTAAAGTTTCATAAACCAGATTAACATTCGCTACATGTGTTTCAAGTAAGGCGGAAGAGATGGTTTTTTTTTGCAATTTAGTAACATTGATAATAGTCTATGATAGCTTGAGGTATTAGTAATTTTCAAATTTTTAATTTCGCAGATTAATTTACCACTCGCCGTTCAACGCGTGGATGCAGACACCTGAGTTCGTCAAAAAGTCTGGCAATAGCTAGATATTAAACGAGGCGCGAAAATAAGCATCCCAAAGAAGGCTATGTTGCCTTGTACTGAGTCAAGAGCGCCTTATCGTCGTTTCCAAGTAACACGTTTTTCAATAAGGGCGAAATAATAACGTGCTACTTGTTTCAGGACGTTCGCAAGTAATCTGAGTTTACTACATTTTCAACTGTGGAGGCGAAATTTCCTCATAATACATAATTTAGATCCTGCTGATTAGTGAAGCAGTGAAGTGTATAGTTGTGTAGTTTACAGTAGGGTATAGATTAAACAAATTTAATAATAGTATTGAGGTTTGCGACCGCCAGTGATGGGTAAATTCGTTGTGGTTTTATAACGAGAACTTGAGAGATAAAAGTATTGCCGCGGTTGAAATTTCTTAGCTCACAAGCTGTGAAACTATTAAAATATATAGTTATAGTTTTTATGAATTGGTAACTTTCCTGCACTGCATGATAAGGCACAATTGGCTACCTTCTTGCGAATACGGGAATTGTTGGATCCTAACAATGCAAAAAGAAGACGGATTTAAGTGCATTCATCTTCCCTATTTGCATGTGACGTACTCCCATGGCGGTCCTTTTCAGTTAGAAATCCCTGGCCATATTTACGGCTGAGGCTAGATAAAACTGAATTATACACTCACCAAAATATATATTTAGTAGTAGTGTCAAAAGAATCCAAAAAGAAAGCGTTGTATTATGAGTACAATTTTTTACCATTCTTTCAGACATAATCTTAACCTTCATAAAAGTTTAATAAACAGATCAGAGTAAGTTGTGTTTAACGCGGGAGATATTGTTTTTCATCAGTTGATTTAAATTAATAATAGTGTCACAGCTCAAGGGGAGCTAAGTAATTTTTCAAATTTTTAATTTCTCAGATTTATTTACCACTCGCCGTCTTGGGGGTGACATTTTCCCGTTTTAAGGGCTAGGTCGCTGACTGACTTAAAGTGCGCAAAAGGAGCATCCCGAAGAAGACGATACCACCTTGGTCGTCGTCTTCAAATACAAAATAATTAAGAAGTCGCGAAATAATAACCTGCTACATCAGTGTTTCACGACGCTTAGAATTAATCTGGGTTTATTTCCGTATCAAGGCAGGTGTCAAGGGAAGAACTTTAAGATGAAATTCATTAGAAGATTAAGTGATTTTAGTTTTCAGCGGACAAAAACCTCGTACCAGAATAATTTCAAGCATATTGCATTGTTTTTCACACTTTCCAAGGGCTATAAATGCAACCTGAAGTTGTATGAAAGAAAAGGTTCTAATCGGAGCCCGAGAAAACAAACTTTTTTTAAAGCCTCATGTATAATGATCAAATTTCACAAAAAGAAATCTTATGCATGACGAATTTACCTGTGTTTTCTCAATTCCTGTGAAATTTGAAATTTATTTTCTCGGCTCTTTAGTGTTATTACAGATAACTAATTATATCTATAGCTCTTGAAAAGTATACAAAAGATTGCGATATGGCTTAAAATATTCTGGTCGAAGGTTTTTGTATCCTGAAAATTAAAGGTACTCAATTTCCTGCTGGATTCCATCTTAATTCCTCACTCATAAAGTAAATCCTGTAGGCTATAGAGTGCACATACCGTAAAATTCCGAAAATAAGCCCCTCCATGTATAAGCCCCCCAAACTCGTAACGCAAAAAAGCCCCCGTTAAATCGCCCCTCCAAATATAAGCCCCTCCGGGGGCTTGTACTTGGAAATTGCCCTGAGAGAAACGGTAAATCTACTTCCAACTATGAGGCTAGCCCAATCGATTTTGAAACGCAAATTTCCCCCCGTACATAAGCCTCTCCGAATATAATCCCCTCCAAAAATAAGCAACTCAAAAAGGGCCTTTGAAAAATATAAGCCCCGGGGCTTACTTTCGGAATTTTACGGTATTAAGTAGTGTAGTCTACAGAAGGCCGGTATTGATTAAGGTAATTTGATAATTGCAATGAAGTTTTATTGGCTTTCGGTTGCGGTATTGATGACAACTTTTAAGAAGCAAATATTATGCACCTATCAATGTAAACCCCGTGGGGGGGGAGTGCGGGCAAGGGGTGGGGATTTGACAAATTTTAAAAATTTTTGATCAAATTCCCCAGGGTGGGAAACGAAAGGTCAATCAAAAGTGTCAAAAAAGCCCCCACCCCAGGGCAAAAATCTAAAACAACAATACTATAATACTATATAAAACGAATAAAAGAACATTTCAAACGTACGTTCTTACTACTTTTATTTAAGGTTAACGTAAGTTCCGTTAAATTACTTGCTGTAATTAAGTATTTTCTCTCTCCACTAGCGTCACTAGCATCTCTTACTTTGAACAACATAATCGCTTCAGGAAGATTGACCGTGCTATTATATTAATGAAACGTAAAATGTTTTATAACATCTGCTCAACATGTCGGAACAGGTCGGGTCAGTGACCTGTAAAAAATCCTCTGACTTTCATGGTAAAATTCGATTTCAATCGAGGTTTATAATCAGATGGGAACTTGAAGATAAAAACTTTCTCAAAATAGACATTATCTGTTTAGATGACAGTGTAAAGTATCGGATTATGGTGATTTAACCAAATGAAAACTTTATACCTTTCTCCAACAGCGTGACTTTCAGAAAGCCTCGAGGGACGGACTTGGTAACCGCTTCTGAATTGATACCAGGCTTCTATCGGTCAAAGTCAAATGTCCCGACCCCGGGGTCGCTTCGCACGATCAAAGGCCCGACATGGGGATAGTCTCAGGCATCAAATCCCCTCCCCTTGCCCGCACTCCCCCCCCCCCTCCCCCACGGGATTTACATTGATAGGTGCATTATAGTGAGGCCACAAAAGGCCACAAGCTGTCATTGGATTGACATGAAAAACACTAAAAAGGCACAGGTGCATGGTGTCTTATACAAAGATATAGAGACGGACTTACTTTGGACTCGTCAAAGCGTGCGAAATAAAGTTTGCGTATATGAAAGAATGATCAAACAGTGGTTGTCGAACACGCATAGTCCCTCATCGTTTTGCTGTTCGTTATAGTTATAGATCGCATGGAGAAATACTCATATTTCTGTCCATTTCCTAGCCATACTCGATTGACTTTTTTAATACAATGACAATAAAAACAGATAAAATTTTTTTAGGAGGTCTATAGTAATTATTTTAAAATTGGGGCGGAGATGGGAGGAAGGGATTTCCAAACTTCCCGACTGCCGTACATGAATTCCCGGCTCCTGCTCCAAGCTTTTTCTTGGCTTCCTCCCTTATAGCCATTTTCGATTGCGACGAAAATATTTAAAGCATTGTTGCGTATAATTTCCCTTTCTATTTCTCCTGCTTCCCCCCCCCCCCTTTAAGAATTCCCACCTCCTGCCTTTCCTCCCGTACCCGTCACCTCCCGTATTTACCAGGGCTCTCCACGCCTGTCCTCCCCGACTTAATTTTCCATCCTTGATTGACCAGGAAGCTGTTTTACTTGAGTGGAAATTTGGGCTTGTTTTGAATGGGCATGCTGTACACCCTGCATTTCTCCCTGAACCTCGCATGGTGGCAAAGAGGTTCTGTTTGGTAACATTAATTATAAAACTAATTAAACAAGTAATTTTTCTTCTGTCCATGTATTCATTATCTAACAGAAAGCGGAGATAGTGACGGTCCGCCAAACTATATTGCGGGAGTGTAAAAACTGCCGGTGACAGTACCCCGGTCACAGAAAACAAATATTCCTCGGGGGACTGAACAGAGACTAACAGATCGAGGCTGAACAGGCGGACATTTCCTAATGCAGATTTGTTCATGTTTTATGCACAGGCAAGCAGCGAACAGGCGAGAACCTACATTCTACTGAAAGAGAAACATCTGCGATGAACGGCTTTATAATGATTTTTAGTAATGAAAACATCGTTAGCAATACGTCACATTATCAATAACTTTAGGCAGGCTCAGACATTCATAAGTGTTCAATTTAACCAAAAGAACAGGTGCGAAAACAAGAATTATTTACATGAAAGATTGGCTAATGACCCGCTGAAAGCAGTAGTATCTATTGTAAAGAGGTTCGGATGGGGGTTGAGAGGGTGGGGGCTGGCTTTGGAATGCAGCCGTATCTCGTCGCTCCTCACCACTAGGAACGTCCCAACCGCTGAGTCGTCCTCCGTCTTCTCACAGTCTCCTATTAATATTATGGAGCTTAAGCAATGGCGAAAGCGACGGCAACAAGTTTAGCAAAAAACCAACAGGAATAGATTGGAAAAAAATAACTTTCCACGTGTATCGCGCTTCTTTGTACATTTCTTTTCCCTTCACTGCACGACTACGACGTGAAAATGCCTAGATTTCGCGTTTTGTGGAGATCTTGAACACAAGACAACGACTTTCCTTTTCTTTTTCTGACCTTCGATACAGTCTTTTAGAATTCAGCTCCCGAAAAATTTGCCAGCATTTGACGAATTGAACGAGATGGAATAAGCGCCGATAACTGAGTTTGGAGCAGCCCGGTCACTTTTTAAGTGACTTTTTCGTAGCCGTCGCCATTGTTGTTTCTTAAGCTCTCCGTTAACGAGTGATGCGCAGGGGAGAACCAGGAACGATGGAAAGAAGGAAAGAGGGGAGTCTCCACCTTTCGTTTTCCTCCTTCCCATCTCGCGCTCCCTTCAGTTACGCTTCTAGCGTTTCGTCCTATCTCGTCCTCCGCGTGCAATCCAAGTAAAGACCACTGGGCACCAGTCAATCCAGGGCAGAAACCTTTATCAGCCCTGACTCAATTACCTAGAGGCGAAGCGCGAGGAGAAGCAATTGTATTGCAGTCGCAGGCTAGGTGGGGGCATGGTGATGCTCTCTCGAAAATTTTTTTCAGATATACAGTTTCCAGCATTCTTAGGGGTCAATCAAAGCCGATTTTTATTACTGAAATCTTTCTACTTTTGTTCCCTTTTGAAACTTTTGTGTGGTCCTAAACTACTCACTGTCGTTTATTTTTCAAGTTCCGAGTTGCTGGATTATTTTCGACTGCACGTACGCGTCCAGCGTAGTGGTAATATCGAACATTCAAGACTATTTTTGCCTTCGCAAAAGGAGAACCATTTACCCTATCACAAACTTCTAAGAGTTGATATGTGTTATTCAATTGCAACCAGATGGCTTTTTGTTCGAAATAATCAATAAATGAGCAATAAAAAAGTTATGTTAACTCTTAGAAAAGGGAGGGAAGTGGAATAAATAATTTATCATTGAGTGTCGTTCTATTAAATGAAAGGCATGCAAATGCGTTTCTATAAAATGACGAACAATTACTCGTTTTACGGACTCGGTGTACGTAAGTAATCCCTTCTGTTGTTGTAAAGTAGTGTAAAAGTTGTTTTATTAAGATGGAGATAAGAGCTATTTTAAAATCATCATCATCAACAACAACAACAATAATATATGCCTCAATATATGCCTGATCCGGAAGTTCAACCTAAAATGAATCGACAACTGACGCCACAAAGTTAAGCAGACAGGGTGTGCTGTGTCTGGCGAGCAAGATCACGCTAGTACCAAACACAATTTCCAGCACTCTGTAAAACTGAATGCAGCCTTAATATGAAAGCTGGCAACTGACCCTTATTTTTTTGCAAATTAGCCACCGAACACTGAAAGGAGCACTGCTAGATTAATATCGATTTATACCGTAAATAAATGTCGTATTACCCAGCTGTACCCAGGTGGTACTATTAAAATGTAATTGAAGATTCTAGAAGTTGATTTCGTGTCGCATCGTAAAAGGGAAACCCATTTAACTGATATCAAATTAACTATCCAAATTACTAATGAGTTTTTGTAAAAAGGGGGAAAAGAAGCAAAAAACAAATAAATATACGAAAAACAAAAAGACGAACGATTTTAATTTCAGAGCACACGAGGAAGTGGAGTAATATTTTTTATTTACCTTTTCTTTACAAAGATCTTGATTCAGATGCCAGTCAACGTGAGTCCATAAGCATTACTTTTTGACATTAGCAATATGCTAACTCTTCTAATTTGAGGGTAAATGAAACTAACATATGCCCTATGGGCCAAAGTATCTTATTTTATTCACAGCAGTCGAGCTTTTTAGGCCACGTCGTCGCCGGATTGTCTAAATGGAAGCTGAGATATTATTGTATACCGAAAGAAATTTCTTTTGACTCGTTTACTTTAATGTTTCAATCTAAACTGGGATTTGCCGAGACAAAGTGGAAGCCGCCTGATACACAGTGAGATTTTGGGGGGGCTTAATAAATAGATGATCCAGGCCAATATTCAATGAAAAATATTGGCAAAAAAGAATCATAAATCGTACTATAGGTCAATGGTACCAACAATTATATGCCACTGAACAATCTCTTGCTATTCCTCCGAATACAAACCGACAATATGGTTAAAACATTAAATTTCTTTTATCCACCTTCTCTACGCCAGGGGCACCCAACGAGGACATAGTTCAAAACCACTTAACATAACATTGTTGAACGTATTTTAGTATTCAAACGGTAGATATAGGCATATTTTTATCCCCTAGAAACTTTTCATCTGTTCGGATTTCCTAGCTGAAAGTCTAGTGATCCGAAAATAATAGGGATAAAAATTTTCCTTCTCGAAAATTTCAGCCAGGAAAAGGCTCCCGAAAATTCTAGGTGGCCTTTTTTAGGGTCAAAATCCGTTTAAAAATGGGTAATTATACCATTTTGTAGATGTTCGAAAATCCTAGGAGAGGCAGGCAAGCAAGAAATTTTACAACAAATGCTCCGAAAATTCTAGATCTCAAATCGTCTTCCGAACAGATATTTTCCCGAAAATTGCCGTTGGGTGCTCCTGCTACGCTGCTTTGTCCTTGGTGGCAAATTACATGATCACTGTGAATAATTAGGAAATTCATTTTTCCCATACAATAGCTGCATCAAGAGAATACCGACGAAACCCGCGGGCTACGATCCTTGAAACTGAACGTAAGTCACGCTCTAGTTGCTGAAAACAACTATCGAAGCAACACCTGTCCTATCCCGGACTTGGCAAGACTTTCCTTGAGAAGAAAGAAGCTGTTCAAAAAAACACAAGCCACGGAACTGCCGGAGATATATATAAGAATCCATTGGAGTTCTCTTCCGTTCGTCGTTTCTTGGTAGACGACTTTTTAAATGCCGAACCAGAACTTAACAAATCATTCTGCATTCTCTCTTGAATGCTTCAATCTGGACGTTAATTTAGAGACAACAAAAACACTGCTCGTCGCGCACATTTTAACATCGATCATCAACTTTCTTTCATCTCTTTCGGCCGTGATTGGTAATGCCGCCATAATTTTCGCCGTATGGAAGACCCTGGCTCTTCAAACGCCTTCGAACATTTTTCTCTGTGGTTTGGCGTTCAGTGACTTTACCGTTGGCCTGCTCGCTCAACCTGCTTTTGTCGTCCACAAAATCGGCGAAATCTTCAAGATTTTCAACATATACTGCACGACCAGGATTCTCATAGAATCCCTCGGGTTTCTAACGGCTGGAGCTTCGGTTTGTACTATGACAGGCATTGCTATCGAAAGATATCTAGCACTCTACCTACATTTGCGTTACAGGCAAGTGATTACCACAAAGCGGATACTTGGTTTTGTTGTGTTGATTTGGGCCTTTTATATTTTGTTTGCCGCGTCTAGGTTCTGGATTGCAAATGACAGCATTTTTAACAATATCTTTATTTCAATAATACTTACTAACTTGGTTTTATCATTCCTGGCCTACGCTAAGGTTTTTAAGTACGTTAAGCGACACGAGAATCAGATAAAAGAGCAAAACACAGGTCGCCCCGAGTTTGGTGTGGTAAATCACCGTTTACTCAGGATGAAACGTTACAAGAAGTCTACGCTGACAATGTTATACATCATTGGAGTCTTCATTATCTGCTATATACCTTTACTTTGCGTCAGAATTCTTTACAGGACGGAAGGTTATACCGCAAATGTAAAGACAGCTAATCTTTATACCACCACAATCGTGTTCCTGAACAGTTCATTGAACCCAATGGTTTATTGCTGGCGTATTTCCGATATCCGTAGTGCAGTCAAAGAAATCTGTTTGCGCCAACGTTTTAGAAGGAAAAGTAAAGTTGTCGTTTTAAAATCAAGCGCAGAATTTCCTCAAAGGTCTAGAATGAGCAGTTTAAACATTACGCGCGCCTCAGTTAGCGTAATGCCTCATTTTAATGGGTGATAGCGATAGCTCGGACAAAAAAACATTTCGCTATGACGGAAGTTCGAGACTCAAAAGTAAAAGTATTCATTTTGCAAGGCAAAGAGCCCGAGTTGTCTTCAAGTTTTTAAATTTTAACAATAAACTAGAGTGACAGATTTTCCTTGTGTAATAAAATTGTGTCCTTGTTTGCGTAAGCTAATTTAAAAATTCGGCAGTTTGAGATTCCACTTTAAAATTAGATTTCTTTTTTGCTAAAAGTGCTGTGTTTCAAGTAAGAATCTGGAATTAGACTGATATGTAAAATTTCGAAAATAACACTAAACATCAAATGCACTAAACTGCAATATTTTAAGAGGTCTCTCTAGCTAAAAGCGTCTTGTGACATTCATCTGGGAAAGGTGTTAATTAATTCTTATTTTGATATTTATTCTGAAAGTCACCTTGAATTAGTTGCTGATGATTTAATATCGATATTATTTGAAGCGGAATTTTCGTAGGTTGCATGAGTAAGCGTTTATTGGATACATATAAAAATACAAAATAAAACCAAAAAAAGCAAAACAGAGATAACAGTGTCAGAGAATAAAGTATAAAAGAGCTCTAGCTCTGAGCTGGGAAAACGTTCAGTTTATTAAAATGTTTACCATATATAAAGTGTTAACATATGTAGATTAATATAAATAATTGAACCTCTCCGCAACCACAGACACCTTTTTGTTCTGGAAAAAGAAGATTTCTCCAATGTATCTTATTCACAATTTTCAAAACTCGTTAATTTTACAAGTGAACACAAACGACTTCCGTTTGACTCCGCCCTTGTAATGAACTGATCGAGAAGCTGACCGTGTGTGGTTATGGCATAATTATAAAAAAGGATGGCAGGTGACGCCCTTGTGACGCTCAATGTTTAGATGCACTAAGGCATTTAAATATTATATTAATCAGACCGCTTTGTTTAACTTAAAACGTCCCATGGCAAGGTAAAAGAGAAAAAATATCCATGAAATTTGGAGCCAAACCTTCCGTCGGATTAAGCAGCCACCCCATTGCATTTGGGTACCACCGGCAAGTGGAGGTTCGTCATAAATTAGCATAATCTTAAACAGAAACATCAATTTAAAAAAAAAAAAAAAAACAAACGTGACTCTCGACAGGAGCGGCATAACTGGTCCATAACCAGTAGTCACGTTTCACCTTGGACTATATTTCCCCTCATCATACATTTTCGAAATAAAATCAAACTACTGAAATAAATAAATGTGTCAAACGCGAACTCTCCCCGGGAAAGCCAAGGCCAAGGCCGCTTTCCCTGAATAGCGGTTAATTTGCAATTGTTTTCTACAATTATCAGTGTGGACATTAATTACTGTACAGCGCTCTTAAACATACCATCCTAGTCCTTCCAGAAAAATGTGGGCTTTTTTTTTTCCGAGGAAGCGCAAATGTTGCTAGGCTTCTAAAAAATGAATAAAAAGGATGAAGAATGGCCACCTAATAAGTTATGTTCACAGCTCCTTTTTAATATATATATCCATTGAATATAGATTATGAGAAGAGAGCACAATGCGCGGATGACAGTGATCGAGGGGCCTAAAAAATTAGCGAGTTCACGCAACGGGACGCCAGAAAGCCGAAGAGAGCGGCAAAACGCTTGTTTGGGACAAACGTGACAGGGCTATTACAACAGCTGCTTAATTGCGTGTTTTGTCGTGATCTTCACTTAATTATAATATTACTGTGTTCTGGTCTTTTCGGAAAAGATATGTTTAAAGAAGGAGGAAGTTTGGCGGAAAAATTTTTCAGAACATATCGTTATTGTTTTTGTCATCTGTGGTCTAAGAAATTAAATTTGCGCTCTCTTGAAAACTGCCTTGAGTTTTGTCGAAAAATTGTCGCGAGCGAAGTGTTAGCGAGCTGCTTGTGTCGTCACTCTTACGAGATCTACAGCTAATGTTATTTATCATTAAGTCAGTTTCCCCTTAACGTAAAAGACAGAGGGGCTAGGGCAAAAGCTAGTGTCTCTTGTCTTTTCATGCTAGTTTTATTTTCGTTTTTTAGCCAAAACCCGTTGGTGCTTTTCGATCCGGCCTCTTTTTTGGATAAACTCAAAGGCCTTTTGCTGAAGCGGAACTTCCCTTCATCTCCAAAGTTTCTCTAGCCTGTTCCCTAGCGTTGCTTTCTTTTTCAAGACCGACGAGCTCGCTGCTTTTATTTTCATACTTTCACTTGCAAACTGAATGAAGGGTTGTTTTCCTCCAGGAAAGGTACGACCATGTGGATAAGAAGTGGATTGATCGGGGGCTCATTGAGCTCCGAAGGGAACCCCCGATACTTTCCACTTTTACTCGTTCTATTCATAGATTATACTAATGGTTCTTCAATATATTTTAAAGTTCGCGGCACCAACTAATAACATGCTTCTCAAGTGAGTGGTTTTCAATAACGTATTGTTATTGTTAGCACCATTGTTATTCATACCTGAGCTTAAAACAATAGCTCGCTGGCCTTAAGTACGCTAAGTTTCTAGCACACTTTTTCAAACTCCCAAAGATAGTGGTTCTTGTTCATAAATTTTAAAACGTTTAAACGTATTCTGCTTAAGGAAAGACCAGTCTTACATTTTCTGTCGGTGGATTTGAGGATTTTGTTATACTGCTTCCAAAAACCATGCATAAAGTCAGCTTCCATATACAAAAAATTCCCCCTCAGTTTAGCAATTTTCAAGTGCAGAGAAACAATCCTTCTGCTACGTAAAATGCAAATCTTTTGTGCTTAAATCGTAAATAAATCATTCATTTTCCATATTTCATCAGTGAATTTGTCACTGTTTGGAGCTTACGAAGTCGCGCGAATGAGATTTATCAACACTGGTGGGCCGAAAGATGCCATCTCTTCTCTTCAGTCGGAGCTTATTCAAAACGCTCGTGCATTTGAATTTGCCGCTTCGGCGGTCATAAAAAACTCTGACGATATCCACTCATTCTGCCGTGCGCGATGCATGTGTTTCTGCAGGCCACATGTACAGTGGATACATCGAATGATCATGAGAATGAGTCAAAAGGGCCGTGTCGGATTCACTTTCAAGCACCAACTCTAAATCATCAGCAGTAAACTCCTTGCTGGTTTGGAAGTTAATAATAGTCCGATCGTCCACGTCAGTAAAGTACTCGTTGCTCCCCTCACCTTCTTTTGATATTTTGAACGTTTCTGATATACTCAAAAGTGGGTACCTCTTGGCGAGTAGAAGCGGAGCTTCTCTGGCCATTTCGGGAACCAGTGTAACTTTCGTTTTGGTTCTCATCAATACCACAATCTTTGAATCGTGTCGTTTCTCTTCGTTAAAAAGAAGTCCTCTTTCTAGTGGCCCTATCGGACGACTGAGCTTTTTGTGATCAATTAAGGTGGCTCGACCCAGTTTTTTTGTAGGTACACCTTCCATCGTGGAATCTCTTTGACTTAAACAAATATATCTTTATTGTAAAGCCGTTATAACACGTGTATTACACATAGACTAAACTTTATTATGACTTTATTATTATCTGTCCGTACAGAGGTCCGACGACTATGCCATGCTGATGATTGATAAGCCCCAATTTGAGGGCGAAACAGCTGTCCATGGCTGCCACTGCCGAGGTGTTATGGCTGTACGCATGCGTGAGGTACTAGCCAGGCCGTGGGTTTAAGCCGTGGGTTAGTGTATTTGTGCCCCTTGCTTTATTCTGAAGTCCCTGGCTTGATCATGCAAAAAAATCAATTTTTGAGGTCGGATTCCCTCTGCGCAAGTAGGCTTTTGTACATTATGCTTTTGCTTCCCCACTAAAATGCTCCACCTTAATGCTCCATTTTTCCTACTAAAATGCTCGGTCTCCCCAAAAAAGTCACTAAAATGCTCGGATAATGCTCATTATACAAACGGTTTCTTAAATTAATTTCAAAGTTTACACTCACAAAAACGTGCAAGTGTTGCAAGTAACAACTACAACGTGTACAAGTTCATAAATACAGCCAAAAAACAGCTGTATTAGGTTTTTTGTGAATTTTGAGTTTTACTCTTCATTTTCTTTAAAAACGCAGGAGCTCGTGGGGCATGGGCTCCTGAAAAAAGTTAATTTCTATTTTATTTTCTCGGAAAAATTAATTTTCCGGGGAAAATGCCACTAAAATGCTCGAATAATGCTCAATACTTTTGCCTCACTAAAATGCTCGAAAAAATGCTAGCATAATAGCGGAGCTCCACCCGCGCGCGAAGCGCGCGCGTGGGCGGAGCCCCATAGCTAAGGAAACTGGTAATCTATCCATCCCAGAAAATTTGGTAATCACGTGACCGTACACCGAGCGAGCGAGCGAGCGAGCGAGCGACCGTCCGTCCGCACCACAGGCATACCAATGTAAAATATCTCAATCAACAGGTATGGGAACCCAAATGTAACTCAAGGTTTTATTTGGGAGGAAATCACATGGCCGCCTGGACTTTTGGAAAGAAAAAAGTCGTGTCTTTCACTTTTTCCGCGTTATTTTTTATGTGTACACTAACGTGGATAACAGAGAAAGAGCTAGAGCGAGTTATTGAAAATTCGTTGGAAGAAAAACATGGAAATTCAAAGCGGCGGTGAGAAAATGAGAAATGCTAGCGGCCAGCAAGGTGAAAATGAGCGGCAGTGAAAAATAAAAGCGAACATGAACACTGGAAACAAAATATTGGGTAAGCAAATACGACAATTTCTCCATAAAAATAGTGTGTAACTAGGAAGTTTGACGTTTTAGTCGTACAAAACAGTGTTGTAGTCGTGCAAAACAACGGCAAGGGAAAGACAAAAAAGCGTGCTGCACGTGCAAATTTGCTTTTTGCTAATTAGAAGAAAAAGTGTGCTGCACGTGCAATTTGTTTTTTTGCTAATTAGATCTATTAGTCTTGAAGCCGTTTTCATTGTCGTCCCCCGTTTAGCGTTACACGATTTAATTTTTTTTTTGTTTACACGTATTATTAACCAGAGCTTCGCTTTTAGCCCTGGCTAAATCTATATATTATACAAAAGCCTACGCGCAAGACCCTGTGGTAACAGCCTCGTACTCGTGCAATCAAGGGAGTCTGGTTACTAGATTTTTGAGCGCCAATGTTTGATGGCCGATTCCTTGCGAGTTTCTTTTGAATATTTTAGGCGAAGATGCTAAACATCTGCCTTAAATTTTCACAATAATGGCTGGAGAGCAGGATATTTCCCATGAACTTCGACGATGGGCCTTGGACGAAATGCGTTTTAGGCCTCAAGGGCGACACATCAATGCCAGTCTTCCATCAACGGAGGACTTCAAGATGTAAGTACGAAGTTAAGCTAACAGAAAAAAAAAAAAGGATTGGGCGAAAGGAATGGGTACTCTTTTACTTCAAAAGTGACAGGGATGGCATAGAAATGAGCCAACAATGTAGGCAAGAAAGCCGAAACAATTAAAGAGACAGAATTGTTCTAACGATCAGCCACAGGCCTCCCAAGCTACGACCTACTTCAGTGTCTGTTATGTATCGGTCAAATCGAAGCTTCGACATGCCCCCCCCGGGCAACCCCCCGGTCATTTGACTTTTTTGAAAATTATTGTTCAAATTCCCCCCTACCCGGGTCAAAATGCCGTTCAAATGCCCCACACTAGGGTCCATTCAGGTGATCAAATGCCCCCACCCCGGGGACATTTCACAGGCACAAAAATGACAGAAGGACGGCGGAAACGCCTTCAGTTGTCGAACAAAATCTTTATTAATATAACAAAAACTGAGCAACACTGTTAGCGTATTGTATTTACTACGAACAAAAGTCTCGTGCAAAGCGGCGGAAATCGCCGCTACAAGGTCACTGAATGCTCAGCTTTTCTTCGTCATGCAACATACAAAGCATTCTATTAAAAAAGATCCCACCTATTGAGATTACTACATCATGACCATTTCACTGACATGCATCATCGCTCACCTTATTAATTCACATACTTGCAGTAGGTCAAAGTAGTTGAATGTTTTATTTTATTTTATTTCATTTTATGTTGTTGTATTGAATTGCCGGTATAGGTATTGTATTTCATTGTAAACATAACAATAAAATACATTCATACATTCAAAGCCTGAATCCAATATTAAAAATTGTAAAATTTAAATACTTCAAATACGGCACAACGCTTGTTTAAGCTCTTTCCTCGTACCCAATTGACCACAAAGGCACAATCTTTTCCACGAAAATCCTCTAACACCGCATCCCCCATGATAGCTCGCCACGCCAAATATTTTACATGAAATCGAGGGTGGAGTTCAAATTCCCCACCCCTAAAGCATGGGGATCAAATTCCCCACTCCCTGGAAGACTCTGATAATCAAATTCCCACCTCCCCGGGACGGCAAGGGTGTCAAATGCCCGGGGTTTGCCCGGGGGGGGCATGTTGAAGCTTCGATTTGACTGGTACATTATATAAGCCGCTCGGGGGGCTTGTACTTGGAAACTGCCCTCAAACACAAAGTGAAACAAAGAAAAACGGTAAATTTCCTTCCAAGAATCAGCTTTTTAAACGCAAATCTCCCTCTGTACATAAGCCCCTCTGAATAAAAGCCCCACCAAAAATAAGCCCCTCAAAAGATGCCTTTGAAAAATATAAGCCCCGGGGCTTATTTTCGGAATTTTTTTGGTATTGAGCATAATATTTACATGTGTTGCAGTCAACTGTAGCCTTCGCCAGAGATGAAACTAAACTTCTGGTTAAGTCCGTCTGCAAGCTAGTGCCGAAATTCTTTGTTCTGGGTCCCCAGCTGCGTACCAGGGTTTTAGCTAATGTTGTGTACGTCTGGCGACATGATTAGCCTGTTAAAAAAGCCATTGTTGATTTGTCAATCTGATTGAAGGGAAATGTGAAACACACTTCCTGTAATTCGTTGATACTAGAGAGGGCATAGATCAAGGATCACGGCACTGCTTCCAAGATATTACCAGCCAGGGTCAGAGGGCTGTCAACCCCCCACGTCTTTAAATATTGAGAATCAAAAGGGGAAGGATGATAGATGACGTTTTAATGTTTGGCACATAACATCATTAGCACAAAAAATACTCATTGACTCCGATCATCACGAATTTGTAATGACACAAAACGCGCAAAAAAGATGTTGTTGGTGTTGTAACATTTGACCTGATTGGTTTACTTCCCACCAATCACATTATTGCTTACATTACAATAGCATACCGTAGTTTATAAGGAAACGTTTGATGTTAACAGTTAAATAGCTCAAACAACGCAAAATATTTGAAATTTTATTGTCGGAACGTCGAGTCTACAAGAAATGGCAAACCTCGGCGATTATCCTTGAGATTTCAGACTGTAATCTGGAGTCCAGGAGATGCGGTCTTAAACCTGGAGTCTCCCGGATTATCTGGGAGAGTTGACAGCCCTGGGGTCAGTTCAGTGTGATGCACTGGTTGAGTGGACTCTCCCCTTGTGGATCCCTCCTTATTATAGACACGTGTACCACTGACCACAAACTCTGGCTTTCAAAGAGATTGTAGATAGCAGAAAGAATTTACCACCAGATTTAGAAGTGAATGTAGAACAAATGAAGCTTCAAAAGCCGCTATTATGCTGTAACAACTCTAACAAGAAACATCATTTGGAGTAAACCACCTTGTTGTGTACTTTGGCTATATTCTTGACAGTATCTCATAAGATAGGCTCAGTCATCTGTCATCTGTTATTATTAGGACTTTAAACTCTGTTGCATAGTTAGTTACATTGTAAATTAATTTTGCCAAACAGTTGCAAAATGTGCAAAAATCACCGTTGCATTATATAATTATCACGATTACATGTAGTTAGATGTACCATGAATGAAAAGGAATACAGTAAAACCCTGTGACTAAGAACCTAGATTTTCTAAGTTAGCCTAAACAGGTTCTTATTATAAAGGGTAGGTAGAACAAGTTTAGCCTATGAAGGTTCATAAATGGGTTCTTATTTTCAGAAGAAAAAATTCAATATAGCTAAGAGCATTTAGTGGTTCAGCTTATTCCTCATATGAAATCTGCATACCATTACCTTGTGTTTGAAGTGACAAGGCACCTATGTCTCCAAAAAAGATTCTCAATGTTGACTCAAGTTATTTGCCCAAGTGTACAGCATTTTTTCATAGATTTTAGAAAAAAAGAACCTGTTTCAAATTTTAAGCTAAACAGGTTCTTATATAGAAGGGGATTAACTGGCAAATTTTAGCCTAAAAGATTCTTAAAATCCAGGTTCTTTGTTGCGGGGTTTTGCTGTACATTAAAAGACACGCAGACACTCCTCATTTTCACTTTGTACTATTACTCATTAATTTTTGTTATCAGGTTATGCCGTGGGCCTATGGTAGATGTTTGGAAATATGTGTTGCAGCATGTCAGGTCCACAAAGTAAGTCAACTGTGAAGAGTGCTTTAGGACTTTTACGCCCTTTCTACTTGTATGCCATTTTCTAAATATCTGCTAGTTACAGTTCCAGCAGTCTGTTTCCATGTTTTTGTACCATGAATTTTGACTTACAATATGAAGTAAAGGGTATTAGAAGTATGTGGAGTAATAGGTATTAGAAGCACTCTTGAGATGGTACAATTTATTGTACACACTGTATAGTTTAAAGGGTAGTAACAGCAAAAAATCAAATACAATGTAATACAATGAGCCAAGAGCTCAGTATTCATGAATTTAAATATAACAGAACTTTCTTGACCAATGCCAAGTCATTTTTACTGAGTTTTCTGTCATCTCACTGATTACTTTTATTCTTTTCTCTTTGGTGCAGAACTGTCCAGAAGATTCATGGAAACTTAAAATTGTATCCTTTTTATGCTGTTGAGTTTAGATACTGTAATTTATCTGTACTGTACTGTGTAACAAATATGTATTGAGTAATTAGTTATGATTTTGATGACTGAACTGCCTAGATTAGCCAATTCTACAGAGAGATCAGTCAGTCATCATTTTTTATGAATTGAATGTGTTGTTGTCTGATGTTGAAGACGTCTGCTCCAGTCATGAGGGGAATGACCATTCCATAAACGTGCCACAAATGTCATAGTTCATAGGCTCCACTGTAACTGAGAATTTTAAAAGAAAGTTTAGTTCTGTTTCAAGAGGCCAACCTGCCCAGTAAGGTTGCTTTTCCTTAATGATGTTTTCTTTGCCAAGCTAGGCAGCAGTTAATCCATGAGCAAACTGCTCATTCAGCTGACCTAAAACCAGATGACAAACAAAGAGAACAGCTGAAGGAAAAACACAGCCAGTTAGCAAGAGAGCTTGTGGATGTCAGAAACAAGGTTCTTCATGTTGAGAAAGAAATCAAAGCAGTACAGAAAGAGATTCTTGAAGCAGGTGAAGTGACAACAAAACTAATGTTTATGATTGTTTTTTTGTAGTACAGTCTGAATACAAAAAAAGCACTCACTTATTCTGATGCATAAGTTTGATGGAATAATTTTTTTTATGTTAATGCAGTATTGTACATTTACATGGATGGTTGGAAATAACTGTCAGTAGTCAGACATTGTCTGATAAATTTGGAAATGATTTATTGTCCAACAATTTTTTATGAAACAGTTAAAATTTGAACCTATAATTTGAACCTACATGTACATGCAAACAAATAATTTGTTATCAGGTGCCTTAAAATGCCTCGTAAACCTTTTACTATCAATAATGAGGCTTATTTTAAAAGATATCTAAGAACTGTGTTTGTTTTGAAAAACAACTATTTCTAAGTGACGCCTCAAATAAAAAAGAAATTTGAATCAGTGATCCCTGCCAAACCAAAAAGGCCTTACATTTTAGAAACACGAATATTAAAGCAACTTCTTTGTTTGATTTACAGAGGAGAGCTATTCAGATAACGAAAGAGAGATTTCTGATCTTGCCAAGAGAAATGCATTGTTGAGTGCCTACTCCAAACAGTGCCATCTGTCAAAAGAGCTGTACATGGATTTGGCCAAACAAATAAATGGCAGGATAACAGTCTGTAAAGAAGTTGCAAGGTGGGTTAAACCACCACAGATGAAAGTAAACCTCTAGTAAAGTCTGTCTACAAGCCAGTGCTAAAATCCTTGTCTTAAGCCCCTACCTGTGTACCAGGATTTGAGTATGTACCATGATTGCCTATTGAAATTCCGTTGTTGTTTTGCCAGTCAGGTTGAAGGGAAATTCAAAACCCAGGTTCAGTTATTTGTAGATTCTGTTGGTGGCCAAGAACAATGATCTTGGCACTGCTTTGTAGAGAATACTCACCAGGATTAGATTAAGCCTGCAACTCAGGCTTGTTGAACCATACGGATTAAGTTCTGGAAGTGATTACATTGTATGATTAAATGTCTCTTTGATTTAACATTTCCTTTAAGGTTGGGAAACATGAGCATTAACAAAATCTTATGCAGTACCCACATGGACTGTAGTAGTGACTTTCATTGTAGGAACTATGATACACGTTAAACATCACGCCAATATCACAATATGGAAATAAATAATTTCTATAACGAAACAGGAACATTAAGGCTAAAATAATAATAATATAATATATTTATTCATATAGTGCTAAAACTATATACATATTCTAAAGCACTAATAAAAGATGACAAACACTATAAACACATAACAGGCAGTAGACTTAGAAAAAATGAAAATAAAATACCACAATCACTGTACACAAATTGGTTTACTGGGTAAATACCAAACAACATAAAAAGTCCCCATGCATCTTGAGCTTTGTTTTCGGGACCTTTTATTCATAGCTGCTATTACATCTACATGTAAAGTTGTAGGAACCACTCTCTTTGAAACTTAGAAGCTTCTTTTGGTAGACAGGGGCCACACCAAAGAGAGCTTGGTGGAGGAGTAGCAATATTTTAAATTGAATCTGGTAGGGCACCAATAACCAATGTCTTGCAAAATGTCCCAGCAAGGAGGAGTAATAGGATACTCAGTCAGTATTTGCAGGTTAGTTGAAATTTTAACACATTGTTAAATCTCTGGTAGGAAAAAGGTGTTGGATCCAACTTATTACACATCACAAGGGATCATTAGTGGCAGCTCTCAGATGTTTGGTTCTGTAGAAGGACGCTCTACTCCAACTGGACTGGAATCGGCCTCTACAGTAAGGAGCAACATTTTGTATTTTTACTAATTATTATATGGCTACAAAAGTACTCATGCTCTGATTGGCTGTTTCCTTGTAACGACCGGGCAATACTGTGTAGCTAGGTAGGTGTCCAAGGCATATACAATCTGTGTTTAACTTTGATAGTGGACATCCTCATGGACATCCATGTTATGGTCAATCAACAGCCGTCAAAAAGGGTATCCACTGACCAGTGTCACCTGTCTGTATTGTGGGCCGAATAGTACAACTCATTGGGTGACTTCGGGGTGCAAAGAAAATCATTTTTACAGCTTGCCATTCGGACAAGCTAAAGCTAGCATTTACTTGCACAGATGTCATTTCATGTAGCCCCAAAAGCTTTGCGACAAGCAGGATTGATTGCACAGTTCTTTTGTTATTCGATTTCCTCAAAATACATCACTTGCCCTTCGGGCAAGTTAAAAACAGAATTCACTAGCCCAATAACAAAATCTACTAGCCCCAGGCTATCGGACACTACTTTTTTGCACGCTGTGACTTGTTTTTTTTAAGTTATCCGCTGACCAGTTGTTGGTTTTAATTAATAGTAGGCTCAGGTCCATAATAAAAAGGCCATAATTATAATAAATAACTTATTAGCCTCTTTCATTCGGTCATTACAGGGAAATCTCAGACCGAGGCCTTGATACATTGATCTTGCTATCTCACATTCAATCCATCATAGCCACGGTTTGCGATTTCCCTGTAATGACCTCACTCTTGGTTAATAAGTAGTATAACCAAGAGTGAGGTCATTACAGGGAAATCTCAGACTGTGGCTAGTATTAATTAATAACATTATAATTATTATAATATTTTTTGGGTAAAAACCAGGTCTGATAGGACCTCTTTTCGAATGCCATATATTAGACATACATGCATTTTTCTGCCATACACAGTGATCCAGCTTTGTAAATAATATTATGGCACTAAAACTACATGTACAGATATGTTTTTTACTTAATTAGTTGATAATTTTATTATTTTGGCAATAGGCCAATTTACAGTAGTTTTTTAAGCAATCTAGCCCTTGAGTAGAAGAGAGGTCGGTGGTGATTTCAGTGCTATTCAACATGATTTACATTTGGAAAGGAGTTAGGTTTCTCTCTACCCAAAGGCACTCAGTACACAGCACTCAACCCAGTACACAACTGTAAATATAATTGGTCTTTTCTATCTTTTTTATACAACAGAGATCTGTTAGGGAATTGTGTGAGAAAACTGGTTCATTCTTGCATGAAGTATGCAAAGCAGAAGAGGAATCTGGAAGGTTGGTTCCTTAACCATCATCATCATCATTATCAACAGTAATTAATATTTATTCATTTTCCCATGTCTTGAGAAATCAATTTCTTTCAGCTGTCTAAAGGTGATGTTACACGGGCCGATTTAAAGTGTTGCAATACAGTAAACACCCGCATATAAGAACACATGATTTTGGGGTTCAGGCTGATCCAGTTCTTATTTATCAGGTGCTTAGTGAGAAATCAGCCTGACAATGTTCTTAATATGTTCTTAAACTTTGTTTCAGATACACGTAACATGTTACTAGAGGTTTACTTTGCATATTTTATTATAAATAAAACAGTAAAAATCTGTCAGGTAGTAAACTAGTTAACATTAATGAGTAGAAATGTAACATTAGTTTCAACATTTTTAAAAATATTTCTTACAGTCATGCTAACTCAACAGCAACGATAGTTACATTGCTTTCTTATTCCGACACCCTCTCCCTCATTATATAAGGACATGTTTATTTATCTGGCTGAATTGGTTCTTATATATATGGTGCTTTATGGGCCAAATTTCAACCTCATGTTCTTAATTCATTTGTTCTTATATGTGGGTGTTTAGTTTTAGTTTACTGTATTGAAACAAAGTCGCACCGATGTCCTAACGCTGTGTTGTGCTTAAAAATCGTTGTTGCGAATCGTCTCGTGTAACGTCACCTTAATTTATGTCCTGCTCAGTAACGGATACCTCAGCCCAAGATCTTAACCTGCACAGTCCTACTGAGGTATGATAACCAATCAGCATTTTGTTTTATTTGGTAAACTATTTTTGGTGAAAGAAGTTTGAAAGTAACTACAAGATGCTTCACTCTTCTATAACCAGTATGTTCACAGACACTGCAGGCTTAGTAACAGCTCAAGTAGCTACACGTCTAAAAGAAACATTGGTAACGGGTAAGAGGGGTGGCGAAAAATAACAAAACTGATAATATTTTTTTCTCCTTTTTCCCCAAAGAATTGATGATGACAGTCAAAAAAGGATTAAAGACCAGCTGTGGACTGGAGTAGAGGTTTTTATTGTTTTGACTTTTTTTTGGAGGGTGGGGAGGTGGGGGCTTAGTTATATCTATCCATTGTCTGCAGTCGGTCTAGAAAGCTAAATCGTGTAAAAGGAGCTTTAGATTTTTTAATTGCGGCACGTTTTGGCGTCGATTACAACTCGATTCATGGAAATCTTCAAGAGGTCAATCCAATCAAGCATTTCCTACTGATCACATTGAGTCCCACCACAATTTTGTTTTGTCCAATCAGAAGTTTATTCTCTTTTGCAAGGGTTCTGCGTAAACAAATATCTATTTGTAAGAAAGCAAACACCAACACTTTCAGAATGATCTCCTTTGGAGGCTTAATTTTAATTTTTCCTACAAGAATTCCTGTCCCTATTATATCGAGGGCAGATCTCCCTCCCCTTTCCCTAGCGGGTATCACAAGGAACAACCTCTTACTTCTCTTCCTCTTTTAATTTTTTAAATTATACTACACCCGATAAAGGAGGAAAGTTTCTTCTCCCTTAAGCAAGTTCGGGTTACAGTGTATCTCTACCTTCAGGCGTATACAAAATTATCTTATGTACATTATCTGCCAAAATAAAGCATTAGTCTCTTTAAGGAAAACCTTGATATGAGGAGCACCCAAATATTATCAGCACTATCCTTCAAATTACCGCACTTCCCGTCACCATACAGTCAGTGACTGTATGGCAGCAGAATTAAGCAGGGATATGAATTTACCCTATTACCTGTTTTGCCTCGTTTTTACTCCTTATAGAACATCCTGTCCCAGCACACTGCACAGGACATCATTACATCGTTATCTCGAATCACACAGGACTCTGCCGTGAGTCTGCAGGAAGTGTCGGCAAGAATTGATTTGAAAAAGGATGCAGAGGAACTTAAGTATGTCTTGAACTTGACTCTCCATACATGTAGTTACAGCTAACGTTCATTTCCGTGTTTGTACCTGGGGCTGCCACAGTCAAGGAAAATCAGGGGAAAAGGCGGTTTCTTTTGGGAAAAAAAAATAGAAGTTTATTGAAGTGTTAATATACAAGTACAGGCAAACTCTAGTAGTGTTGTATGCACATATCCGCCTGTTAATTTGTTCTTTGTGTTTTCTGTTTGTTTGCTTGTTGTTGTTGCTTTACCAGCCGTTTCTTTATAAATCGAAGCCCTTTGTTACGTGAAGTAGCCTAGATTTGTTTTAAGAGTTATATGTACATTTTTTTTCTTTTACCAGGTTCAAATATGAAAACTCTGGCAAACTGACAGACACATCATCACCGCCATCCTTATTTCAAAGTGTTCATCAGCTTATAGAGGTCAGTTATCTGCCAGTGTAGTTAGATAACTTCTACCAATTTGCTGCTTTTTAAGCAGACATCTTCAAACGGACTTGCTAATTTTGAACGTAAAACTGCTTCGAAGATTTCGCCTCCACACTAAGACGGATAATTTAGTACAATTTTCTGAAGACTTCTTCGTTATTTTGTCTAACACTCAGTAAGTATGCGCTGAGGATTATCGTTCTCGAGATTCGAAAGTCGCACGAATCTCAATGTCATTTTTCTCAACTTTTTTTATTATTGTTTTTAGGAGGGTCAGGCTGCACACTTTCAAAGATTTTTAGAATCTGAAAAGGGGCTGAACGAGGCTTGGAGAGGCCGAAAAAGACTTCAAACACTACAACAAGAACTGGAGGCAAAACTAGCCTCTTCCTATAAGGATTCGCCGGGAAATATCGATTTGGGGAGGTTTGTGAGCACCGATTTTTGCATCCGAAGGGACGCATGCCTTGAACTATTTTGCGTCTTTGGCAACTTTTATGCGTCAGGGACGCAGGACGCAGAGGTAACAAAATCACTGCTGTCAAACTCGTCCCCGAGGCCTGGACGAAGACTTTGCTTTTTTCCTTTTATGAAGAAAGTGAACAGAAAGCGTTGTAAATAAAACGGACGGATGGCCGATTCGTGTGAAAAGTATGCGGTTTCAAAAATATTCTGATTCGTGTGGACGCAGCCTTAAATGGAATGTCTCAGCGGTCAGCGAGCAAGATGGACGCGTTTTTGATTTAGCGTCGAAATCTCGTAATTTATGCCTCTTCGTAGTTTTTTTTTTCATTTTTCTTGTTGTTTTCGTTATATTATGGCTGTGTACGTTACACGTGAGGAGTTAGACAAGATCTTGGTTCTTTGGTGTACTTTACTGTATATGCGGCTAATTGTGTGCACAGTCGTTGTTTTTGCTTCTTTGTTTATTCTTTTGTGTATGTTTTTTTTATTACAGTTTAAATATTTTCCTTTGTTTGTTTATGTGTCATTTGCTTATTCATCACAACTTCAATATCTAGGTACTATTTGAATGTTTTTTTTTGTTGTTGTTTGTTTTGTTTTTCCGTTTGGCCCAGCTGCTCAGCGCGATTTGCTTTTGCTATTTCTGTGTGGCTGTGCTCTCTTTTTTCGCAATTATTTCCTTTAATTTACTTTACTCCTTTTTTTGTATCTAGAGCACAATAAAGATTGTTGTTGTTGTATATTTATTGTGGAATTTAGGTTTTTCTGAAGGTATATGTGATTTTTGTCGTCAGAGTTTTGCATCATAATGAACTGGAACTGACGGCATCCAAAGCGTCGCTGGAGTACATGAAGGGGGCAGTGGATGAGTTAACCAACTCAAGAAACGAAAGACTGAGAGCAAGAGAAATTCTACTCATGAAACATAAAAAGATTGAAGACTTTGAAAAGCTGGCTGTAAGTAGCTAGCCTGTACACAGACGCTGGTTTATTTTTCTTTTCGTTCTTTTCGAAAACATCGGCGAGCGCGAGAAAGAAAAATAAAGAACGTCTGTAGACATCTTTGGGGAAAAAGAGGTTTATTAAGTCCGTCCCCCATGTCAAACCGTCTATTTTCTTCTTCCCCCACCCCTACCCTCTTGCGCTGGCAGTCAATAAATCCCCCGCGGTTTTTATTTTTTATCACGCACATTCGACGGACTTTGAAGAGAAAATAGAGGGTCTGTGAACGGGCTAGGCTGTAAGTGAATGTTATTAGTATAAGTATGAAGCTTATGCTTACTTGAACAAGTTAAGTTACAACTAATGAACACAGAACGTTCAGTTCTAAAATGAAATATATGTTATGTTCAATTTGTGTCCAACAGCAAACCAAACAGGCGCTGATTCAAGCTCTTGTGAAACAGAACTCGAGTGCCAGGGCAAGGGTAGAGAAACATAAACAAGAGGTACGGTAATTTACCTCTAGAAATAAGTAGTGGTGTTTATCATGTTACTGGACTAAAAAGAAACTATATGTTCACCGCCTGTGACGGAAATAGATGTCTCTCTTTGAGCTGCTATTCAGAGCCCCGTCATTTGAAGGCCGATTAGCGCAAACCCGGGTTTAATTTTTGTTGTCGTTTAGAAGCATTTTCTCGCATTATTTTCTCTTATCATATTTAGAACATTCAATCATCAACTTCCAGACAGAAAGAATTAAACTGAATGTTCTTTTTAAGCTTCCCTATCTGAATTTAATTTTCGCACCAGCCCCGGTTGTCTTCCTAGCTTTAAACAAACCGGCCCAGATGTTTTATATATCAATTTAAGAAAAACTGAATCGTTGGATAATTCAATTGTAGAGCTCTAATTGGCTTATCTATCATGGTATATGAACCGTTATACCATGCTCTCCAAATATGGTAACTGTACGCGTCTGCTCAAAATTAAAAACAAGCTGAAAATCGGTTGTGTTTACAAATAAAGTCGGGAAGAATTCTCGATATTTTGTGGGCGTTTTTAATAAAACAATTATTCCGCTCGCGCTTGTTGGATATGAGATGATTATAGCCAACTCATATCCAACGCGCACTCGTGGAATAATTGTTAAATATAATATATATTTTTGCTTCCCGACTTCGTCTTGGGAAATACTTTGATAGAGGATTACCTGCAGAGCATACGTTGTCCCTACCCTGCATCAGGGTACACTATATGGTCACACTCAACAGTGGAAGACTGCCTGCTACGATCAAGCAAAATACAAACAAGATGGCTTGATTTGTATCCTGTTTCTTCTCTCAGTTGCTTCAGTATATACAAGACAAGATCTGTTCGCACGAGGCGCATGTGGTCGCCATGGCAAAACGACTGCAAAACAGCGTGACCCAGGAGGTGGATCGATTTGCTGCTTTGCCGCTAGATCAGTTACACTACTCAGGGCTTGATAGGTCAGTAATGCAGTTCTAAGTTAAGGAAAGCCTTGGAACACACTAGCTAGGTCTACTACTTTGGTTTCGCACAAATGTGTCCTTTTTTGTCTCTTGTTGTTCCGCTTCATGTTTGCTATTTTCCCTTTCTTTACGCCCCCCCCCCCCCTTCCCCTTCCTAGGAGTACAATTTCCGTTTTAGCAACTTTCAGTGGTTGTTGACATTTTCTGACGTGATATTTGTTTAATATGTTTTTATTTCTTTTAATGAGTTCTAAGTGCTTCAAAACTGAAACTGCAGAATTGTTGGCGCCAGTTAACAACATCATTTTGCTCGGGCGCGGAGCGTTTTTAACATAAAGGAACCTTTGGATAAAGTATTTTGTACATCGAATCCTGTCCATGTTTCTACCAAAATTGGAATAAAGTCCTGTGACGATCGATCTCTGTGAAGCACCCGCATTATCCTTGTCTCGAACTCACCCCGGTCCGCGTTTTAACTGGGCGCCTCTTCTCTACACTATACGCTACATATTTTATTGTACGTTAAAACAAGTTCATCTGGCCGCAGCTACGTGAAGACCCCGTAGCTTGTGACCTTGTACGTTGGCTGACGGTTCTTCTTATCTCTTTTAGCCCAAGGCGAGTTCCTGTTTCCGAGCTGTCCATCAATCGTTTAGAGCGTCTGTCAGAAAGTCCTGGGGGAGGAACTGTTAGGACCGTGTTGAACAACTTGGGCTTTCCAGCTTATAAGGTAACGAGTCAGTCAGCTTACTTCAGGTACAGTAGGGCAGTTCTTTACAAAACCAACTTTCAGTGTATTCTCAGTGAGATCAGGCCTCCACAAAGGAGATGCCTCACGGTAGGCCCCGCTGCAAATCCATTATTAGGGAGCTTAAGCAAAGGCGCTTTTGAGAGACGCACGTCTTTACACTTGTAGAGACGATTTAACCGAAAATTTTGGCAAAACCACTGCTCAGGAATGTAAAAAGTTTACTTCCGGGTGACGTGCGTCGCTCAAAAGTTACCTATGTCAATGCATTTCGGTGACGTATCCGAGGCGAAAGCGCGGGAAACGCCTCACTTCTTCCCTCGGACCACGTGATCCGAAACGCGTTGGCCCCGCAGAATAATGAGGCCTAGGAACTAGGCAACAAGGGAAACGTCCTTTACTTGTTAAGTTAAGCGAGAATCGTCAACTGGGGAATTTTTCCAAAAAAACACACTAAAGGGAGTATGCGCTTAAAGTTGACTACCTGTAAACCTTTCCTCATACGTTTCCATAGAGACTTAAGGGTGAAAGTGGAAAACAAAAGAGCAAAAGATGTGTTTCTTCAGCAAAGTTTGGTAGCGAAACTTAATTTAGTGTTAGCAACTAACGAAAAATGAAGTTTCATCCTTAACATGTGTTGGATTGATTCGTGTATTTTACAAGTATCGAATGATGTTGTAAAACCCGGCTATTTCTCCTTCCTGGCGTGTCAAGTCCTAATTTTTTATCTAATAACGTGTTAACTTATCATTTATTTATTATCTAGGCCCCTGAAGAACTGCTGCCAACAACAATGAAGTTAAAGGAAAAAGGTAAGCTTCTATTCCTCGATTGTGAGCGCAGCTTATTGCTCTTCCTTTAGTTACCCAATCCGGAATTGCCAATTGAAATGGTTCTCTTTATTTACAGCAAATGCTTTTTAATAGTGTAGAACTGTTTGAACAATACTTTTTTGGAAAAATGTTTACCCTTGGAGATTAAAACTAGTTAGGTTCGGTTATAGAATTTCTTCAGCAGTGAACTTGTCTTCGTTTGTTCTTAAATTGTTACGCGACAACAACAGGAATTTTTTTAAATTGATATGGCCATAGTTAGTAGAGGAGACTGGATATGAATATCCTGGGTTCCAGAGGATATTTTTTTCTTATCGATACTGATCGTTCGCGGCGAAGCCACGTCAACGAGGCGCGAAGCGCCGACAGAAAAAAGGGAGCCTTATCAAACCTTAAGCACGGTTTATTTCATAGTAGGTATTTTGAGAACGGACCTCTTGAGCCAGGGTAGGTTATGAACAGCGCAAAAATCAGAGTTGGAAACAAAGGTGCACCGTAATTTTTAGGGAGTTATTATAACTCCAAAAATAGAGTAAAAATTTTAGGTACAGGATAACCCCTTTTTTGGGGTTATTTTAACTCCTAATTTAACTCCGAATTTGGGGTCATTTTTACCCCTGAAAAAGAGTTCTTTTTACTCCCACTCTGGAGTTAAAATTACTCCGAAATGGGGTTATTTGCACTCCTTACATGGGTTGTTTTTACTCTTTTTGGAGTTAATTTAATTCTGAAAGTGGAGTAAAAATTTTAGGTACAGGATAACTCCTTTTTTGGGGTTATTTTAACTCCTCAATATCTGGGGTCACTTTTACTCCTGAAAAAGAGTTCTTTAAACTCCTTTTTGGAGTTAAAGTAACTCCACGAAAAATAACTCCACTGTAAGGAGTTAAATTAGCCCCACTAGAGGAGTCATTATAACTCCCTGAAAATTACAGTGTGCTGTAGTTTATGTTGGAAGCTCCCTGACCGTGCACAATCCTTTGTTTTTTTATTCACAAATTGTGACTGAATAAATTAATGCGATTTCAAAATGACAGGAATGTTATTGAACTTTGTGCCCGGTCAGGTCCAAAAAAGCTAACAAAAACATATAACAAAGGGGTCTAACGGGATGTGGCGGAGTCAACAGCAAAACCTTTGATTGTAATGCAAGTAATAAGAATTTACATGATATTTCTTTACTTTAAAGTTGAAGACACTAGATCTCTTGCACAGTCACGTGACCGTGTAGTATCAGAGGTTGATGGGGACCAGTCATGCGCAAAGATGATTACAAAATTAAACGGTGAGTGAATGTATTTAAAATTTAAACGGCTTTTGCTTGTCACGCAAGTTTTTTTGTTTGTTTGAACCGAAATGAAATACTAGCAGTTACCTCCGTTTGAGCGCTAGCTAGTTTATAGAACGAAATTTCTCTTCACCCTCCCCTCCCCTCCCCTTGCTCCCTCATGGACACGGGATCATAGTTTCTTTGCCAAATTAGAGGCTGTTCACGTCGCACTAAAGCAAAGGCGTTAATGTGCGACGGACGGCAACCAGAAGTGGACTTTTTGCATTCTTGAGCAGTGGTTTTGCTGGCAAATTGCCTCAGTGAGAGTAAGCACACTTTGCAATACAAATAAAGTAGCTACAAGTGATATGATAGGGTAAAAGAACTCAGTTTCGGTTGCAAGTTCCCTTATCACTTATTTCCAATATGGCGGCAAAACGAGAAGACACTGGGGACGAGGTTGGTAACAGCTCTAGTACTGTTGTGTAGGAATACACAGAACTTTTAACTTTTCTCCCCTTTGCATTTTGCCTTGTATGTTGGCACTCGCTACCTTTAGGCCCCGTTCACACGTATCCGGATATTTTTGAACGGATATTTTTTTCGCCGTTTTAGCATTCCGTCCACACGTAAACGGCGTTTGTGGGCACCAAATTAAAAACGCAGGTCGTTTACGTGTGGTCGGACGAAAACGGGGGTTTTTATGAATACGATAATGTTATGCATCATACAGTGCTCGTTTTGCAAGCGAGGTGCTATCTTTTTAGCGTTTTCGTGTGAATGGACAAAAACCGTTTAAATACGCAACGTGTGGATGCGTACTTTTTTTGAAAACGGATAAGTAATCTCCGTTTTTCAAAAATGACTAGACACGTTTAGACGAGACCTTATTTTCCCTGTTAATACGCCTGGAAACCTACCGGTTTGTCCAGCACGGTAGTGTTTTCTTTGCGTAACTCAGAATTTGTCCACCTGACAGGTTTGAGACGCGAGGTTTCTGAGCAAGATAGCACACAACTTGATTACGTTATGCCGATGGTACAGAACGGGCTCAACAAAACCACCAAAGCTTTGTCAGAATGCATTTCCGTCAAGGACGTTGTCAGTTCGTGGTATGATTTTCTCATTGTTTTAGTATGCAGTAAATTTGTCGTTACTTCGGGAAGTAGCAGCCTTTAGAAATCGCTCTATCTTCGTGGGATTGATACTTCCTGGAGTTCGGTATGTTATCAGGGGTCAAAATCTGTTGACGTTTTAGACAACTTTTAAAGGAAAATTAACGCCAGGGCAAATGTAGTAAGAACAAAATTGTGCCGGCAAATTTTTCGTAATTTTCTGAGATCTAACATTTCCGTCCATATTTTTTGGATCCAACTATTTGCAATTTCCGTCTCTCTTCCGGTGATAAGCATATTATTGGAGCGTTTTTTTCTTACTTTGTTTCTTCCTTTCTCTCTCCCCCCACCCCCCTCCCCCCCTCATGTTCCGCCCCACATGGTGGAAGTGATTAAATAAATAAACAAATAAATAAATAATATGATTGCCTTTTTTGCCTAGGTGGGAGCAGCCAGCACAGTTTGTTGTCCCGTGGGCGATGGTTGATGATATGAATATGAGGCAGTGGACGGACCAATGGACACTCTCATCCACTCGTTTGCGACAACTTCAGATGACGAGCCACTGAAGCTAAATACTGTGTAAATCGATTCTCTGAACAAATAAATGATACAATTATAAATGAACATGAATTAGCAAGCTGTTTCAAAATAGACCATTTTATATTTAGCTTCCGAGGCTTTGAGGAAAAAAAAAAACAAAAGAAAAGAAATGTGTTCATCCACTCAAGGTGACTTCTTTCGTTTATTTATTCCCTCACGCGTCGGAGCCGTTGGAGCTAAGTATGTAGTACAAAAAGATCGAAGATGCACCTTATGGTAATCACCATTATATTTGTTTTCAGTGGCATAAGGAAAAAGAAAGAACTTAAAAATAAACAATTGTGGATTACCCTTATTATTGAGAAAGTTATCGCGTCACAAGCGTGGATAGGATTCTACGACGGGATACGAATCCACGCGTGTCGCGATTGTCCCTTAAATGGGCTGTCACGAGGAAAATGCTGTTTTAGGTCAATTCTGTGCTGAAGTCAGTACTTAGTGCCTTCACCTATACACAAAATGCTCTTGTAGCAGCCTCCTCCTCAGGCGCTTCGTTTTTCGCATGGAAGAGGCGAGCGCGAAACGAGTGACTGGTGATGAACCGCAAGGGACCCTGGGAAGGGTCTCCTTCCCGCCTTCCTTTGCGCGCATGTTTTAAAGAGAGACGTCTGGGTACGAGGTAGCTCTTGTAGAGTTATGAAGAAGATATCACTCAAATCTCATGGGGATGCAGTAACCAGTAGTGATAACAATTTTTTGGGTGATTTTTCAGGCATATCACTAATTGAAAAGGTTGGCCCACCTTTTTAAGTTTCAATCCATGTCAATCCTTGCCATCTGGCGTAGCAACAGGGGACAGAAAACAGTTTTAATCTCACATGGTTAACAACAACAACAACAACAACAACACTTTATTTCACCCCATAATATACAAGAAATAAAAATTTATAACAATAGTACAGACGATGATAGGGGCGCTGGCTGCCCGAAATAACGTAAGAGTTAAAAATGCCAGGCAGCCAGTTAAAAGAAAAGATGATTAAATGTTTAGGTCAGGGACACAAGAACAAAGAAAACAGAGAAACACACACAAATAGTTAAGTAAACTACCAGTATATAAAGAGACTAAACTTCATACATTGCAAAACAGTATTATTTCCATTTTAAAGTTACCCAGACAATGTACAGATGTCTAGTAATCTTTGGTTAATGGTTAACTGAAAGGTTTCGATCCCTGAAGCATTATTGTCATTTCCCAGTCTGTATATATAAACTTTAGTTCGTCCTAAAGCGAAGGTGCCTGGTCTTATATGTGTGTTCAGAGATGGCTGAGGTATTGCATTGACCTACGAAAACAAACATGGAGTCGCGTCTATGATGTTTCTTTCAAATGCGGCAAAGTACAGAAGATGTATGTATAAACGGATTAAGGGACGGGACGAGGGACATACGGCATTCATGAACTTTTTAAGGGTGATCTAAGCATCATGCGGGGGTTCGGAAGACGATTTGAGATCTAGAATTTTTGGAACATTTGTTGCAAAATTTCTCGCTTGCCTGCCTCTCCTAGGATTTTCGAACATCTAAAAAATGGTATAATTGCCCATTTTTAGTAATGAGATGTTTGAACGATATGGTAAATCAGTAAAGCACTTGACAATACCTTGTTTAACTGACTGGTAGTGGTTTGAGTCATAGGCGAGATATCAATAAGTGTACGCAGGTTTTCTTGTAGTATAGGAAGGCATCCTTAGCTTGAATATCCAGATGTTAGGACAAATACACGTGTAATATAATTCTATTTTCGCATGTTAACCAAATTCTACCCTAGACATTTGTGACCACATTGCTGCTCTCCAGTCAAAGTTCTGAAAGTCTCAGTGAGTATCAAATTTTGTTTCATGTGAAGAGTTCAAGTTGTAAGTGCATGCACCAATTCAAATGTGTACTAACAACTGGTTACAGTTCTGTGTTAAGCCGCGTTTGAGTGAGATGTACGGAAGGAAACTGCTTCAGTTTTAAGATCCTTTTAAGAATAACGTTTCATAATCCTTGAGACAAGTTTGATTTCAAAAAGGAGCCTCAGATAGTAATCAAAGGCTCCTATGAGCGAGCTCATGGATGAATTGAATTAGTGTAGAAAAGACAGTTCAATAATCAAAGAAAAACATATAAATCTTTTTGAACGGTTCATTGTGTACGGACTTGCCAAAATACAGCGTGACTCGAAGTATCCGATAGCATGTGCACCTTATACTCTAGAAACTTTTTATCAGGGCAGCATTTCTACTTACGAAGCAAAGATCACTTTTAAAAGCAATTATTAACGCTTTTTAGTTGTAAAATAATTTGCTTTCTCATGTGACTGTCAAACACTTTCCGAACGACAGTACACTTTCTTGTAAAATAGCCAAGTTTTGCATACATGAGATTTATTGAAACCGTGGTTTTAAAAGTGCGATGCTTTCAAATAAATTTTTCCATATGATGAGTACGTAACGGTTAGTATATGCAGTACGAGCTATATTAAATACAGAATACAGGGGCGTTTATGGCTAAATTGAACTGCTTTAGAACGCGCTTTTGATAAACACGAGCTAAAAATTATTTTAATGTAAAACGGATTAAGCTCAAAGCAGTACGTGCTCTGACCTAGCCAAGTAATTTAAACGCAGTCGAAGTATCCGATTGCCTTTCGCCAGAGACTTGTTTATATACCAGCGCAGCATTTCTTGTAGAAATTACATTAATAGTACTGCTAAATGGAATCACCGACAAACAAGAGCCTACTTTACGGCAAAGATCACCTAAGAATTCAAGCGAAATAGCGTAACGCTTGTTGGTTCTGAAACCTGTGCTTCTAGTTGACACAACATTAATTCATTCCCTGTTTGCATACGAAGACAAATGGTCGAACGGATTCGTCCAAATAACTGAATAAACCTCAATAGACACTCCTCAATGTCGCTTTAACAATTCGAGGACCGTTTTTTTGCAGTGATTATAAGGCTCTTTGGCTTGTTCGCTTTTCGCTGAACGAAATCCCATCGTCAGGCTGCAATAGCTGTTTCACACTCCTGTTGATCACATCTTCTCCATATCAAGTACAATATCGGGAACAAATGTGCACAATTCGTCCAAATATACAACAATGATCCACGCTCAATTATTTCAATGTCCTTTTAACAATTCTAAGTCCATTTCTTGCGGATGATATTATCAGTGTTCTATAGAATATTTCCATTTATACAAAACCCATTTCTATAATTGATCTGTCGGAAAAAAAAATTCGCCTTACTAGTACCCTCTAGAATATTCCAAACATATACGTAAAAGGCACTTGGAAAAAAAGTAATACTAAGGAAGGGAGGTTGGAGCAACGTGTTTAATCTGACTTTAATGAATAAATTAATGAGAATCGAGTGAGTGAGTGAGTGAGTGAGTGATCGAGTGCCATTCGAGTGCCTCCAAAAGCCCATGGCATGACTACGTCATCCATGAGCTAAAAAGGAAGTTTGTGACAAACATGAGAAAAATAGCACAGAAATCAGAGAAGTTAAGATCACTAAATAAACCAAGGTCAAAGGCTTCCGACCTCCAACTTCTTACTTTTACAGTATGTCTTCCAACTTCCTACTTCCGATGTGGGATTTCTAACTTCCAAGTTCCGCCTCCCAATTTTCCGACTTCCGACTTGCGATTTCCGACTTCCAAATTCTGGCTTCCAACTTCCGGTTTCCGACTTGCGACTTCCAACTTCAGAGTAGGTTCGATCGATTTCCACTGCTCGGTGCCGTTTGTTTCAAAACCCTAGACTGCTTGCAGTCCGTCTTTTCTCTTAAAATCCGTCTAGTTCTTATCTCATCTAGCGCGATTGCAGACCACGACGTTATTATTACAATTGAGACGAGATTTTTTCTTCTCGGGCTAACGCCCTCGTTTCTCGCGGCTCGCGGCTCGCGTGCTTAGGTTTCGCGTGCAGTAACTTTGCAAAGAAAAATAAGAGACTGCTCGCAGTCTACAAAACCCAAACAAACCGCATATTTTTCCATCTAGCTAACAAGACAGAGTAGATATGAAAACATGCACTTAAGACTGGCTCAGACATTTCTCAAACGTATTTTGCTTTATAGAGACAAGATGATTCTGGAGGTAATTTTGGAAAAATATCATCTTTTCTGAGGAATAAAATGAGCACCCCCCCTTCCCCTACTCAGCGTCCTCTTTACTTCTCATTACGTGTCAAGTAATCCATTGCTTATATCAATTAAAGTAATATGTATGCTTATATCAATTAAAGTATGGCATGGTATAGTTTTTTAGACGCAGTATTTCCTTCAGGTATTTACCACCTTTTGTAATATAAGATTGAAAAGGAGTCTTGTTCTTGCTGATTTCCCAAACATACTATCTTTGCCAATACATTATACAACACATTTAGTACTTTGTAAAATCCTATGCCTCCAGCTAATCGAAAAAGATATATATGTTTTACTTTGATTATTGAACTGCCATTTCTACACTAATTCAAGTCGAATTCATCCATGAGCTCGTTCCTAGGAGCCTTTGATTGATCGTATTTAGGACAAAAAATGCTGGCCCTGAGGAAGACTAATTTTGTTAGCCGAAATGTTAGCCTATAATAAATCAGCCCTTTGCCGTAGTGCCAGCCCTGAATTCAGTTTTGTTTTATTTTACACTTAAAGTGACGTCTGGCTACAGCATCTCTTTCTTAAAGATCCAGCAAGAGGAACCAGTCAGTCACATTTATGCGTTGCGTGGACCTCTGCATTCAAACAGTTTTTTCTAAACTATGTATGTGCCCCAGTAGGGGTACCATTTGTCAATAGAAGGTATACGGAAGGGGTACCTTTTCTGTTAAAAATGGTTATAAAAGGGGCAAGGGGTTGGACCTCGTGGCGGAGCCTCCCTGTAAAATAACTTTGTTGAGTACCCCGCGGATTTAACAGCACTTTTAGCCTGTTTGGGGGGCGGGGCAGTACACTTCCTTTAACAGGAAGGGTGGGGATTTGACTCGTGGGCTCCTACTCGTGTCTCAGTTATCTCTCACGTTTGATAATGTTATGCATCAGAACTAATAAGTTTGAACGATTAAAAAATTTTCTCGTATCCTTCCCCCTAATCGTATATATGACTGGAAATGAAAAAGTTTGATTCCTCTTTTTTTTTTGGAGAAACTGATGTACTCGACAAATCTCATGGAAAATAAATTTGCCAACGACCATCACGTCTGATTGTAAACAGCTTCCTCACTAACCAGATCACACTAACACAATTGTTTAGAGGTGGGGTGAGGAATTGGATATATATTGGTTGACTTCCTCGAATGAAAATGATTGACCTCTTAGACCCTGTTTACAAGGAGGGAGGGTAACCCTGGTGCTAGGGTTACCCTGGCACTCGCACTTACACTCTTATTTTTACTCGAGGTATTTACAGGCAGGTAAAGGGTTACCCTGGCGCTAGGGTAACCCTACCTGAGTGCTAGGGTTACCCTACCTGCCTTGTAAACTCTCTGTTAGGGATATTTCGCCTAACCAGAACACTGAACTTTGCTCCGTCATGCGTCACTAGTAATTTTGACAATTTGAAAAGAGTTATCCAATTTCTGAGTTAAATTATAAACATCTGAACAATATAAGGTATTTTCTGTAGACGATGATGATATTTTCCCGTTTTTCCTGAAGTTAACGTGTTTTCTATAGAGAACTGCAAGTTTTCTTTCAAATATTGGGCGTTACAAAAAAATGTTTATTTTAGTCTTATTTGGTCATGCGTAGTTAAACACTCCTGTAAAGCTGGTAAAGTTGAGTCGGGTGGTAACCCTTCCCGTGAAAATTGTTCGTAAATTCGGGCTATCTTTAAACCGCTTGCTAGGGTAACCCTAGCACAAGGGTAACGCTCTCTACTTGTACACGGGCCCTTAGAGGCAAAGATATGACATCAAGGGGGGGGGGGGGGGTACTGCCATATATGGGCTATATAGGTATGTGCCTCTGTGAAGGGTATAATGGTTTTCAACAGGAGCCCATAGGTTATGGGCTCCTGTTTTCAAGCAGTTTACTCTGGGATAGGGTATATAAATCAGAGAGTTTGGGTCTAGAGTAGGGTATCATTTTCCAGAAAACTGATCAATTGGTTGAAAATTTTAGTCTAGACTAGGGGAACCGGGAATTGCCACTCAAAAATAAATATGAAAAAATCAAATCGGCATGTTTAAATTTACGCAACTCAGCCTAAAAGCTACTCTCGAATAGCGGGTGTGGGGTGGGGGGGATTTGGGTAGTTTAGTCTAGTATAGGTCAGAAAAATTCAGCTGAACTAGCTCTCATATAGGCTTAAGGGTTCCAGGGTCCCAGCAGCACATCCCCTCCCAAAAATTCCTAAAGTACTCTCCCCCAGGAGATATGACATTTAAATGTTTCAGTGTATGTGCCTGTATGTGTTTTTATTACTAAACCTGATGCTTTTTCTGAGAGGTTGTTTTTGTAATTTCCGGAGTCTGTTCTTCTTTTTTAAGCATCCTTGATGCAAGTTTAATATGCTCAAGGTCATCGAAGGGTCCACAACACACTATATTTTGGGGGGTAAGGTTACCTTATTGAAGTAATTGAACTAGTTATCATTTGAGTTATTTTTAAGCCTAGTTAACACTCCAAAGATCTTAATCGCACTGTTTGGCAAAAAATCAAATCACGTACTGAAAACAAAAACGACTTCCTTTTTCTTGATACGGTCATGGAAACAGGGTGATGGAAACTTAGAATGAAAACTGAATTGGAAACGACTCGAAACTCAGGAATTCGATTCGCGTTCTGCCGCGTACCTTGCCTTTTTTTCATTCAGCTAAAAGACCGGTCAAGCTAATTCTGAAATGACCAAGGCTGCGAGTAAATGGAATCGTTTGGGAATTTCCGGCGTAAGTTATGCTCAGGATCATCGCAGGGTCCACAACACACGCATTTTTGGGAGTAGGGTTACCATATTGATGTAATTGCATTGCGTTTAAAACCTAAGAACTTTACGGTGACGGCAAACTGGAGTTTAACTTTAACCGCGAAGGACGAAACATGCCTTACTTTGCTTTAATACGCTGCTTGTAAGTTCATTCCAGACATCAGTAAATTTATCATCACTGATGACCTAAACCGGTTAAATTCTGTTTCATTCTTCTAGGCTGTTCATCGGTTTGGTTTTGCCTGTTATGGTCTCTGAAGGTTTTTGGTCTTCGCACAGAAGAATGACAGGTAATGGTAATGGAAAGTGTTCTTAGTGATAAGATAACTTTAAAAACGCCCGAGTGACTTATCAGTTTGTAGATTACCTAGTAGCATCATGAAAGAATAAAGCTGGATACATATTTATGAGTTATGGTCGAAAAGAGCTGGAGGCACGTTTTTGTTCAACTGTTCCTTTTTTGCCCTCGCTAGGGACATGACGATATGTTATTGATTCTTTCTTAGAAGGTCCTTCTTTCAAAGCATTAAGAACAGAACTATTACAGGGGCTTTCTATGATTTGAAAATTTTATTGTTCTGTCCTGTCCTTCAGCTTCGTAAAGCGGGTTCGTATGTATTAATTTAAACTTTCTCGCCGGTAAGCTTGATTTCCCCTGCAAGAATATTTACCGCTTTGTAGTCTAGTCTGTAATTAACTAGTGATATTGATTACTAGCTAGGCACCTTAAGATCAGATGACGGCGATGGCAACGAGAACATCAATAAAGCAACAGCCCAATACAAAAAACAACAATTCTTCACGTACATCACATTTTTTTTGTTCATTACTTTGCCGACACTTACACGATTACTACGTGGAAATACCTTAATTCCTAATTTCACGTTTTACCGAGGACTTAACTTTTCTTTTTCTTTCTGAAGTTCAATTCAACGGATGTGGTTCGTAGGAATTCAACTCCAGGAGAATTCGCCTAAGCTTTTGACAAAGCAAGTGAGTTGAATTATCGCGATGAAGATTGAAATAAAGAGAACTCCTTTTTTATTTGATTTTCGCTGCCGTCTGTACCGTAGCCGTCCTCCTATCTTAAGGTCCCTACTATTATAACTCAAAGTGGTGTGATGATCATGATCTTTCTTTCAAGGTGGCAGCTGGTGCCTCACCCCTTACCTTCGGTGTAGGCGATGGCCACTACACAGACAGTGGACAATTCTTCCCCGGCAACGAGGTAAGGCCGGTTTCGTCAACAAGATGGGCCACATACACCCCGCTGGTTCGTCATTTCGGAAAGAATTTGCTTCACTAGACACAGATCCCAACGCAGCAAGGGAGATCGTGATGAGTTTAAGGTTGCGTTCCTTTTGACCAATCAAACTCCTGATTTCGAGATGAAAAATAGCATTTGATTTATCTTTCCATTAAGGTCTAAACCAATCTTAGATTGGAATCTGAACGATTACCTCCACGCTTGGATTGTTCAGACTGATATCTCAATCTGGTTCCAGATTTTCGGCGTTCCATTAACGAAACTGCTCTTTGATCACCAGAAAGAGCTCGTTTCTCGATAAACATGGCTGGTCAAGGCCAGTTCAGCCAAACGTTTTTATACTCTCCGTAGTTCTATGCCGCTTAAGGATTGTAGTGTATTTAACTCAAGTTGCACTGGGGTAACTCTAAATCCGTAAAGAAACGAGAGCGCTTGGAGATTCTCACGGTGAAATGTCCGATGTGTATGTTTAGGGCTCGCTGTTGAGGCCTCAAATAAACAAATGACCCTAAATGTAATAAAGGTCCTCAGTGTAATAACTCAGTTTGGTCCTAAATGTACTAAAGGTCTTAAATGTAATAACTTTTGGCCCTAAATGTAATATTTAAAGGTCCTAAAGCGTAATTCTTTCAGCTCTTTATATGCTTAGGGTCATAAGATTTCATAGTGTTTGCTTTTAGCCTTTTTACAGGTTAACTGAGCACCAGAATATGTCTAGGGAATATCAAACACTAAATATCCCAGGCAGATCCCCTATATAGCCATTTGAGTAACAACTTATTATTATTATTATTATTATTGATATTATCATTATCATTGTTATTTTTATTGTCATTATTAACTGAAAAGAATGTTTAATCGAAATGAATTGTAAATAGTCCTTTGACCGAATAGTGAATTTTTAATAGGTTTTAACTCTTAGCATTGTTATCAATGATACTTCTTTAACGACAACTTGAGAACAGGGGTCCATGATACGTAGTAACTTTTTTAAGAACTCTTTAATGTCGAAAAAGGACTGACGTATCTTAAACTTATGTAACAAAACAAAGGAACCCCGTTTATTATAGGAAACAGCCATTTCGCGCAGTGTCCCGATGGTTGTAGCTTATTCGTGGGAGCCGACAAATATAACGCATTGTGAGTTCTTTAAAGGGTTCACCAAGCTGGCAAAGGGAATTATAGGTGATAATAATACTTATGTCAGTTCCAGTTAACGCGAAGTCAATTATGTTGTGGAGTATTTCATTTGAAAGTTGACTGGTTGGACCACCATAATCATCATAATCACAATCATCATTTTCTTCTTCTTCTTCTTCTTCTTCTTCTTCTTCTTCTGTTTCTCTCTGATTATCACCAACGTTGTTATTTTGTTCGTATTCCATAAGACCATCATCATCTTCTCCTTCTTTCCTATCTTCATCATTGTTATGGCACTTGGTATGATTTTCCTCTTCACGATTAGCAACGCTCTCAACGGGTACGTCAACGACAATATTTTCTTCTTCGGTGAAACCATCAAGTGCGATGTAGTGTTCACCCTGGTTTTCCGCAAAATCAGTGTCCAATAAAAAGTGCTGTTGCTGGAACATTTAAGCCGGGATGAAACATGGCTAGCACCAGCACCAAGCGATGATATTATATGAATGTTAATGTTATAAAGATTAGCTGCAACGTATAACATCAGTTGGTCGCCGTAGGTGTGGTCTTGTGCCATGCGACTCTTGACTAGCCGCTTTCTAAGTAAATGAATATCTATCAAGACTACAATAGGGCGAAGAAAGTGAATGGCCAGCTGGCTATAACATTAATATCGCATCAGACCGTCGCATGTTTCAGTCAGGGACTTTATCTTGATTTTCTCTCATATAGACGAGTTGCCCGAAAATCTGGTCAAAATCACGCCTCAAGATTACAAAACATCCACTTCAGGTTGGCGCAACAGACGTGCGTCTCTCAAGAAGGAAGACAGCCAGTCATTAATTTATAAACCCCAAATCGTGTTTTTCGAAATTGAATTTACTGATTGAATACTACAAAACAAAATCATCGGATGGAAAGAAAGCCTGGCTAATTCAACATGTCAGCGGAAAAGAGAAATTTAACTTCTTCTGAACTTACAGCTAACTTCTTATAGCTCAGTCACGTGCGACTTATCGACTACTGCTCATTACATCCAAAGCAACTCTATAACGATGTGCAAAAAGAGAACAAGATTTCTGGCCAACAGAAATCCGGGAAGTCTTAAGAAGGGATAATCTGCTACACAGCCGTTTTTAGCGTCTTCACGCAACGCTCCTCGTTGCGTGACGACACTAAAAGCGGCTGTGTAGAGTAAAGAAGGGATTGAGATAATTGTCCTCTGGTGCGGTATAGCCGCTGCGCCTTTTCCTGAGTACACCCCGGATGGTTTTTAAAGTTGTCCCAGTGCTGAATAAAAAGGGCGTTTTCCAAGATTTGGCGTCTGATTTTGCTTAATAACTGATTATTTTCTTTGTTACCATTTATAGCTTCTCGTTTTGTTCAGTGCGGAGGTAACGTAACTATTAACAACACTGGTGAAATCACTAGTCCCCGATTTCCATCAAACTATCCTACGAATGCAAACTGTGAGTGGAAAATCTACGTGGATGAAAGCTCGCGAATAAAGCTAACGTTCATGGACTTTAAAGTAAGTGATAAATTAATGAAGGAACAAAGTTTTTAAGTGATTAGCAACAACATTTGTTTTCAAAATTCTATTTTTTAACTAAGTCGCAAAAAATGCATAATTATGCGGAAGGAAAGCCTGAAATTTTCAGGCTTGCCGGGAGTACAACCCTTGACCTCTGCGATACCGGTGAAGCGATTTCAGCAATTGAGCTGGCAACCCAACTGGGAGATGGTCATTAAATTGGTTCGTAACATACCCGGGAAAGATGAAGATGAAATAATTAATATATGAATTTCATATATTTAAACCTCAGAATGAATACATAAATGTGTAGAAGATCCTCGCAGTTTAAGTCGCAACTTATGTATAGCGCACTCCGCCCCATGTTAATCACAAATCGCGAACCTCCCTATCCTCAGTTCGTGCTAATAAAGATGATCTCTTTACCCATCAAATACGCTGTTCTACCCCTCCTTCCGGGGGGACGTTCTGACAACCTGCCAAAATTTACATTCATGTGCTACATCTACATTAAAAAAAAACTAACGCATTAGCGGAGCTACATCAGGAGTGCTGGTTTCCTAGCTCTTGATCCTGGGTTTGTAGACCACTCACCATTCACACCTTGTTCAAGGCTTCCGGTTCAGAATGATACCTTGTTTTAGACTCAGGATCCCGAAAACCGCACCCATGGCCAGTTCAGCGGCGCATCCCCATTTAGGCCAGGCAAGGGAGTCCCTTACCTGGGATTATGGACGGAATTTACCTTCCTGCTTTTACCCAATCTGCAAGATATATACAGTGAAACCTCTATTAAGCAGACCCCCAATTAAGCGGACACTAAGCCAGGTCCCGAAATTAACGTCTTATATTTCCCTTTATAAGGAACCCTGTTCAGTGGACACCTCTATTAAGTGGACGCCGACGCTAAAATAAATTGTATTTGCCTAATTCTATTGTTAATAACCTCTATTAAGCGGACACCGGACTGAATTAACAATAGTAGTATTGGATTACGTCCTTGAAATACGTACTGAAGTCAGGTAATGTTTTTGGATTTACAAACAAACTTTGCCGCCAATTTGGGTCTTGTTCAGGTCCAACAGTTTTTTTCGGCCGAAAGCGATCCCGAAAGTGGCGATCATAAAAACTAAGAACCATTGCTTTTTTTCTCTTTTCCTTTTTTCCTTCTAACTCGGTCCTTCTTTTTCTCCTTTCCTTTTCCTTCGTTACTGTGATTTTGGAGCCTCTGACGGGTTTAGGAAACCTGCTTTTTGACGCCTTTTCACTCAAATGACTGCAAATTTCGTTAGGCTGGTTTTCAAAAAATCGGCTTAAGTAATAGCTACTCGCTGATTAACGTAATGCTGTGTGTTTTGCCTCCTAGCTGGAATCATGTCCGTTTGATTATTTGGAGGTTTTTAATGGTGACACAAAAGATATAAAGAAACGTGTGGCTAAGCTATGCGGAAGTGATTTACCTGATCCTATCGAAACCAGTGGCAACTCACTCATCCTAAAGTTCTCTTCAGATTACGCCATTGGCTACAAAGGCTTTAAGCTGCAGCTTACAAAAACAGGTGTGGCACTATTTCTGTTGGTACTGATATCAAGAGTAATGAGAATTATTCTCTATTAGACTACAAGCTACGAACTTTGTCAGACTTTAAAACTGGGAATTTCTTTTCTGCGAGAGGCTAAAATGTTAAAAGATTAATGTGACTCAATCATAAAACGTGTTTGAATGGAATATAATTTCTTCTTTATTACCTATACAGTTCATCCGACAAATCGCAAATCCAAGTTACGAGTTGAAAAACACAGAAATAGTTACCCTTTCGTGAACGTTGCATTTTAGCTCATCAAACAAACATCTTAGCCCTGGCAGTTTGGAGTTTTAAATGCCTTTTATAGTTTAACCTACCGGCTGTCACTGCTCCCTTTTTTTTGACAAGAAAAGCGGCTCCCTTCTCAGTTAGTTAATTTTTTTGTACGAAGGCCCAGATGTTGAAACGTAACCGTCTGGTTAGCCAGGGCTATCTACCGGATGAATTACTATCAAGTAGAGTAAACGCCGTTCAGGATTGGTGTTCCAATTGCAACTGTTTTTCATTTGGAAAAATTAAGTCATTAGTAGAAAATTTCACTGTATATATACCACTCGAAAACCTTGCACTAGATATAAATTGAACTGACTCAGTTTGATAATTTAGCACTGATAAACTTTCGATTTATAAACATAAACGAGTGTGTGACAGGTAAACACCAGTGCGATTTCGCCAGTTCATTGTGCTGTAACACTCTAGGATCTTTTGGGTGTGTCTGTCGGAAGGGGTATCAGTCCAAAAGTGGGCAACATAATTGTACAGGTAACATGTCAAGATCTTTAAATTGAAACACTCATATCAGATACTTTGTAGCCAATTCTCTTTGGCGTTAATTTCCTATCTTCGAAAGTCGTTTTCCACTAAATTCGTGTTAATTTAAGTCGCGTTAATTTCTAATCCCTTCATTTTTATTTTCATAGAGCGTTAATTTCCTATGAAAGGCAGATATATAATTGTTATTCTAATAGGCCATTTTATTTATTCGAGTTGACTCAAGCCTCTGTCTTAAAACGAGGCTAAGTGCGAAGCCTTTGACACAAAAATGAATTTTACAGGACAAAAGTTTAGAAATTGAGCTCGTTTTGAAAGTGAAGATTTTTGGAACTCGGAGATAATGGTATTGATCTCACTAAAATGGCTATTGTGGTAGGTCACAGTTACTTGGAATTATAGAAAAACTAAATCAGTTTTAATGATTCAGTGCCTGACTTCGTAATTGCAGATATAAATGAGTGTGAAACAGGAAAGCACAACTGTGACGCAAACGCTATCTGCAGTAACACAATAGGATCTTTTGTGTGCACTTGCAAGCCAGGGTATTCTGGGAATGGAGTTAAATGCACAGGTGAAACAGTATACCTTGGTATTCCTTATAATCGTTTCTTCATCAACTCTGATTTTTCTTACATTTACGCCAAGTTCAGTTACAAGGTCATTAACTAAAGTCATTAATTTATAAACCCCAAATGGTGTTTTTCGAAAGGAAATTGAATTTAATGATTGAATACTACAAAACAAAATCATCGGATGGAAAGAAAGCCGGGCTAATTCAACATGTCAACGGAAATGAGGATTAAATTTAACCTCTTCTGAACTTATTGCTAACTTATTATAATTCAGTCACGTGCGACTAATCAACTATTGTTCATTACAGCCAAAGAAACTCTATAACAATGTGCAAAAAGAGAACAAGATTTCTGGCCAACAGAAATCCGGGAAGTCTTAAGAAGGGATTGAGATAATTGTCCCTGGTGCGGTATAGCCGCCTCGCCTTTTTCTGAGTACACCCCAGCTGGTTTTTAAAGTTGTCTCAGTGCTGAATAAAAAGGGCGTATTCCAAGATTTAGCGTCTGATTTTACTTAATAACTGATTATTTGTTTTATTCGGTTCTCGTCCAGTTCAGTGCGGAGGTAACGTAACTGTTCACAACACTGGTGAAATCACTAGTCCCCGATTTCCATTAAACTATCCTAAGAATGCAAACTGTGAGTGGAAAATCTACGTGGATGAAAGCTCACGAATAAAGCTAACGTTCATGGACTTTAAAGTAAGTGATAAATTAATGAGGGAACAAAGTTGTTTAAGTGATTAGCAACGACATTTCTCTTTAAAATTCTATTTTTAAACTAAGTGGCAAATAATGCATACGCGGAAAGAAAGCCTGAAAATTTCACAAATCACGAATCTCCCTATCCTAAGTTCGTGCGAATAAAGATGATCTCTTTACCCATCTAATACGCCTTTCTGTGCCTCCCCCCCGCCCTCGGGGGGACGTTCCCGAAAACTTACATTCATGTGCTACATCTACATAGTTAGGATTTTGGACTAAAAAAACTAACGGATTAGCGGAGCTAGATCAGGAGCGCTGGTTTCCTCGCTGTTGATCCTGGGTTTGTATACCACTCACCATTCACACCTTGTTCAAGGCTTCCGGTTCAGAATAATACCTTGTTTTAGACTCAGGATCCCGAAAACCGCACCCAGTTCATTGGCGCATCCCCATTTAGGCCAGGTAAGGGAGTCGCCACCTGGGATTACAGACGGAATTTAATTCCCTCCTTTTACCCGATCTGCAAGATATATATATATATTTATTATATGGAGGAGAGTGTTTTACTGGGAACTAAACCACTCGTAGATTCCATACGCCACTTCATCCGGGACCCGAGTGGCGTATTTTCCGTATGTCACCTTTGTGAGTGTCGTATCGTTCAATGACGTCACGATTCCCGCCTTTTGCTTTTGTTGAATTGGTTTCTCCATATAATAAAAAGAACATTACACGTTGGCTCGAAGATATGAATTTTATGTTCTCGTGGCAAGAACAATATCTCACTCGTTCGCTTCGCTCACTCGTGAGATATTGTTCTTGCCACTCGAACATAAAATTCATATCTTCTCGCCACCGTGTAATATCCTCTATATATATATTAATATACGCCTTTTTTGCCAAATTGGCCTTTTTGCGTCCGACAGCCTTTTCGACCAAAAACTATCCCCAAAGTAGGCTTTTATAAAAACAACGAGTGGAATCATTGCTTTTTTTTCTCTTCTCCTCCTTTCCTTCTCCTCGCTCTTTCTTTTGCTCCTTTCTTTTTCCTTCGTTAACTGTGGTTTTGGAGTTTCTCGGGTTTAGGAAACCCGTGCCTTTTGACGCCTTTTCACTCAAATGACTGCAAATTTCGTTAGGCTGGTTTTCAAAACATCGGCTTATGTAATAGCTACTCACTGATTAACGTAATGCTGTGTGTTTTGCCTTCTAGCTGGAATCATGTCCGTTTGATTATTTGGAGGTTTTTAATGGTGGCACAAACGATATAAAGAAACGTGTGGCTAAGCTATGCGGAAGTGATTTACCTGATCCTATCGAATCCAGTGGCAATACACTCATCCTAAAGTTCTCTTCAGATAGCTCATGTGGCTACAAAGGCTTTAAGCTGCAGCTTACAGAAACAGGTGTGGCACTAGTTCTGTTCCTACATATCAAGAGTATTGAGAATTATTCTCTCTGTATTAGACTACAAGCTACGGACTTTGTCAGACTTTAAAACTTGGAATTTCTTTTCTGCGAGAGGCTAAAATATTAAAAGATTAATGTGACTCAATCATAAAATGTGTTTGAATGGAATATAATTTCTTCTTTATTACCTATACAGTTCATCCGACAAATCGCAAATCCAAGTTACGAGTTGAAAAACACAGAAATAGTTAGCCTTTCGTTAACGTTGCATTTTAGCCTATTAAACAAACATCTTAGCCCTACCTTTTATAGTTTAACCTACCGCTTGTCACTGCTCCTTGACAAGAAAAGCGGCTCCCTTCTCAATCAGTTAATTTTTTTGTACGAAGGCCCAGAATGTTGAAACGTAACGCTGGCTAGCCAGGGCTATCTACCGGATGAATTACCATCAAGTAGACTGAAACGCGGTTCGGGATTGGTGTTCCCAGTGCAACTGTTTTTCTTTTGGAAAAATTAAGTCATTCGTAGAAAATTGCACGGAATATATACCACTCGAAAACCTCGCACTAGATAGAAATTGAACTGACTCAGTTTGATAATTAAGCTTAAACTATTGAGATTTATAGACATAAACGAGTGTGTGACAGGAAAACACCAGTGCGATTTCGCCAGTTCATTGTACTATAACACTCTAGGATCTTTTGGGTGTGTCTGTCGGAAGGGGTATCAGTCCAAAAGTGGACAACATAATTGTACAGGTAACATGTCAAGATCTTTAAATTGAAACACTCATATCAGATACCACTAAATTCGTGTTAATTTAAGTTGCGTTAATTTCTTATCCCTTCATTTTTATTTTTATAGAAAAACTAAATCAGTTTTAATGATTCAGTGCCTGACTTCGTAATTGCAGATATAAATGAGTGTGAAACAGGAAAGCACAACTGTGACGCAAACGCTATCTGCAGTAACACAATAGGATCTTTTGTGTGCACTTGCAAGCCAGGGTATTCTGGGAATGGAGTTAAATGCACAGGTGAAACAGTATACCTTGGTATTCCTTATAATCGTTTCTTCATCAACTCTGATTTTTCTTACATTTACGCCAAGTTCAGTTACAAGGTCATTAACTAAAGTCATTAATTTATAAACCCCAAATGGTGTTTTTCGAAAGGAAATTGAATTTAATGATTGAATACTACAAAACAAAATCATCGGATGGAAAGAAAGCCGGGCTAATTCAACATGTCAACGGAAATGAGGATTAAATTTAACCTCTTCTGAACTTATTGCTAACTTATTATAATTCAGTCACGTGCGACTAATCAACTATTGTTCATTACAGCCAAAGAAACTCTATAACAATGTGCAAAAAGAGAACAAGATTTCTGGCCAACAGAAATCCGGGAAGTCTTAAGAAGGGATTGAGATAATTGTCCCTGGTGCGGTATAGCCGCCTCGCCTTTTTCTGAGTACACCCCAGCTGGTTTTTAAAGTTGTCTCAGTGCTGAATAAAAAGGGCGTATTCCAAGATTTAGCGTCTGATTTTACTTAATAACTGATTATTTGTTTTATTCGGTTCTCGTCCAGTTCAGTGCGGAGGTAACGTAACTGTTCACAACACTGGTGAAATCACTAGTCCCCGATTTCCATTAAACTATCCTAAGAATGCAAACTGTGAGTGGAAAATCTACGTGGATGAAAGCTCACGAATAAAGCTAACGTTCATGGACTTTAAAGTAAGTGATAAATTAATGAGGGAACAAAGTTGTTTAAGTGATTAGCAACGACATTTCTCTTTAAAATTCTATTTTTAAACTAAGTGGCAAATAATGCATACGCGGAAAGAAAGCCTGAAAATTTCACAAATCACGAATCTCCCTATCCTAAGTTCGTGCGAATAAAGATGATCTCTTTACCCATCTAATACGCCTTTCTGTGCCTCCCCCCCGCCCTCGGGGGGACGTTCCCGAAAACTTACATTCATGTGCTACATCTACATAGTTAGGATTTTGGACTAAAAAAACTAACGGATTAGCGGAGCTAGATCAGGAGCGCTGGTTTCCTCGCTGTTGATCCTGGGTTTGTATACCACTCACCATTCACACCTTGTTCAAGGCTTCCGGTTCAGAATAATACCTTGTTTTAGACTCAGGATCCCGAAAACCGCACCCAGTTCATTGGCGCATCCCCATTTAGGCCAGGTAAGGGAGTCGCCACCTGGGATTACAGACGGAATTTAATTCCCTCCTTTTACCCGATCTGCAAGATATATATATATATTTATTATATGGAGGAGAGTGTTTTACTGGGAACTAAACCACTCGTAGATTCCATACGCCACTTCATCCGGGACCCGAGTGGCGTATTTTCCGTATGTCACCTTTGTGAGTGTCGTATCGTTCAATGACGTCACGATTCCCGCCTTTTGCTTTTGTTGAATTGGTTTCTCCATATAATAAAAAGAACATTACACGTTGGCTCGAAGATATGAATTTTATGTTCTCGTGGCAAGAACAATATCTCACTCGTTCGCTTCGCTCACTCGTGAGATATTGTTCTTGCCACTCGAACATAAAATTCATATCTTCTCGCCACCGTGTAATATCCTCTATATATATATTAATATACGCCTTTTTTGCCAAATTGGCCTTTTTGCGTCCGACAGCCTTTTCGACCAAAAACTATCCCCAAAGTAGGCTTTTATAAAAACAACGAGTGGAATCATTGCTTTTTTTTCTCTTCTCCTCCTTTCCTTCTCCTCGCTCTTTCTTTTGCTCCTTTCTTTTTCCTTCGTTAACTGTGGTTTTGGAGTTTCTCGGGTTTAGGAAACCCGTGCCTTTTGACGCCTTTTCACTCAAATGACTGCAAATTTCGTTAGGCTGGTTTTCAAAACATCGGCTTATGTAATAGCTACTCACTGATTAACGTAATGCTGTGTGTTTTGCCTTCTAGCTGGAATCATGTCCGTTTGATTATTTGGAGGTTTTTAATGGTGGCACAAACGATATAAAGAAACGTGTGGCTAAGCTATGCGGAAGTGATTTACCTGATCCTATCGAATCCAGTGGCAATACACTCATCCTAAAGTTCTCTTCAGATAGCTCATGTGGCTACAAAGGCTTTAAGCTGCAGCTTACAGAAACAGGTGTGGCACTAGTTCTGTTCCTACATATCAAGAGTATTGAGAATTATTCTCTCTGTATTAGACTACAAGCTACGGACTTTGTCAGACTTTAAAACTTGGAATTTCTTTTCTGCGAGAGGCTAAAATATTAAAAGATTAATGTGACTCAATCATAAAATGTGTTTGAATGGAATATAATTTCTTCTTTATTACCTATACAGTTCATCCGACAAATCGCAAATCCAAGTTACGAGTTGAAAAACACAGAAATAGTTAGCCTTTCGTTAACGTTGCATTTTAGCCTATTAAACAAACATCTTAGCCCTACCTTTTATAGTTTAACCTACCGCTTGTCACTGCTCCTTGACAAGAAAAGCGGCTCCCTTCTCAATCAGTTAATTTTTTTGTACGAAGGCCCAGAATGTTGAAACGTAACGCTGGCTAGCCAGGGCTATCTACCGGATGAATTACCATCAAGTAGACTGAAACGCGGTTCAGGATTGGTGTTCCCAGTGCAACTGTTTTTCTTTTGGAAAAATTAAGTCATTCGTAGAAAATTGCACGGAATATATACCACTCGAAAACCTCGCACTAGATAGAAATTGAACTGACTCAGTTTGATAATTAAGCTTAAACTATTGAGATTTATAGACATAAACGAGTGTGTGACAGGAAAACACCAGTGCGATTTCGCCAGTTCATTGTACTATAACACTCTAGGATCTTTTGGGTGTGTCTGTCGGAAGGGGTATCAGTCCAAAAGTGGACAACATAATTGTACAGGTAACATGTCAAGATCTTTAAATTGAAACACTCATATCAGATACCACTAAATTCGTGTTAATTTAAGTTGCGTTAATTTCTTATCCCTTCATTTTTATTTTTATAGAAAAACTAAATCAGTTTTAATGATTCAGTGCCTGACTTCGTAATTGCAGATATAAATGAGTGTGAAACAGGAAAGCACAACTGTGACGCAAACGCTATCTGCAGTAACACAATAGGATCTTTTGTGTGCACTTGCAAGCCAGGGTATTCTGGGAATGGAGTTAAATGCACAGGTGAAACAGTATACCTTGGTATTCCTTATAATCGTTTCTTCATCAACTCTGATTTTTCTTACATTTACGCCAAGTTCAGTTACAAGGTCATTAACTAAAGTCATTAATTTATAAACCCCAAATGGTGTTTTTCGAAAGGAAATTGAATTTAATGATTGAATACTACAAAACAAAATCATCGGATGGAAAGAAAGCCGGGCTAATTCAACATGTCAACGGAAATGAGGATTAAATTTAACCTCTTCTGAACTTATTGCTAACTTATTATAATTCAGTCACGTGCGACTAATCAACTATTGTTCATTACAGCCAAAGAAACTCTATAACAATGTGCAAAAAGAGAACAAGATTTCTGGCCAACAGAAATCCGGGAAGTCTTAAGAAGGGATTGAGATAATTGTCCCTGGTGCGGTATAGCCGCCTCGCCTTTTTCTGAGTACACCCCAGCTGGTTTTTAAAGTTGTCTCAGTGCTGAATAAAAAGGGCGTATTCCAAGATTTAGCGTCTGATTTTACTTAATAACTGATTATTTGTTTTATTCGGTTCTCGTCCAGTTCAGTGCGGAGGTAACGTAACTGTTCACAACACTGGTGAAATCACTAGTCCCCGATTTCCATTAAACTATCCTAAGAATGCAAACTGTGAGTGGAAAATCTACGTGGATGAAAGCTCACGAATAAAGCTAACGTTCATGGACTTTAAAGTAAGTGATAAATTAATGAGGGAACAAAGTTGTTTAAGTGATTAGCAACGACATTTCTCTTTAAAATTCTATTTTTAAACTAAGTGGCAAATAATGCATACGCGGAAAGAAAGCCTGAAAATTTCACAAATCACGAATCTCCCTATCCTAAGTTCGTGCGAATAAAGATGATCTCTTTACCCATCTAATACGCCTTTCTGTGCCTCCCCCCCGCCCTCGGGGGGACGTTCCCGAAAACTTACATTCATGTGCTACATCTACATAGTTAGGATTTTGGACTAAAAAAACTAACGGATTAGCGGAGCTAGATCAGGAGCGCTGGTTTCCTCGCTGTTGATCCTGGGTTTGTATACCACTCACCATTCACACCTTGTTCAAGGCTTCCGGTTCAGAATAATACCTTGTTTTAGACTCAGGATCCCGAAAACCGCACCCAGTTCATTGGCGCATCCCCATTTAGGCCAGGTAAGGGAGTCGCCACCTGGGATTACAGACGGAATTTAATTCCCTCCTTTTACCCGATCTGCAAGATATATATATATATTTATTATATGGAGGAGAGTGTTTTACTGGGAACTAAACCACTCGTAGATTCCATACGCCACTTCATCCGGGACCCGAGTGGCGTATTTTCCGTATGTCACCTTTGTGAGTGTCGTATCGTTCAATGACGTCACGATTCCCGCCTTTTGCTTTTGTTGAATTGGTTTCTCCATATAATAAAAAGAACATTACACGTTGGCTCGAAGATATGAATTTTATGTTCTCGTGGCAAGAACAATATCTCACTCGTTCGCTTCGCTCACTCGTGAGATATTGTTCTTGCCACTCGAACATAAAATTCATATCTTCTCGCCACCGTGTAATATCCTCTATATATATATTAATATACGCCTTTTTTGCCAAATTGGCCTTTTTGCGTCCGACAGCCTTTTCGACCAAAAACTATCCCCAAAGTAGGCTTTTATAAAAACAACGAGTGGAATCATTGCTTTTTTTTCTCTTCTCCTCCTTTCCTTCTCCTCGCTCTTTCTTTTGCTCCTTTCTTTTTCCTTCGTTAACTGTGGTTTTGGAGTTTCTCGGGTTTAGGAAACCCGTGCCTTTTGACGCCTTTTCACTCAAATGACTGCAAATTTCGTTAGGCTGGTTTTCAAAACATCGGCTTATGTAATAGCTACTCACTGATTAACGTAATGCTGTGTGTTTTGCCTTCTAGCTGGAATCATGTCCGTTTGATTATTTGGAGGTTTTTAATGGTGGCACAAACGATATAAAGAAACGTGTGGCTAAGCTATGCGGAAGTGATTTACCTGATCCTATCGAATCCAGTGGCAATACACTCATCCTAAAGTTCTCTTCAGATAGCTCATGTGGCTACAAAGGCTTTAAGCTGCAGCTTACAGAAACAGGTGTGGCACTAGTTCTGTTCCTACATATCAAGAGTATTGAGAATTATTCTCTCTGTATTAGACTACAAGCTACGGACTTTGTCAGACTTTAAAACTTGGAATTTCTTTTCTGCGAGAGGCTAAAATATTAAAAGATTAATGTGACTCAATCATAAAATGTGTTTGAATGGAATATAATTTCTTCTTTATTACCTATACAGTTCATCCGACAAATCGCAAATCCAAGTTACGAGTTGAAAAACACAGAAATAGTTAGCCTTTCGTTAACGTTGCATTTTAGCCTATTAAACAAACATCTTAGCCCTACCTTTTATAGTTTAACCTACCGCTTGTCACTGCTCCTTGACAAGAAAAACGGCTCCCTTCTCAATCAGTTAATTTTTTTGTACGAAGGCCCAGAATGTTGAAACGTAACGCTGGCTAGCCAGGGCTATCTACCGGATGAATTACCATCAAGTAGACTGAAACGCGGTTCAGGATTGGTGTTCCCAGTGCAACTGTTTTTCTTTTGGAAAAATTAAGTCATTCGTAGAAAATTGCACGGAATATATACCACTCGAAAACCTCGCACTAGATAGAAATTGAACTGACTCAGTTTGATAATTAAGCTTAAACTATTGAGATTTATAGACATAAACGAGTGTGTGACAGGAAAACACCAGTGCGATTTCGCCAGTTCATTGTACTATAACACTCTAGGATCTTTTGGGTGTGTCTGTCGGAAGGGGTATCAGTCCAAAAGTGGACAACATAATTGTACAGGTAACATGTCAAGATCTTTAAATTGAAACACTCATATCAGATACCACTAAATTCGTGTTAATTTAAGTTGCGTTAATTTCTTATCCCTTCATTTTTATTTTTATAGAAAAACTAAATCAGTTTTAATGATTCAGTGCCTGACTTCGTAATTGCAGATATAAATGAGTGTGAAACAGGAAAGCACAACTGTGACGCAAACGCTATCTGCAGTAACACAATAGGATCTTTTGTGTGCACTTGCAAGCCAGGGTATTCTGGGAATGGAGTTAAATGCACAGGTGAAACAGTATACCATGGTATTCCTTATAATCGTTTCTTAATCAACTCTGATTTTTCTCACATTTACGCCAAGTTCAGTTACAAGGTAGGCTCGATTACCAGCCGCTGTTCGGAAATGAGCCTGCTCTCTTCCCCTCGGGGAGGACCGCCTAGAGAGCAGCGGGAATCGAGCGTGGTAACAAGTTAGTATGCTGTTATAAAGATTCAGATATTTGGATATACGTCAAAATATATGTTGCAGTTGATTTTTTACCTTAGATAATTTTTGTTTTTCTTTTGTGGGTATGGTAATGTATTCTGCCTAATGAAGTTGAAACAAAGAAAACATAAAAATTACCTGAGATAAAAAACTAACTTTACCATGTGCATTGCAGTTGCAGTGTCAGTATTTATAATATTGTGGTTTCTTAATATGCCTTTTCAGTGTGGTTAGGGCTCGCCTCAAAGCACTTTGAGACTTCGTAATTGTCTTCTGAGCTTGTTTCAGTTTAAAATCCAGATATTTTCAAGTTACATGGCTCAGTAAGAACAGCTACTTGTTAAAGAGCTACTTTTCCTTCTACTGCTCCACGAGAAGACGCTTGATTTAGCGAAAAGACACAAAAACAGATGGGTGGAAATTGAGAAGAAGATCAGTGCACCAGCCAGCTATTGTATGGATCAATCTTTTCTTAGATTTTTGTTCCGGCTAGCAGGAAAATCCAAATCTAGATTGTATAAAATCCGAAAAACGTTTGGCTAAAGGGAACGCAACCTTAATGTCGCTTTAACCTGCGATCAGAGCTCTTTTTTCCTTAGTAATTTGAGAT
>OZ038000.1:3104908-3214908 GCA_964035705.1 Porites rus
GGAAATAATGCGCCTTTGGAAGTATTTTCCAGTGCAAAAATCGTCCTTTTAACGACTGTTTTGGAATAATCTACCATCGCAGAAGTGATATCGAGTCGTGCAAATTTACTTCAGTGAAGGGTTTATCCTCTAATCGACGAGTATTTCGCATGACTTCGGCAAGATTTTAAGACAATGTATGGAGAAATGGAGCGTACAACGAGAGATAAAAGTGGCCACTTCGGGAAGTAAGTAAACCTACTTCTAATGAGCTATTTTTAACCCAGATGCGAAGGTTACACAGCGCTTAACATGTTTCGAGTCGTGCACCGAACACCCGTGAGCTTATAATCGATATATTTGAAAAAGTTTCCTTTTCTCAATACATTTTCTTATACGAATTCGCAGCCATTGTGGCCTTGGTGCGCACGCGCAACCGCCATCTTGTCCCTAATTTCTGGCAATGGTTACAGAACGATTTTATGTCGATAACGTTTTATAATTTTGTGATTTATTCAAATGAAAGTGCATTTACAGTAGTGAAAAGAGATACAAAGTTCTAAACTAAGTAATGGGTGAAAGAGGTACCATTTGTCAATAGAAGGTATACTAAAGGGGTACCGTTTTCTGTAAAAACATCTGTTCGAAGAAGCAAATATTGCCTATAGAATTTTCTATTTTTTCGAGGATTGCTAAAATTTTTCTAGATGACCGTTTCATTCATGTACAATTCGCGAAGCTTATCTAATAAATTTTGTGAAGTTTAATTTTTTATATGTTAATGCCCAGGTTGGGCTGTATTCGTACAAAAAAGGAAATCTAAAATTTTCGGATTTAAAACTGTGATAGAGAGAGGAATCCTTTAATATGCCTTAACGCTACCTCTTATGAACTAACCATGTGGGGAAACGCATTGAATCTCCTCGTACTATAAACTGTTTATCACAAAGCTAGCAAAACCTTAAAAATAGCAAAACTGACGAACAAAACTAAAAGCAGCTACCTCTTAACACCACTATATAAAATTTTGTTTCAAATCACGGCTCGAGAGTGGAAAAAGTCAACTTCCGGTTGACGTCCGTGGCTCAAAAACATCGCAAATAAGCTCCCTGTTATCTCTTGGTGCCCCCCAAAGCTGCTGGACATGTTGCAGGTAACGAGAATAAAGAAAATTAAGTCACTTAAAGCTCGCTGAAAAAACTCAAGAGAGATATGTTAATGGTTCACAGCTGAAATTTCGAAATAAGTAGAGACCTTTAGGTTCGAGGACCAGGTTTCCAAATTTGGCTTACTTTTTTCCCGCGCATTCTCAAAAAATAGACCCCCGGAAAGCTTTATTTTACTTTTTTTTTTCACCATAATAGTTAACACGGTCATTTTAAGTAAAGGAGCTGGGTTAAGCCCTTTCCCGATCGCAACACTGATGGTAACATTTGATGACTTGATGTGCACACCACATCGTATTGAGAAAAGTTTCGTTCTCGTAGTTGTACTCGAACAACAACAAATCAACAAAAATTTTATTCGACATAGTTCAGATACAACACTAATTACACACTCATATAATTGATTACAGGAATACTGAGAAATCGCAAAAAAACTTTTCCCCCGCTAATACATAAAAGGCTAATCGCCGGAGGCGGCAGAAAGATGAAAACAAACTTATGGTGATGAAATAAGACAAAACTGAGATAACAATACAATAAGTTTAAATAAGAAAATGAAATGGAAAAATTTACAGGCAAAAAAAAAAGGTAAATGAATAAATAAAATTAAAAAAAATTGTAATTGCTAAGTCTCCCAATTGCTAAAGTAATTGAGCAATTGAGGCTTCAATATAGCCATTTTCAAGCTCTAAGGTTTCAAGAAGTATTTGTTTATTATAATAATTTTGTTTCGGAACCTGGATTTTCCAAAACATCTAACAGAGTAAGGGATAGAGTTCCAAATCGATACACCAATCCTTGCAAAAGATTTTTTATTTGCTCAGTTTTGGAAGTTTTCACGAAGAAGCATTCATTTAAAGATGATCTGGTATTATTTGTGAATCGTACTAGTTTTGGTCAATTGGCTAAGAATGTTAGTTGGGACGGACTGCTCATGAATGCATGATGCATACATTAAATAACTTACATGTTTAAAAAACGAAAAGGACTGACAAAGAAAGACATTTTGCTTGGACAAAAAAGGGAAATGCATATTCTCGAGCATTACCAAAAAAATTAAGCGAAAAGCACGTTTTTGCAGTACCAATAGCCTCTTAGAATATAAGGTTCTCTTTTCAATCTGTTGGCTGGCAACCAATTTGATGTGCGATTTTTTCAGGTCATGGTGCTTCTTACTGACGGAAACCAAACTGGATTTGACCTTGTTCCTGATCAGGCACCTCTTGTAGATGCAATACAACCAATCAAGGATTTGGGTGTCAAGGTTATTGCGATTGGTATTGGAAGTGTAGACAGGCAGCAGCTGGCAACTTTGGTCACTGACCCCAATGATATTCTACAGCCAAAAAATTTTCAAGAACTCTTGACTTTCGTGAAGACAACGGTTAAAAAGAGCTGTGAAGGTACGTATTCAAATAGTTAACTTCATATTGGCGCCTCGGCCCTAAAGATCTGCTTTTGACGGCTAAAAGAACTCAGAGAATGGATTGGAAGCTTTCGGGCCCCTCCCCTCCCCGCTGATGATGATACGAACATCTGGAAATACAGCTCACGTATAGCTCGCGATATTTATGCATTCGGTAACAGCAAAAAGTGTCAAAGAGTATAAGACTGGGAGACCTATTACAATCGAAAAGGGGGTTAGCATCTATGAATCCTGTTTCTTATTCATTTTTGGGTAACGATTTCGTATAAACCGAACAAGCTGCATTTCCATAGAGATGAGTGAAGTCCAAAATCCGTCGATTCAAAGCGGCAGTAATGTGATTGTCTCGTTATGTTTTCTAGGTGGAAACAGCCCTGAGTTCAGTTTGTTGTCCCGTCTGTGATGGTATGAATATGAGAGGTTACCGGTTCAGTGAAAAACGGCAGAGGAATCATGCGTTAACCGACATAAAAACGATTTCATCGACTAATGCCTCATAGCTTGTCAGTTTTTAAATTGTTTTATAATTTTTCAGTTGTCAGGGACAAAGCTTGCCTTATATTATAGAGCGATTTTCGTATGACCTTGAAATGAAAACGCGCGAATGAAACAGAAACAACAAACGAACGGAAATAGAGTGATTGATTGGTTTATCGAACGGTTACAAACGCGCGTGGCTTTTGGCTGGCGAAAGCTCGGGTGAAAAAACTTCATACCTGAGAACTTTCTAGAAATCAATCGATACTTCGCTTTGACGTCATACTGCAACATGATTAGCCAATAGAACAATGCCTTCTCCATATTAGGGTTTTCTTTGGCGGGAAAACGAAGAGTCCATGTTTTGATCTTTTCACCGAAACCATTTTTCAAGGTCATACAAAAATCGCTCTAACAGTCTTTAGCTAATCAGCCCCTGTCTTTAGAGCATATTCCATTTTTAATTGGCATATAAAAAGTTGCTGGAAATACGCAACCTTGCTCCAAGGGTCCTCTCCTACTCGTCTCCCAGAGCGATAGAGGGGACAAATAGGAGAGGAACCTGGGAACGAGGCTGGGAAATAGGCTTCTTCAGGAAAAATCTAATGAACTGGCCTTGATAGGTACCGGGGAAAGTACTTGACTTTTTATGCAATGTTTTCATATTACTTTTGTTATGATCTGTCGGATATAACACGCACATTTCACGTAAATGGGAAAATTTTTGAATAAGTGATGATGATGATGATGATAATGATAACTGTGACAGTTCGTTATAAAGTCAGAATGATTATACTTGGGCCTCAGTTCTAATAACTGCAAATGATTTTGAGTATTAATTTTATTTCAGTGATTTTGCTTCAGTAGGAACAGTAGCACTCTTGCCAATAAAGCTTGCATTGAAGTTGTTGTTCTTGTTTGTTATTATATTTCGTGGTTCTAGGGCACCCAGTGGTATGACCAGGCTGACCTTATATCGGGGACATGTAGGAACCTTTATGATAAAAAGACATGAACTGCAAATATGTCACCATTTTATTTTTGTTTTCTCTCTATATTTTTTCTATCACTCTTCCTGCCGTATAAAGGCCGGATCAGTCAGTACTGTACAAAGTTTTAATTTTAAAGTTTGGTATTGAAGCCTTTATTGATCCAGGTCTACTAAAGATCCGGTTGACCTCACTGGTTATCACTGGTTTGTCGTTGAGGTTTTGCCTTCACAAGAGTTTAGGAACCTTAACCCGGAGCGAGCACGCAACTCCCATATTAGGCCTTTGTCAAACGGTTTCACAGACCGGTTTATTTTTAGATGCAATTTAGAGCTTTTTTGAGCGAAATGGAAGCTCAGTTCTATCAAGAGAGAATGAGGATCATTCTCTCTTGGTTCTATCTGTTGTCGACGTCTGGTTTTTCGGAAGTGGAGAAGGTCTCCCGAGTCTACCCCACTGGGAAGTCTCTCGACCGACTCTCGACCACCATTTAAGCGGGGGTGGTTCAGGTCAATTGTGCCCACGATCTCTATCGGTCGCTGACCAGCGGGTAAAAGTCAAAACTTGCAAGTACAATGCCCAAAGTCGGATGTCGGAGGCGAAAACTTTAAAAAGGACAAATGCTAAATGTTGGATGCGAAAAAAATGAATGTACATTCCACTTAACTTGAAGGTCGAATTCGAAAACTTGACTGTTGCTTATGAAAAGTTGACTGTCGAAAGCGGAAACTCGAATATTGCGTAAATCAAAGTTGAATGTTGGATGCAAAAAAGTTGAATCGCGAATGCAAACTCAAATGACAAACACAAAATGAAGGATAGATTGTGCAAAGTTCAATGTAAACTGAAGTATTGAATTTTGGCGGAACTGGAACTCCATAGACGGAACTGAAATACGTTTCAATGCCGGTTTTTCTACGGCCGGTAGCGACTGAAAGCACTCAGGGGACGGGCGACAAGTGAAAGGAGCTTTTTAGTATTTTAAAATGGAACTCGCAATCATAGAATGTGTTTGAATGGAATATTATTATTTCCTCTTTATTACCTAATAATATATTTTTTCCTACAAATCGCAAAATCTAAGTTATGAGTTGAATAACACAGAAATAGTCAGCCTTTAGGTTGAAAATGTCACGTCACCGAGTAAAATGATATAAAGATAGAAACTGTTCCATTACAGGAGTAAAATGATAAGGTAGAAAATGTCACAGCCCGGTAGTAAAATGATATTTAAGCAATAGAAAACGTTCTCCGTGTTTGCATAGCCTGATATAAACACGAGAGGGGTTGGGAGAATTCGAGACAGTCATGCAAACCCGAGACGAAGTCGAGGGTTTGCATAACTGTTGAGAAATTTCCCAACCCCTCGAGTGTTTATATCAGGCTATGCAAACACACACAAAAAAGTTTCTTACTGCTTTTATAAAATAACTTCCCCAAGAAAAACAGCCAAACTCTCTTGTTTAGAGCATTAGTTAAAAGAGAAATTCTTACCAGTCGCAAAGTCTTGAACACGAAGCTTGTACGCGTAATCACAGGTGTCTGATAACAGGAGGGAAGGGTGTAACGTAATTTACATAACACAGGTGACGCGCCGGTGTCGCGTTACAGGCGACCGTTGAAAATATAAGAGACTTTGTATGAGAAATATATTACTGAGATCTGCGAACGCTAAATAACCCTAAACGTTACTTTTTCTTAAATGAAATGAATAAAAAATACTTACCTGCAATGTATTCCACTGCGTTTTGGTGTCTGTTTGTCGTTTTACTGGTTTTTTTGGCTTTATTGCCTAACCACTGTTACTCCTTCATAGAACGAAGTGAAGGCTGGTAACTTCGATCTGGCAGGGTCCTGGACCAGCCCGAAATTTAAATCTGCTGCAAAATTTTCAGCTCCAGCCCAAGAGGGAAACCTCTTCTTCCTCTCTGGGAGATCGGCTCGAGACACGTCTGGCTTTCGTCCAGTGCCTGTGACCACTGTTGCGCTTACCAACTAATTTGCATTATGAAAATTAGGGGTTTTGCTAAAAGCAGGCCCGCGGCCCAGCGGCCCGCGGCCCACGGCCCGCGACGGCCCCGCGGCCCGGTGGCCCAGTCCTGATTTTCGACAGTTTTTTTTTTGTTCAGCGGTAAATCCACGCGCATGCACAGATCTACATCGGGTTTGGGCGTGTAAAATGGACGACCGTGAGTTTGAATTCGTTTACCATTTTAATAATCATTTCAATCCTTTTCGACCCTTTCTCTCGTTGCATGTTGCTGAGTGAAAAACATTGTCATTCTCTGTTTATTCGTCTGTTTACAGAACCCAATAGAGAGGAAGTCCATTCTCAAACGATGTAAGTTATTTTCAAACCACAGTTTGAAAAACTCTGCCCTGCTCTCCTTTTGGGGTGGGGTTCCTGTAAATAGACCGGTATGTCTCTGTATAGAAAAAGATTCGCATTTCACATATCTCATTACTTATGATATTTTCACATTCAAAGTATGGTTTGAAAATAACTTACATCGTTCGATAATGAAAGTCCTCTATCGGTTTCTGTAAAGAGACGAATGAACAGAGAATGAAAACGTTCTTAACTGAACACATGCAACAAACAGAAACAAGAATTCAAATGATTAAAATGGTAAACGAATTCAAACTCACCGTCGTCCATTTTGCACGCCCAAACCCGATGCAGATCTGTGGATGCGCGTGAATTTACCGCTGGACAAAAAAAACTGTGGAAAATCAGGACTGGGCCACCGGGCCGCCGGACCGCCGGGCCGCCGGGCCTCCGGGTCGCGGGGCCGTCGCGGGCCGTGGGCCACGGGCCGCGGACCGCTGGGCCTTCGGGCCGCCGGGCCTTCGCGGGCCGTGGGCCGCGGGCCTGCTTTTAGCAAAACCCGAAAATTAGCACTTACACGACGGGTGCAAGGACAGAAATGACACGTCAACTAGGCTCTTGCACTGCGAAAAAGTGAGTCCTTGCACCCGTCGTGTAAGTGCTAATTGTCATAATGCAAATTAGTTGGTAAGCACAACAGACACAGCTTGTTTCTAAAGATTTTTCAAGTTTCAACCGACGAGGAAATGGGTAAATAAAGTAAACTTGTCGAGTTTTTCAACTCAAAACTTTTTTCAAATTCGTGCTTGCGTGATTAGCGCGCGAAAAGCAAAACATCTTGACGTCACAACCATGTTTACATACTCCTGCATACTCTCATGCAAACACGCCTCTCGCGCAATCAAAGCTCGCGTACTATCTTAGTTATTTTAGGTAGTAGTAGAAAATGTTCCATCACGGTAGCAAAATGATATCAAGGTAGAAAATGTCCCATCACGGTAGTAAAATGATATCAAGGAAGAAAAGTGTCATATCATGGTAGTAAATAATATCAAGGTAAAAAATGTCACATCACAGTAGTAAAATGATATCAAGGTAGAAAATGTCACATCACGGTAGTAAAATGATATCTAGGTAGAAAATGTCACATCATGGTAGTAACATGATATCAAGGTAGAAAGTGTCACGTCACGGTAGTAAAATGATATCAAGGAAGAAAATGTCACGTCACGGTAGTAAAATGATTTCAAGGAAGAAAGTGTCACACCACAGTAGTAAAATAATTTCAAGGTAAAAAATGTCATATCATGGTAGTAACATGATATCAAGGTAGAAAGTGTCACGTCACGGTAGTAAAATGATATCAAGGAAGAAAATGTCACATCACGGTAGTAAAATGATATCAAGGAAGAAAATGTTCCATCATGGTAGTAAAATGATATCAAGGAAGAAAATGTTACATCACAGTAGTAAAATGATATCAAGGTAGAAAATGTTACATCACGGTAGTAACATGATATCAAGGTAGAAAATGTTACATCACGGTAGTAACATGATATCAAGGTAGAAAGTGTCACGTCACGGTAGTAAAATGATATTAAGGAAGAAAATGTCACATGAAGGTGAAAAATATCAATGGTAAGTGGATTCCATTACAGGACAGGGTTATATGCTCCTGACAGGAGCATTTTATAGGAGATGTTACGCCAAATGAAATATGACGGTGACAAATAATTTTGAAACAAACGGCGATACTGCGATACTACAGCTGAATCATCTCTTCGAAGTAGGAGAAAGAGATAAACGTTACATTTCAACGCTTGTCAGTCATAGGGGGCGAGGGGGTGCGACAGCAAATCCGTGTACAACTGGCACTTCAGAAAAAGAGGAAGAAGTGGAAGAAGTGGAAGAAGTGGAAGAAGTGTTCAAGGTCATCGGAGGGTTCACAACAAATGACATTTAGGGGGGTAAGGTTACCATATTGAAGTAATTGCATTGCCGTTTAAAACCTAACCCACGGTGACGGCAAACTGCAGTTTAGCTTTAACCGCGAAGGACGAAACATGCCGTACCTAACTTTATTACGCTGCTTGTAAGTTCATTCCAGACATCAGTAAATTTATTATCACTGATGACCTAAACCGTTTAAATTCTGCTTCATTTTTCTAGGCTGTTCATCGGTTTGATTTTGCCTGTTATGGTCTCTGGTCTTTGGCGTTCTTCCCTAACACGAAGACGAACGCGACGGATGAGACACCAACATGGAGGAGTGAAAGGTAATGGTAATGGAAAGTGTGCTTAGTGATAAGAAGATAACTTTTGAAAAACGCCTGAGTAACATATCAGTTTGTAGATTACCATCATGAAAGAATAAAGCTGGATACATATTTATGAGCTAATGGTCGAAAAGAGCAGGGGGCACGTTTTTGTTCAAGTTTTTCCTTTTTTCCTTCTCTCGTGACATGACGATATATTATTGATTTTTTCTTAGAACGTCCTTCTTTCAAAGCATAGAAGAGAGCTACTACTGACAGGGGATTTGAAAATTTTTATTGTTCTGTCCCGTCCTTCTAAAAGACAGGAAGTCCTGTCCTCAGCTCAGGGAAAAAGGGAAAAAGCTTAAGTCCCGCCCCACTGACCCAGGACAGCAAACAAGAAAAATTTACCGTCAGTTATTACTCCGAAAACAACTGAGTAAACCTGACTGCTGTTAATTGATCACGATGCCACTTTAATCATGAAACGAGTGAAAACCTGTTTGCTTTGAAGTAAAAAAACTAACATACAGTCAAACCCCGTTAACTCTGAAACAGAAGGAACCACAAAAAGTGTCCGCGCTAACTAACGGGGCGTCCGTAGTAAGCGGGTCATGTTATTAAAGTTAAAAAAAACCCTTTTACTAGAATTCTATATTTTTATATTAGTTAATCAAAACCCTTGTCTGTATAACTCGTTTGACGCCAAAAATTGACGTCTACAAATCATCCTATCCGGAATGTTGTAGTGCTGGGAACATCGACATGCTGTCAACTGAAGGATTTTTTACCTTGAAAAAGGAAAGGTCTATTTACATGCAGCAAACAGTTGATAATAAAGTGTCCGCATTAGCGAGGTTGGCTTTCTATGAGAATTCGTTGATTGGACAAGAACTAAGTGTCCGTTGTCTGCATTAACGGGTGTCCGTATAAAGCGGGTTGAATTTAGAGAAAATGTAAGGGCTTTCCCCAGGGACAAAGAAAACTGTCCGCAATAACAAGATGTCCGTGTTTCAGCGGTTACCACTAACACGCGCCCTTGAATGGCTTTTCCTCTCTTGAAACCGAAGTTTCCGTGGACAGCGTCAACAAACTGTTTCCATGGTTTTCTCACGCGCTCTGACAGAGAAGGTTCCCTCATCGCTGAATGAAGGGCGAAGCCCTATACGAATAGAGAGCTTAAGCAACCACGACAACGGCCATAACGACAACTTCGAAAAAAACAATAGGTTTAATGATCAAAACAACAGCTCTGCACGTGCATCACGCTTTTTAGTACATTTCTTTGACGTCCACTGCACGACTACGACGTGAAACCTCCTAATTTGCCGTTTTATGGAGGGCGTGAACATACCACGACGAATTTTTCTTCCTCTCTTTGAACCTGAATAAAATCCCTTAAGAATTCAACTCCAAGAAAAGTCGCCTGCATTTGACATATTGCGCGGGTCCAAATAGACGCGATTAAATTTGAAAGAACGCAAATTCATTTTTTTACCGACGTTTTCACTGCTGTCGTCGTCGTCCTTGCTTAAGGTCCTTAATAATTTCGAATGACGACGGCGTTTTTAATTATTTCATTAAGATGAAGGATCGCATTGTCAAAACAACGAGGACTATGCGAGCTGTGAAATAGCCGAAACACTCTCTATAGTTTACGTTAAGGTTTTTAAGTTGTTTATTTATTTGATTGTATGAAAACACGGGAGCCGTGGACGAATTGCCAAGGAGTATAAATTCAAAGAAACGAAAGATATCACACAGACAAGGGAAAAAGTTTCCTCTGAATGGAGGCTGTTTTCGAAAATGAATTTTGCAACCTGCAGATCTACTGATCATTCTTCATGTTGTCGAATAGAATCAACAACCCTTACAACAACAACAACAACAACAACAACAATTTATCAGGTTACGGTTCGCCATTTACATACATGGCAGAACTAGCAAGAACTCAGACGAGTTGCGAGTGTGTATTGAGAAAGCTTATGTGGTTGTAAAGCTTTGTAACTTACCGTGTGTAACAAATTCGTACTCCTCGTATTCTTGACAAGAAGCGGTGTCAGATCCTGTAGCAAAATATTGGAAAAACGACTTATAAAACGCCGAGATGTTCTTCCAAGTGCTCGAGAAACAGGGAAAGAATCTTCTCTTAGCCAACGCGTGAAAAAACATGGTAACGGTTGATTGACGTCCACCAAAACGCACGTTTAAACCGAAGAAAAAACCTTTGAGGGCGCGTGTTAGTGGTACTGTAAGCAAGCGTCCGTAAAGCGAGGTTTGAACTCTTCTCGCTGCTAAGCTGGGTTTCCCCTGCAAGAATTTACCCCTTTATAGTCTAGTCTGTAATAAACTTGAAATATAAATTACTAGCTAGGAACCTAGCTTAAGATCCGATGACGGCGATGGCAAGGAGAACGTCAATAAAGCAACAGGCTGGTAATACAAAACACCACAATACTTCACGTGCAGCACACTTGTTTCTGTTCATTGCTTTGCCGACACTGCACGATTACGACTTGGAAATGCCTTAATTCCTAATTTAACGTTTTACGGAGGACTTAACTTTTCTTTCTCTTTCTGAAGTTCAGCGGATATGGTTCTTAGGAATTTAACTCCGGGATAATTCGCCTAAGCTTTTGACAAAGCAATTGAGTTGAATTATCGCGATGAAGATTGAACAGGGAACATGGGGAAAGAGAACTCACTTTTTGTGCGAATTTCGTTGCCGTCGCCGTCCAGTCCGATTTTAAGGTTCCTACTATTAACTAGAGCGATCCTCACACTAACTCAATGTGGTGTGGTGATCATGATCTTTCCTTCAAGGGCCGCATACCAACGGCCACATCTTCAGTCCATTTGGACGATGGCACTTGTACGGACAGAGGTATCGAGTTCCCTGGCATCGAGTTCCCTGGCATCGAGGTAAGGTTTCGTCATCAAGACGGGCCCTTAGGCCCCATTCCCCCCCCCCCCCCCCCCCGGTTCGTCATTTCGGAAATACTGATTTGTTTTACTAGACACAGACCCCCACGCGGCCAGGGAGAAAGTGATGAGTCTTAGGTTGCGTTCCTTTTGACCAATCAAAATCCTGATTTTACGATGATTTATCGTTCCATTAAGGACTAAACCAATCTTAGATTTTAATCTGAACGATCGATCTCGACGTTTGGATCGTTCAGACTGGTATCTCAATCTGGTTTCAGATTTTCGTTCCATTTAACGAAACTGCTCTTTGATCACCAGAATGAGCTGGTATCTCGATAAACATGGCTGGTCAAAATCAGTTCAGGCAAAAAGATTTTACACTCCTCCGTTGTTTTATGCCGCTTAAGGACCGTAGTGTATTTGATTCAAGTTGCACTGGGGTGACTCTAAATCCGTAAAGAAACGGGAGCGCTTGGAGATTTTCACCGTGAAATGTCCGATGTATGTGTTTAGGGCTCGCCTCAAAGTATTTTAAGGCTTCGTAATTGTCTTCGAAACTTGTTTGGATAAAATTACAGATAATATTTTCAAGTTACAAGGCCCAGAAAGAGCAGCTACTTGTTAAAGAGCTACTTTTCCTTCCATCGTTCCACGAAAAGTCGCCTAATTTAGCGAAAATAATTATAAAAACAGCTGCGTGGTAATTGAGAAGATCAGTGCGCAGCAGCCATCTGTTCTCAGATTTTTGTTCCGGCTAGCACGAAAATACAAACAATCTGGATTGTATAAAATCCGAAAAATGTTTGGCTAAGGGGAACGCAACCTTAATGTCGCTTTAACCTGCGATCAGGAGTTGTTTCTTCCTTATCAATTTGAGATATTTTAACACTTTTTAAGATAACAGGGGGAGAGCATCATCTCAGGTTAACAGCTAGTTAAATCAAAGACGATTTTGAGCGACGCACATCAACAGGAAGTGAATCGTTTTCCTTTTAATTTGACATGACGCTACAAACTTTGCTTTCCCAAGTGTCTTCAGTTTTTTCTAATGTAGACTAGCTGCCCGAAAATCTGGTCAAAATCATGTCGGTAGGAAGACAGCCAGTCATTAATTCATAAATCCCAAATCGTGTTTTCGAAAGTAACTTGAATATGCTGATTGAATACAACAAGACAAAATCATCGGATGGAAAGAAAGCCGGGCTAATTCAACATACAAGTCAACAGAAAAAAGATTTGATTAAATTTAACTTCTTCTGCTCTTATAGCTAACTTCTTTTAGTTGAAATCCAACTAGTGGTCTGGTATCAATGCTGCCTCCTGATTGGTTGAGCTACCACTAAATATAGGCTATATGTTATAGCCCACTAGTAGCGAAAAAAAACCGGCTTTGAAATCAAAACAAAAGTTTTAAGTCTAGCTTAAGTAGCTTAGGTTGTTTTGTCTCGACAATTTTTACCAACTAGTTGGATTTTACTGAAACAATGATTCCTCTCACCCTCATGGCCTCTGAGTCAATAGCCCGTTGATTCAGGGCTATAAACTCAGAGCCCATTTGGGCTTGAGGAATAATTGTTAAATAGGTCCGTCACGTGCGACTAAGCAACTATTGCTCATTATACAGCCAAAGCAACTCTATCACGATGTGCAAAAAGAGAACAAGGTTTCTGGCCAACAGAAATCCGGGAAGTCTTAAGAACGGATTAAGATAATTGTCCTCTCGTGCGGTATAAACGCCTCGTAACAACTTTTTCTGAGTACACCCCGGGTTGTTTTAAAAGTTGTCCCAGAGCTGGATAAAAAGGGCGTATTCCAAGATTTAGCGTCTGATTTTGCTTAATAACTGATTATTTTCTTTGTTACCATCTATAGGCTATTATCCAGTTCAGTGCGGAGGTAACGTAACTATTAACAACACTGGTGAAATCACTAGTCCCGGATTCCCATTAAACTATCCTAATAAAGCAAACTGTGAGTGGAAGATCTACGTGGATGAAGGTTCGCGAATAAAGCTAACGTTCATGGACTTTAAAGTAAGTGATAAATTAATGAGGGAACAAAGTTTTTAAGTGATTAGCAACGACATTTAAAATTCTATTTTTAAAGTAAGCCGCAACTATTGCATATGCGTGAAGAAACCCGGAAAATTTTCAGGCTTGCCGAAAGTCAAACCCTTGACCTCTGCGATACCGGTGAAGCGCTCTAACCAATTTAGTTGGCAACCCAACTGGGAGATGGTCATTAAATTGGTTTCTTGTCTTTAAAACCTTCATTTCTCAATAACCATCTTACCACCCAACATTGGGATTTTTCCATTTTTGTACTAATTACGTTGACTGTGTAAAACGATATTTTTGGGTATAAGTTAAAACCAAAATGAAAATACCTTTATCGAATAAGGAACGTTAATGAATCATCAAGCATTGATATTTTAAAATATTTTAATTATTATTATCACTAAGTAGAGTGTTTTGAATTGTCATATAAATACGTTTTTCTAGAATGTACTGGGCTTAAAAAAGCTATTTGTTTTTCGTTAATAAGGTTTGGCCTTTCTCTGTAAAGATGCTCTTTTGGACGTCGGTCTCTCTTTGCACACGTGTCGCTATTCAATTAAGAAATGATGCTTTTTGTTTAAACTGAGCCCACACAGAGGTTCTTAATCTAATTAGTTCTGGTAAATTTAACGACATTTGTTTCTTATCTTACATTAATTGGCTTAATTGGTTTTTCCTAAATCTTTAGAAGCTTGACCTTACCAAGTTGTCTTTTCCTGGACATTCCTATTTTTACTATCTTTCGCGTATTTAGTGGTTTGATCGAAACTTTAGTGCGCTTCCAAAAGAAAACCTTGTCCAACAGACTATCTTAGTTAACTCGTTGTGATAAACAAGCTTTTGTTACTGCCTAATTCAATTTACTTGCTAAAAGTTGTAACCAGTGATATCTTTGTTTAAAGGCTTTCGCAATGTAAATATCTTGCTAATTGATTTTTGACTAGGGATTTGTAAACAATCTTTTAGTTAATATATGGAAAAAGGCGGGACTAATTACCATTGTACGATATTCCAACAAGAAGCTTTTAAACGACAACTTAAGCACTGTACGCGAATTGACAAATTGTACATTTTAGAGTAACGATATTGTACATATGTGATTTTCATTCATGTAAACATTCCTTGTAATTTTTGTGTCTCTCTGACTGTTTTGTTTTGACTGGACAATTATTGGACAAAAGTGAATTTTGGAGTTTTAACTGATTTTCCTATTACGACACAACCTCGAAGGAAAATATGTTAATAATTCTTATAGCCAATCGAATTTTTACTGATGTAAGATTATTTTAAGTTGAGTAAGATTGGCAGCCTTCAGATTCAGTCAGGATAAAAGGAGCTGTAACTAGGTCTTGTCTGAGAGATACTGCTAGTCTTGATTGTGAAAAGTTGAGCAACAAGTTATCTACATTAAAACAGTTTAAAGAGACAAAGAGTTTGAGTTCATTGTAGAGGATTACCGTTCCCCCAAGTTTCCTACTACACTGATAAGCTAATAAATCGAAGTATACATGCTTATGCTCTCATATAGCTGAACGTTTATGAGTTAAGAGGGTTTATCTTTCAAGATATTCACAAACAACAGAGAAGGAGTTCGAGCAATTCGGGCTACAAAGTACAAAAAATATGTGGCGGGAAAACATACTCGCACACGCGCACTTGTTGCGCAGAAGTACACAAATCAAATCTTAGAGTCAAAAGATGGCACAACAAGTATAAAATATTTAATTATATTGAAAGACACTACTTTACTTTAAACGGTTAACTTACCAAGTCCAATCGTACCGCATTATAGATTTATAGAGTAGAGGAACGGACTTTTGGGACACCCTTAGCTAGCTGTATATGCAATTATATAATTACTACTCGCTGAGTAACGTATGTTTTGCCTCCTAGGTGGAATCATGTCCGTATGATTATTTGGAGGTTTTTAATGGTGACACAAAAGATATAAAGAAACGTGTGGCTAAACTATGCGGAAGTGATTTACCTGATCCTATCGAATCCAGTGGCAACACTCTCATCCTAAAGTTCTCTTCAGATTACGCATTTGGCTACAAAGGCTTTAAGGTGCAGCTTACAAAAACAGGTGTGGCACTAGACTAATAAGTTCTGTTGGTACATATCAAGAGTAATGAGAATTATTCTCTCTGTACATATTTATCCTGGTGTAATTATAGTTAGGCATTTGTAATGTGGTACTGAGCAAGGTTCTGCAAAACGCCGGATAAGCAATAGTACTTACAGAGAACATAGACTAGAGATCAGACCATGCGTCAAGCGATCACTTATATTACGAATGCGAGCCGAAAAACAATAAAACATTTTGTAAAATCACTTTACCCCAAATATAATGTAGTTGCAGCCATATGAGAGAGCGATACGAGAGGTCTCACTTGTAAGCTTTTATCGGGAATTATTATTATTATGTTTTTTTTTTTTATGGATAAGAAGTCGCTTAATTGGAGATGGTTGTCGCGCATGGAGGTTCGACCTTGTGTATATTTCTATAATGTTAATCTTACGTCTTTCAGTTCCATTGTGTGGCCCAGAGGATGCCCTTGCCGATTATGCCTTCCTCATAGATGCTTCAAGCAGTATTCTCCCATCGGAATTTGATATTTTAAAAACGTTCGTCAAACGAGTGATAGACTTTCTTCAGATTGGACCTAATCAGACCCATGTTGGTGTGATTGAGTACAGCAAGGGTGCTAGTTTGCAGCTCAATTTTTCAAGATCCTATGACAAACGAGAAATTAAGAGCTTTGTGGAACAAGTGCCCCATACTGCAGGTATCACACGGATCGATTTGGCGTTGAAGGTTGCTTCGGAACAATTATTCACACTGCAAGAAGGAATGAGAGACGATTCAAGAAAGGTATGGTTAATTAATCAGCTATCAATAAATTCACCATGATTTTCCTTAAGTCCCCCGGTAAGTGTGAAACAGTAACTTATTTTTCCTCCTAAAATTCCAAAAACATGAACCCAAGGACTACAGAAGAATTTTATGTCGAGAACATTTTCTAATTTTGTGAAGTATTTATATTGAAAAGAAAGTGCATTTGACAGTTATCGTTCAAAGAGATACAAACTTCTAAATTAGGTAATGGGTGAAAGGGGTGCCATTTGTCAATAGAAGGTATACTAAAGGGGAACCCTTTCTGTCAAAAATGGTAAAAGGTGAAACGGTAATCTATTATTCCTTCTAAAATTCCAGAACCCTTCTAACATTTGATGACCTGATGTCCGCACCACATCGTATTGAGAAAAGTTTCGTACTCTTAGTTGTACTCGAACAACAACAAATCAACAAAAATTTTATTCCACATAGTTCAGATACAACACTAATTACACACTCAGATAATTGATTACAGGAATACTGAGAAATCGGAAAAAAGTAAAACACACCATAAAAGTAAACACAGTCATTTTAAGTAAAGGAGCCGGGTTAAGCCCTTTCCCGATCGCAACACTGATTGTAACGCCTTCTAACATTTGATGACTTGATGTGCGCGCCACATCGTATTGACAATCCTAACAATAGGCGACTGTTTAACTGTGACAACAGACGGATCGAAACGCACCAATTACTGATTACGAGTCTTCATAGCCAATAACATCGCAGCTTAACTGACAGACGACCAATGACATTGCGACGTAATTGACCAATCAGATCAATAACCAGAGTATGATACCGTCAACTGACGTGGTACAACTCACTTTGACTCTGAACATGACTACCGCACAGGTTTTCGAAACGTCAGAAACTGTCAACAACAACAGTCCTATTCAGGACTACTTTCACCCGGACGATCAAAGTCAACCTACTTTTGAAATGACTCCTGGGTTCAAACCTTTCACAGTTTTACATCTAACACAGTAAGGGACAGAGTTCCAAATCGATACACCAGTCCTTGAAAAAGATTTTTTCATTTGCTCAGTTTTGGAAGTTTCACGTAGAAGCATTCATTTGACGATGATCTGTTGTTATAATTTTGAATCGTACTGGTTTTTGGTGGATTGGCTAAGAATGTTAGTTGGGACGGACTGCTCATGAATGTCATGCATGCATTAAATAACTTACATGTTTAAAGAATGAAAAGGACAAAGGAAGTCATTTTGCTTGGACAAAAAAAGGAAGGCATGTTCTCAAGCATTACCAAGCGAAAAGCACGTTTTTGCAGTACCAATAGCCTCTTAGAATATAAGGTTCTCTTTTCGATCCGTTGGCTGGCAACCAATTTGATGTGCGATTTTTTCAGGTCATGGTTATTCTTACTTACGGGAACCAAGCTGGATTTGACCTTGTTCCTGATCAGACACCTCTTGAGGATGCAATACAACCATTCGAGGATTTGGGTGTCAAGATTATTGCGATTGGTATTGGAAGTGTAGACAGGGAGCAGCTGGCAACTTTGGTCACTGACCCCAATGATATTCTACAGCCAAAAAATTTTCAAGAACTCTTGACTTTAGTAAAGACAACGGTTAAAAAGAGCTGTGAAGGTACGTATTTAAATAGTTAACTTCATATTGGCGCCTCGGCCCTAAAGATCTGCTTTTGACGGCTAAAAGAACTGAGAGAATGGATTGGGAGCTTTCTGGCCCCTCCCCTCCCCGCTGATGAAGATGCGAACATCTGCAAATACAGCATTCGGTAACAGCGAAAAGTGTCAAAGAGTATAATAAGACTGGGATACCCTTAATAAACGAAAAGGGGGTTGGCTTCTATGAATCCCGTTTCTCAGTATTTGGGCAAACGATTTTCGTATCCCCGGACAAGCTGCGTTTCCATACAGATGAGTGAAGTCCATAATCCGTCGCGCTTGCAACAGCAGTGAAGAAACAAAAAAGCTCTGGCTAAGGAAACAGAGGAAAGGCGCATTTTACAAGTGGGTCATATTTTGAGGCCAGTAATGTCTTGCTACACTTAATCGCTAGAGGGAACAGGTTACGCACAAGTAAGCTCCCAGCCTCCCCTCCCCCCTCTCCCCTCTCCCCTCTACGAACGGAGCGCCACATCGAAGGGTCAAATTTTATCAAGCGCTGTGGCGTACATTACAGTTAATTCACCGGTAAACTGTTTTTGACGCCGTGACAATGTATCAGTACGAAGCGGCGGTAATATGATTGCCTTGTTGTGTTTACTAGGTGGGAACAGCCCCAGTTTGTTGCTCGGTCTGTGATGATGATGATGAACTGAACAACGGCAGATGAATCATGCATAACAAACATAAACTAGATTTTATCCGCAAATGACTTGTAGCTTGCCAGTTTTTTTAAAATTGTTTTATACTTTTTCAGTTGTCAGGAGCAAAGCTAGCCTTATATTAGCCTTTTATTAGTGTAATCCGCTCCTGTCTTTAGAGCATATTCCATTTTTAAGCGGCAGAAGTTGTAAGAAATATGCAACCTCGTTCCCAGGGTCCTCTCCTACTCGTCTTCTGGAGCGAGAGAGGAACCTTGGAAAGGAGGCTTGGAAATAGGCTCTGATGAAGACTACGAGTAGTCCCCATTTTTTCCTCAGGGATAGTAGAGCGAGCGAAACGCGAGCGAGCGTGAAAATCACCCCACGCGAGAAAGGCGAAACGCAAAGGTTAGAAAGAAATTTCATTTTTGTCTCTCCCCACCGAGTCTCTCCTTACTGGCGTGGGGTGATTTTCACGCGCTCTTGCGTTTCGCTCGCTCTACTATCCCTGAGGAAAAATAGGGACTAATCGTAGTCTAGCCTCAACAGGTACCGGGGATAGTATATTGTCTGTCGGATAAAACACGCACGTTTCACACAAATGGCAAAATTTCTGAAAGTGATGATAATTCAGTAATGGTAGAGATAATAATGATGATCATGATAAGGGTGACAGTTTGTTATAAAGTCAGAATGATTTAGCCTGCGGTGCAGCCGGCTCACGTATCGCATATAGGTTTAAAGTGTCTGCGCGCAGGTCAGAATGATTGTATTTGAGGATTCAATTCTAATAACTGCAAATGATTTTTAATTTTAATTTTATCTCAATGGTTTTTCTTTATTAGCACTTCTGTCAATAAAGCTTGCATTGCTGTTGTTGTTCTTGTCTGGGATTACATTTCGTGGTTAAAGTGCCTCCAGTGATAAGACCGGGCTGACCTTATGTCGAGGACATGAAGTAGCCTTTAAAATACCAAATTTTAAAATTGAAATAGTAAACTGAACCTTACGGCGGGAGAGTGATAAAAAAAATAAAACAACAAAAATTAAATGGATAATTATATTTGGCAAATATATTCCACTGTGTTATTTCTGTCGCAAGGATCAGTTTTCCGTTTAATTTTGAAATTTGGTATTGAAGTTTTTACTGATCCACAGATTTTCTAAAGATCGGCTGACCCTCATACCCTCACTAGTTTCTAACGGTATACTTTTAGATACTTTAGAGCTTTTGGGGCGAAAAAGAAACTCCCCTCTTTCTATGAGCGTAATCGAAGCCAAAGATTTGAAACAGGAAACCTTAACGTCATCAAAGGTAAAAAATACCATTTCGGGCAGGTTACTTCAGGGGCACCCAACGACAGTTTTCGGAAAAATATCTGTTCGGAAGACGATTTGAGATCTAGAATTTTCGAAACATTTGTTGTAAAATTTCTTGCTTGCCTGCCTCTCCTACGATTTTCGGACATCTAAAAAATGGTAAAATTGCCCATTTTCAGCGGATTTTTACCCTAAAAAGGTCACCTAAAATTTTCGGGAGCCTTTTTTCTGGCTGAAATTTTCGAACGCGTAAGTTTTGATCCCTATAATTTTCGGATCACTAGACTTTCAGCTAGGAAATCCGAACAGATGAAAAATTTATAGGGGATAAAAATATGCCCATATCCACGTTTAACAATGCTATGTTTAAGTGGTTTTGAACTATATTCTCGTTGGGTGCCCCTGTTACTTGTCTGAAAAGAATTAGAAGAGGAGTTTAAACCCCTGAAAACCGTTTATAGCTACGACACTCAAAATTCGAATTATGGAACTTTAAAGATACAGTATTATAGTGTACCCCCTGGAACTAAGCCTTTCCTTAATAAAACGATCGACTTCTTTGATTTATTTTATTGCAAAGTAAGCTGTTTTTTTCGGTAACATAAACCTTTCTTAATGGTCCAATTCTCGTATCATCTTAGATTTTCGTCTTTTGACTTAAAAACGCTAATTTTTAGAAAACAATAACTGATCACCTGACATTTTATTACAAAATTTTCTTTTTACTTTTAATAATTAGATTCGACAATAAAGGCAATTACGTTAAAATCATCCCACATCCATCAAGCGCGAGTGGAATAGTTGTTTTATTAAAACGCCAACAGAATATCGAGAATTCTTCCCGACTTCATTTGTAAAAACCAACTATTTTCAGCTTGTTTTTAATTTTAAGCAGACACGTACAGCCGTTACCAAATTTGGAGAGCATGGTATAATGGCTCATATACCCACAGGTGGCCCAAGCTCGAAATATGAGCATCGGCGAGCATCGGCATTGTTGCGTAACATTCCAAATATAAGGATTTTTTTGCATGGGGAAAAAACCTATCGTTTCTGTAACCTACGAAAATAAAAGGATTTCAATAAAAAACAGCTTACCTTACTTAAAATGTGTGTCGCGTCTCTCCTGTGTGGTCCACGGGCCGATTTATGGCCGTTTTATGAGTTTTTATGTCAACAGTTTTCTGTCTATATAAAGAAGGTGGGCACTCCAGCGAAGTGGCCCGACTGATTGTTGTATTGCCTGCCTGCAGACGTCTCCTATTTCCGTTGTTGCAACAAAGGAAATAGGAGACGTCTGCACGTAGGCAATACGTTGTAAAGAATCTAAAGAAATTAAGACTAAGAATCGAGTACTGGATTCTAACAGCGAGACGCAGTCCTAATTTGAGTTGCTTCCGATGCATTCGGAACAGTTTCCCTGACTTCAACAACAACAACCACAAGAAAAAACAAATAAAACTTTTCATGTACACGTATACAATGACACCAGCCACGTTCTTTGAAAACAAAAATAACTAAACTACTGATACTAGCCCTGAGTATAATTTCCCGTTTCCGATGACTTTAATGGCGAGGCCGGAAATAGTCCTGAAGTGGTGTTTATCGCTATATGCTGAGTCATACACTATCGTATAATTTGGCCCACCCTATAAGTCCTTTTGCACTGTATCTGAAACATATACCTTCTTATGTAACAGAAATTTTTGTCGTACGTTTGGTAGTACCGTGGGTCTTTCATATGAAACACAGGATGAGTGTCGTCTTCGATGTTTTGTAAACCACATTTCCGTTTGTGTAACACTTCAGCCTTACGGAACGGAAAAATTTCTAGGCATACGGGCAACACCCAGAAGAAATAAAGCAGGCTAAAAAGAAAAGAAAGAAAGAAAGTTTCGATGACATCTACTTTACGTACTTCATAGAAATTAAAACTGGTACATAATTATTTGGCTGTCATGTCTGTTACTGAGTTAGGGGTTGATATTAGAAAAAGGCTCGATCCACGCCCACGAGTTTCGCGGTCGCTATGACGGGTTCAATTCAATGTTCCTCTGTCAGGAGTGGTTTTCTTGGTTTTCCTCGATGATATCCTATTGCCTTGCGGTTGTAAGACATCTTTGTCTATCGTCGACCTTGGACTACAGAGCTTTTTGTATCATCCCAGTACATACTGTAAAGCTACCTTTGCAGTCTACTAACCTACAAGGCCCTTTGAAGAGACTAAAAAAGGTACAACATTCGAAAAAAGCCTTTAGAACCTTAAGTCTCGAAAACTCACAGGCAAGATTAAACTTGACTGCTTTTATATTTACTAAATGCCCTGAATTTTGCAAAGCATCGAGTAAATACGCCCACATGTTGGTTGTTATGAGTCATTCAAATTAGTGAAGAGTTTTACATGTACTGATCTGTAGTCTGTATGAGCTGTTGGTTGACGCCGATCATGAAGTAAAACCTGATTAAGCTCGGGCGGAAATCCGCTACTTAAAAGCGAACAGCGCCCTACCGGAATGAGTCACGTTGGCTGGGTAGAAAAAAAAATGGTGAACAAACAACAGACAATACCATAAGCAATCCAGGAGTTGCGAAGGACAGAGCACACAACAAGGTTTGAATTCTTATGGTGAAGAAAAAATGACAACCGCCTGGACAGATTGCTACTGAGAGCTTAGGGAAATACGGTAAGCCGTTTGCCTGTTATGCCTACAATGTCGCACTTTAGCAGTTCCACGTGAAACGTGCCCACGTCTTCAGGTAGAAAAGTGACTTAAATGATCGCTATTTCCTGCGCAAGAAACTGCACCGTCAGACTGCCGGCTGTCCATGGCCAATAAAAGACATTAGAGATACAAACTCCTGACAAAGGTAGAACCATCTCAGTACCCAGCGTAGATGATCTATTACCTTACGTCTCTTGTCATGAAGATCAGGCTGCAGAAGTTTAAAAGGTGGCCTGGTTAACAATATCCATTGGATGAATCTCTATCCACTGGATAGCGCAATTGGTTTCCCTAACACTTATTCACTGGATAGTAATTTATCCGTTAGATAGCACTATCCTTCTTTTGAACACCTGGGCCAGATCCCACTGCATTTTTACTGCACTGCGTCTTTAAAACATGAACTATCTCACTAACGGCGATGTACTAAACCTGTGGGAACTCAACAGACAACATCGCAGAGATAAAAATCATAATTTTATACACATCTAAGGGCTTGAAAGAAAGACTGCAGCAGATTCCGAGGCTGGATAAAATAAGTATTTTGTTTGTTGGTTAATTATAATCAAAACCCATCCGCCCGGTCTGTCAGTCCCTGATTGGGTATCCTACATAGCTTTAAAGTTTTGATCACTTTCAATGTACTTTTGGCTTTGTCATTTCCGTTGAGTATGATTATCAAAGTAAGCAAAACCCCCGGGAGGTACTCGCCGAAGTTTTACACGAGGAGACTCCGCTCCGAAGTCCAGCCCCTTACCCTTTTATGTAACGTTTTTGACAGAGAAGAAACCCCTTCTATTGACAAAGGGTACCCTTTTCACATACCTTGTTTAGAATACTACGTCCCCTTTAACCGTTTTAAATCGGTGCTCAGTCTAGAAAGTTTTCTTGTTCTTTTCACATCCATAAATTGCGTTTGTAAGCCCTTTTGGCCTAGCTTGGGACCAGGCTCCGCATTGGGGGAAAAAGGACAAAAAAATCGCTGTGGGCGAAAAAAAAAATTCGGCTAAAGAAGCGAGCCGAGACTGGGAGAGGAAAGGGTGGCAAAATGAATGATTTCCCTACCCTTTTATACACTTCAACTGATGAGATCCCTGCCCTTTTATATACCTGAGGCCTGAAAAAGGTACCCATTTCGGACGGAGCCTCCCCATATAGGCTGTTATATAGGGTAACCCCTGGGGCAAATCCGAAGAGTCGACGAGCTTGGAAGTATATTCTTCATCAGAAACTGTTTTTCTTTCCTATCCTCTTGTGTCTAGTATTAAAAAAATCACTAGTAACCAAAATCTCTCTACATCCTATACGCGATCTAAATTTAATAGAACGGAAAAAGTGAACAACTGTTCCTTTTCCAGCGCCTTATCTTGGATCCCGAGATATGATCATCAACTTCAATTTCAAACTTTGTCTTCTCGAAAACTTCCTTTCTTCAAGAGAACCCTCCATGCAAGATCTGATAAAAAATCTGATAAAAGACATTCTTTCATAGCAAGTGCAATGCGATTACTTACACGGTGGGGTTAGCAAACTGTTTAAGCTGACCGTGCTTTTAAGCAGATGAGTCTAATTTATCTCCTGGATAACTATTTATCCGTTGGATAAATGTTTTAAAGATAGCGATAACGACCAATATTAGTATAAATTTTACCATGCAGCGTCAATTACGCATCTTTGGGTGTGGCATGACGACATGAAGTGCTTTTTCTACCCTGGGGGCAAGTTTGAAGGCAAAGTCCTCTTCTTATCCATATCCGGTTTTAAAATGTATTAATCTTAATTTACAAGCAGCTGTTATTCTTGCGAGTCAATCTGTTTTGACGATACATATCCGGCTCTAACCGTTTGTAAGCCCAGCTGCCGGGCCAGGCATAAATTTTATACAGTTTTATTTTGACTGAAGAGGAATACACTTAACTTTTAGAATAGATAAGAGAGGTTGATGATCTGCATTCGTTGTTCTTATCACTCGTTGAAGAATGTCATCTATGATTTCAGACCCTTTTCAATTTAGACAAGGCAATTGTTTGAATTGAATCTAGAACCTTTTCTTGCAAACTTAAGTTAAAACAATCTCGTCCCCAGAGCTTTTCTCCTCAGAAATGGGGCATTTCCCAAGGGGAAAACCCTGGTTAACAAGGTTGAGTCAAGAATTGCGAATTTAATAATTGCACTGAAAAATATACTGAGATTGTTTTAGAAGAAAATAGATAGGAGAGTTTCGTAACACAGTCCTAGAACCGAAAAATGTCTTGAAGTTAATAAAGTTTGAATGTGATTTAAAAAGTTTATCTTAATACAGCGTCTTCGTTTCAATCTCATCCATATGTAAAACTGTTTGACCGTGACCTTGAACAGTTTACCTAGTAAATCACACAATTGAAAAGTATATTGGGCTCACAAAAAAAAGTATTAAAAGGCACGAGCTGTACCTAAACACTACAGATTTAGCGTTCATTCTTCCATTCACCGCATTTTTTTAAGGTCGGAAGTATTACGTTATGGCGGTTTTAAACGTCTTGAGGGGCAACGCCTGTTTTTGATTTCATAGTCGTGCTGCCTCTCATACCATGAAATAAACAATATTTTGCTCAAAGAGATGCCAACACAACTCTTAATGTCAAGAAAATTCAGAGAATTTTTCTAACAAAGTATTTAGGAACAAGAGAATCAAGCGAAAGATCTGCCGGTCTGACATTCGGAAAGTTACGCTAGGACAGTTACGATTTCTTTCGCCTTGGACTCTGACCACAGTTCAAGGGCGACTCTATTTGGATCTCCTTTTCTGCCTGCGACCCAAAACAAGTTATTGTTTAGTCTCGCTGGTGTCGTCCTGAGTCAGTTTCAATTTCTCTCTTAATCATCAGAGAAGATTTACATTCTTTGGCTGATTAATTTTTGGGAACAAGTTTTAAGTCTTGACAAATAATCTAGAGTGAGAGGTATTTCTTATTCATTACAAATAATTTAAGGTTAGGACTCGTTTATAGTGGACTCTTATGTCCTCGTGTTTCGAACCTTACGACTTCGCCCCTCACAGCTACTATACTTTACTGAAAAATAAGAGACTTCAGTTAATGCACAAAATACTAAACATGAACTGTAAGCACTAATCTATTTCGCTGTTTAAATCAAGTTTTCAAGCCGAGATTTCACCTGAGAAAACTATCAGTTTTTCCACAGTCATATATTACGTACATTTAGCATCTTTTGATAACTTGATTCAGAGAGACTGAATCAAGGCTCACTCAGTTCAGTTGAAATTAAGCCTCGCACATTAACCCACACTATTTCCCTTAAAGTTGATTTCTCTGCTGGCAGGTTGAAATTAATCAGTCAAACCGGGGAAATATTTTTGCCAAGTCATTGCATCAGATTTCCAATGCCCACGGAGTGAACATTTTAATGGTAAAATTTTTGCTTACAGTTGGTCTTTCCTACCATCTAGCGAGCTTAGTCCAATCAATCTTTCAGCGCAGTCATAAAATATATCCAGCCAACTCATTAATTAAACTACAACTAAACACATCAGTTTCAGTTGTCAGTTAGTTTATTGAGGGCATTACAGTTTCGATTGTAGATCGAGAGTCGTATGACATTTTTGTAGTTAACCACTTTATGTAGCTACTTATACACAGAGCACACAACAGCTGAAAAAAGAACAAGGGAAATGCAAGAATTGACAATTTGGAAGGACAAACTCAACGTGAAAAAGCTTATCACATCAACCGGCTGTGCTAGGAAAGTTAGACATTTGTGATTTTCAGTGCCATCCGGGTCTTGATATATTTTTGGAACATTACTGCGGTTGATATAGTCATCTAGCTAAAGTGTGGTAAGCCAGTAATATAGTTTCGGGTAATGCCAAGAGGATTTCGCTATTTTTAGCTGTTTGACTCCACAATTATATTTCCCGCATCTTGAATTGTTCGTGCCGTAAGGCCATCTTCCCATAAATGGTAATCGGGCAATAAGAAAACTCTCATACAATCTATCTCTTTTACAAACCTTTTATACAGTTCAGCTTTTGTTTGCTCAAGCAGTTAGGATCAGAGAGCTAGTAACTGAGCAAAGTCAAGAAAATAACAAGGGAACAAATCCAGGTATGTCAGCTTCATGTAAACTTTGTCTTTAATGGTAGTTCAGTCTATTTTCTGGGTAAGAGATTTCTAATTAAGAGTAATTTGATTTAAAAGACGTTTCTCTTGCTGGGAAGAGTGAGGGGCGATCTAACAAAGCTACAACCAGGGGTCGCTAAAAACTTTTTGGGGGTGAAAAAAACGGCTTTGTTACGAGTTTTAAGCTAAAGAAAGGCTCTCCTTGTGGCCGGAAAACACGCTTCATTCTTATGGCTTAACCTTACTTTGTACAATAATTGTCACTGAGAGACAAGACGTTACAAGATTTTTTTTCTAGTCACAGATTGAACTGCAATAGTAACGTCTAATATTTCTTACTTCGCTTTGTTTTGTTTTATTTTTTTCTTTACGCTTTACTCGATGTCTGTAAATTTTCCCGCCTTGGATGCCATAAGATAGTCGTGATCGGTATCCGGCTCAGGCTAGGGTTTAAGTGGCGCACGTATAACTACCGGGATAAACGCAACTAAAAACAGACTTTTCGTTGGTACTGTTCGTGATGTACGAGGTGTTTTTGCTTTCAGCCTCGTTAAAGAAACAGTGACCCCAGAGCAAGCGTCGCTGTTTATAATATTACTTAAAGGGTGCTATGTCACGCTGGCTTTCTTTTAACAAGCTAAAATTTGCCTTCGCATAAATTGAATTCCAAAAAAATAGTGGTCCAGTTTTGTAGCCATTAAAACTCGTTTCTGTCCTCTGTTGCTACGTATGTCAGGGATATACGGACATGGATTGAAACTTTGAAAAGGTTGGCCAACCTTTTCAATTAGTGATGTGCCTGAAAAATCACCCAAAAGGTTGTTATCACTAATTGTTACTGCACCCCATAAAATTTACAAGAGCATTTTGTGTATGGGCCAAAGACACCAAGCAATGACTTCAGCACAGAATTGACTTAAAACAGCAATGATCAACGCCTAGTCGTTCAAAGGGACAGAAATCCGACGAGAAAATCGTTTTTTCCTCCTTACCCCCATTAAACCTTTTAGTCCTAATAGTGATCGATGACGATGACAATACCATTGTGAAGAGTAAAGATTATGAGAAGTGATACAATTTTCATCAAAGAGAAAATGATTCGATCTTTTATCGAATTTTCCCAACAAATTTTGTAAGGAAATATATGAAGATCAGTCTGGAAAGTTAGGGCTTAAAGTGTTTATGATGAAATGCCAACGGCTCGCGAGTGAAAGCTAGGTGTTAAGATGCAATTTCCTGTGTTGTTGTTATTGAAGAACAAGATTCATAGTTCTGTAGATTTAGTGTTCACCCCTTCGATATCAGTGTCGCAGCTGTGAACAGAACATGCAAGCGATGACTGAGCTATTTGTGACTAAACGTGTTCTTTACGATAAGTTGACTGCCTTTTTTTTCTTTCTTTAAAGTTGTTGTTGTACTTAATTAATGCTTAAAAAAACATCATAAATAATAAATATAATATAATATAATTTCTTTATTGTTATTATATGTTACGAACATTTCAGTCGTTTTGTGTTAAGACCGGGAAATAAACGGAAAAGTCCATTTTTTGGAAGGTTTCGACATCGAACAGATTCAATCCACGCACATAACATGACATAAGCCTCCCGTAATAAACGTCACATTACAGCTGAGTAAGGAGGAAACGGAAAATCGTCCTTTTCGGTACTTGAACAAAAACATCTCAGGCATTCTCAGTTTGTCTCTTGTGTTTTGTGTTAAAATTAAGTTGTACATCTATATCTACATTTTTTAACGGCTGACGGCGCAAGATGTTTATCAAAATGCATAGCCGTCGTCAAGAGCTTTTGTTGTAAAATCCGGCGGTAAATTCTGAAATGAGTTATTTCTTCACTGCCCTATCATATGTAAAAACCGTTAACCTTGCTTCAGAATTCCTTTATATTTATTTCTCTTTTTTCGGCAAATTCTGCTATGAGGAATAAATCACACTTACCATTCAGTAAACTACCGTTACGACATACCCCAGTCCAGCTGGGGAATAAATCGCCCGCATCAATTTAAAACGGATCGCGCGCCTACAGACGATCAACAGACTTGCTTTAAAAACAAAGTTACAAAGTTATCGGTGTGTCATATTATTATTGTCATAAGCGTCATAGCAATTATAAGTTGTTATACTAAATTTTCATGATACATGAAATGCCAAGACATCATATTTCTTTCAAAGAGGACTCCTTAGCAACGTCTGTGGTGCTTTTTCTTTTATTTGGCGGGAATTCTTTTACCATTTTAAGGAAACTCAGGTAAGGTAAGCAGGTTTGAAAGAATTTGTCAATTTAGTTATTTTTCTTAATACAATGACCCTTTATTGGATGAAAACGCTAGCTTTTCGCCCGAGTAAATAAGTTCATGTTGACAAATACCACAGTATCACCAGTTACAGTTCTATACCGGCTCCAAACCTTTTTAGTGCACTTTCAAAAGGCTAACGGCGATGGACAGTGAATTAAAGTAACAACCTTAGTTTAGAGTAATTTTTTTAGCTTTTGAAAATTTGCCTTGTTTGACCGTTGTAAGCCTACCCTGGTATCAGGGTTTTTTTTTCGTGGGGCGATTGAGTACGGTGGAGACTGCCCTTTTTCTGGGTCGGCCGCATGCAGGCCGAACCATGGTGCGGTAAGTGTTCCGCGTAGAAAGCACTGCCGATGAACTGATCCACCACAAATCGTATAATTTTATTTTTGTTTATTAACTGAGGTGATACACTCTTTTTTTTTTTTGTAAGAATGTTGTTTTTGCGGCCCAGGCTCAATATTCTTATTTTTCTGCCGATTTTAGGCTGAAAATAATCTTGTATTATTCTTAAATTATAGCTTATGACATTTCCGTTTTAGAATTTATTGGGGTATCAATTACAAGTGTTTGGTATCTAGATCTGTGCTGAATACTGTACATTAGCCTGCGTGGCAGGCGTTTGAAAGGGAAGGGAAAGGGTTTTTTTTTTTAAACTCCCTTTCCCTTCCCTTTCAAACGCCTGCCACGCAGGCTAACTGTACATATGTATTACATGTACCGTTCATCGAATTGTCATTAGCGTTGAACATTTTGCTAAAGCTAGTGCAGGTTTTTTCGTTTTGTTGGCTAGTTTCGCCGTTCAGAGAAAGGAATAATTTTATACAGTTAAGTTAAAAACATAAAATTGTATTGTATTTATCCTTTTCAAAATCTCAGCCTCGGCTTTATTCTTAAAATATTCTTAAAATTTCGCAAATTTCAGCCTCGATATTTTTATAAAATATATTCTTATAAAAAAAAGATTGTATTGCAATTATTCGATCTGGCAAAAGGACAATACAAAATCGGTTTTGTAACTATGTATAACTAAACACATGACTAAATCCTCCAACAATGGTTTGACTCCAAAATAGCTCAAAAATATAATTTGACAATCATATTCAGGTTAGCCTGATTTAGGTTAGCTTAATAAAGGCTTGTTTCGGTTTAGCAAATTAAAGCTAGACCTTTCCTTTTGAATTTACTGACTGAAATGTGATCTAAATACAAAAGCTTAAATATCAATCAATGTTCTTAATCCTCTATTCAAATCAATGTTCTAAATCACGTGATTCTCATTCATCTTTTCAAAAAACGAAACAGTAAGCCCAGCGCCTCACCACATCCATCCTCGCTGGCTCCAGCCAGCACCGCTTCTCTAAAAAGTCCCTGCAAGCTCCCCTGCCCATAGTCCGCTGGCTTTTTAGCCTGCGTAGCAGGCGCTTCATGGAAGAAGTGGGCTCAAGGAAAAAAACTGGCACCCCTCGCGTGTCTCCCTCACGCGTGCCCGTTCTCTCTTTCGCCCACTACTTCCAAGCGCCTGCTACGCAGGATATTGCTGGCTTTTAGTCAACGGTCTTTTTTCTCTGATCCACGCCCTATGTGCGCATGTACTGAATGCCCTAATAGCTAAGTTAAACATATATTGTAATCATATGTCCGGTCTATAACTTTATTTCTGTGGGTCACTGATTTTTACTCTAAATATCTTTCTGCTTCTTGTTACTACATGTATCAGTTTCAAACCTGAAAATCAAAAAATAATCAGTGTTATCCTAGACAACTGTACTTAACTGAGGAATGCAAAAAGCAGTGAATTCTTAAGGTACCTCCAAATTTCTCGACCGGTGCTCTGGTAGCCTGCGAAAACATCCGTTTCTCCTCGCTCTTCGTCGCTGGGGACGTTTCGCGCGGAGGAGAACCTCCTCCGTGCGAAACGTCCCCAACGGCGAAGAGCGAGGAGAAACGGATGTTTTCGCAGGCTAGTGCTCTGGAAGATTTCACCAAAACTCACGAGCAGATTTCTGGTCTAGCCTTAACGCTCAAAACGTCAGTCGACTTGAGGAAGTCACCGGCATAAGTTTAAAACGATCTGGTCCTCTGCAGACAGTAAAAAGAAGAGACCGATTTGTTTGATTGTAATGTGGTAAAATACCTGTCAGGTATTACCGGAGTGTAATTATAAGCTGTTTATTTCTTTGAATTGCAAGAAATACTTCACAGCATGAATAACTCTGATTTTTAAAAAGGAGCGATAAGTTAGCTTCTTAAATACAAGAATTTTATTTTAATACTTTAACCAGCATCTTTAGTTCAGCCCCCGCTCTCGGAGTATTTTCCCATTTTCGCAGTTTTAAGTGACGTTTGCTGCCCATCCGTAACTTTTGTAGTCTCCTTCGCTGCGAAGGAGACTATAACTTTTAACGAAAGAGTTGTACAATTTGCTTGATCTAAATAATTCGAAAACATAGACGCTATGAACACGTATACGTATCCCTCAGGTTTTAGGCGAGATTAACCCTCCTCATGGAGCAAGGTCTGTGAATAAATCTGGTTATGAATAATCCACGTATAGAATGATCGATCATTTTTTTTAATTATTTCTTTATCACGATACTATTCTCAAGAAAGCTACTATCGCGTTATAGCTTGTTTCCGATCCTGTGGCTTTAACTCCCGCTGAGATCCCGGCGGTGATTCAGATCGTCAAAAGTAAATTTTGTCATCAAATCTCGGTAAAATGCAATTTGTACTATGTTTTTTTTTATTTCGAGTTGAACCCGGATAATAAGTTGTAAACAAATTAGTCTCCAGTATCTCTCCAATCTCATTGTCCACGTTCGCATGTATAAACAGGTGCCGAACTGAAATGAAATGGTAGAATTCTCAAGCGCCGGGGCCAAGCTAATCTTGAGGATTAAGTTTAATGATCCCATTTAAAAACTAAATTTAAAAGCGTCTCACTCGGTTATGATAAGCTTTGAAGATTTAAACCCGCGCGACACGGTCGTACCGACAAACGGAAGGATCACATCTATGGATAGTGCAAGACAATTTAGCCTCTTCCATTAGTTTACACCTCATCCCGGCAGCTTCCTGTTAGTGTAAGTGAAGCTAAGAGTTCAAACACAAAAGGTTCATTCGCTTTTTATTTAACCCCTCCCCCTCCCCCCTCCGTGGTGGGGTACTTGGGTTAAGTTTTGCTGATGCCGCTGGTCTCCGCAGAGCCCCTACCCCATTATAGTCTATTCTGTAGCCAATTACACGACCCCATCTTAGTCACTTTTGGGCAAATATGTAATTAGTCACTTTCTATTTTTATGAATTGACCCATTTTTTAGATTCAATGAAGAACACTTTACTTTTCATCCCCAGTACAAATATTCTGGTATGTTTGCTAAGGTAAATATGAAGAACTGTCGTAACCCAAAAAATACGAAAATGTGCGACCCCATTGAAAATGCAACCCCGTTATAGTCAATCCAGTCGTGAAAGTGTGACTCCATCCAGCCGTACATCCTCATTAGCCTCTTATAAGGAAGTACCCTCCCCCCCCCCCCAGGATTTAACCCCGGGCATTCACTCCTCAGAGTGCCCCCACCTTTCTAGACTGCGAGCAGTCTCTCTTTTTCTCCAGATTTAGTAAGGGAAGTGCACGCGGCCGCGAGACGCGAGAAACGAGGGCGGCAGCCCGAGGAGAAAAAAGAGCCTGTCTCGGGCCTTCAGTCACGCGCGTGGTCATTTGCGTGTCTCGGGCGATTTGCTCGACGGACCAAGAAAAAAGAGAGACTGCTCGTAGTCTTACACCTTTCCCCCTTCCTCCTCTTTCCTCTCCCGCTTCCCGTACCCCTCCCGCCCCCGCCCCCTATTCACCCGGCTTCCCGCTTCGGCCCTATCCCTTCCCCCCACATTTGCGACATTCCAAGGCGGACTTACCATGTAATTGACTCCCTTCATAGGGGAGTTTTAATGGCATCCAGCGCTTTATTGATAGAGATTGTTAGTTTAAAAGTGCCGGTTAGAAAGAACCTGCAACAGGGTTCGGCGTTTGGGTCAGTACAGGGTTACTTATCGAGCCTCAGCCGTACCTCACCATCCTGGTCACGACCAACTCACTCCGGAAAATTGCTTAAAAATTGTGAGGGTATTTGCTTCAACCAATCAACAGCCGCTACCCAGATCTGGGTAGCAACACGCTCGCTACGTCATTTCGTGTGGAAATCACTGATGGAGACGGACCGAGTGGTGGTGTCGCGAAATGTCGGCTGTTTTCTCTAGCTGGCTAAATGTTAGTTTACGAATTGTAAAAGCTTTTTTAGGAGAGGGAGGGGCTGTTTACTGACGGCAGACTCTGGCGCCTTACAACTGGAGCGCTTGATGTATACTTACCGGTATTTGAGGACGGAAATACGGAATATTCACCTTACTTTGCCGAGAAATGTTTACTTGAAAATTCCAAACATAACAGAGCGGGATGCAATAACAAATTTTTATTTAGTTTAGTCAGTTTTCTTGTCTTTCAAAATTAGGCTCGTCTACAGTATACTTTTGTTTCCCCATTCCTGAAATGCTCCACCCCAATGCTCTGATTTTTCCAATAAAAAGTTTTTTTTGATTTCGACTGTAAGTGTTCATTTTCTCTAGAGAAGCCGTTCGTTTTCATTTGCTCTGAAAAAAATTCTCGGAAAATTCAACTAAAATGCTCGACTAATGCTGCGTCTGAAATTTGGAGAACATTTGTAAACATGTTCTGCACTCAAGAAATTCAAAAGCTCCGTTAGAGCTGCCAGCAGGAAAGGGAAAACAAGAGCTTTAATTGATATGAAATCTTGAATGTTCATCCAAGTAAAAAAAAAAAAAGAAAACGTGAAACCCTCCTGATCGATGCCTCGCCTTACTACCAAACATCTGTCATTAGCATAAATGCCATCAACTGATTGAGAGAGATCTGGAGATACGGCAAATATTTCCAGTTTTCGTTTGATGAGCTTGTTAGTTTCTATCGCGCACGACTCGGAAACGCTTAGCGAAAAATCGAATCAGAAAAAGTTACTTAAGATTATGACTATTGCCCCTAACCCTGAAGATTACGTGGGTTCTGTTAAGACGAGATCAGAAGTCGTGCTCATGTGAAAATCAATCTTCTCCTACAAGGACGGACACAGCCATGTGCGGAAGGCATTTCCGGTTTGAAATCCTCCTTTTTGGCCACTTATTCATAGACCGGAAACTAGTAATTTCCAGAGATAACATTGTGATTAATTGATTTTCATTCCCATCGCATTGGTTTATACACAATAAAGAGCATGATCCCTGAGCTAAAAAAAGATTGTTGATCATTGTTTTTTGCTTTGAAAGCAGTCTTTTGTGTCCTTTGTCAATAAAATCTGATACAACGCCGCAATGTCGAGTGATGCTCTTTGTTTCAATTTCCGGCTGCCGATAAAAAAGATAACGTCATGTTTCCGTTTCCGGTCAATTTCCGTAGGCTGGTAGTGATACGCTGTCACGTGCAGGAATTTTTTATCTTTTATATTTCAATCTGGCTGTTATTAAAGCGAGAATATCGTTTGAGTCGCTTTATTGAGTGCCTGGAGTAGTCTTTTGTAACAACCTTCGAATCTTTCTCAAAACACTGGCGCAAGGGCCATTTTTTAGCTTCTTACCGAAGGTGACAGTTCTTGTAATTTTCCCGCCGGGTAATTTCCGGTAGAAAGCGAAGGGGTCACTTCATAATTATTTCACACTACAATAACAGCGCTGACTTCTGTCTTGTTCTATTTGTTTCTTGTGGTTTCAGCTCTTGTGGGCGTAGAGCGGAAATATTAAGAGGTTGAAGCTTTGCGAGCTGGTAACATGTATTCAACCAACGAGATCAGCCATTCAGCTACAAACTGTGCCGAAAAACGACCACGTTTGGACGGTATTCCATTGAGTCACGAACCTCGAGTTTGGCGATACAGCCCAAGACCTGAAATGTACCCTTACCATACGGAGGCAACAGAACACAATAAATCAAACTCTAGGTAAGTTACTGACTTTGCTGGCGAGAAACATAAACAAAGGGCAACAGATGTTTGTTTTACTCCTTTTTCTTAGCTCTCTTTCGTTTCAAACAACTGCTTTTTACTGTTCACTACGTGAGTCAGTAATCTTTCACGCGAAACCGTTAAAATCTAAATCAAGGAAATGCTGGTTGTTTTGTCATTTTTGTGGATAAATTTAGCTCGCACGGTAGCGCTATTTCCGCTTCAACCGGCTTTCTTTGGTTTTTCCCAAATCCGCCAAACCTGCCACGATTTCCTCTGGTATCGTCTTATGACTGAAAAGGAAAAATATTAGGCCGGTCGTTCAAACAATAACTGAACACGGAAACTGTTTCGCTCCGTCGCCGATCTCGCCAGTAGAAACAATTTTAACTCTTGGTTGTACTGGTTAGACTCCTCAACTGAAAAAAAAAAAAGCATCTCCGAAATTTGCTTATTCTTGGTTGAATATTGTCGTATTCGAGGTTTTTAAAACAGGTAAGGAGCGAATATCGTATTTGATCATTTTAAATTCCGCTTTTCTAAATACTTTCACTTAGTTACATTTTAAAAATTTGGTCAAGACTTTGTCTGTGGGAAGTTCGTTGTACATTCACTGAAATGCTGGTATACAAAAAACTCCCACTTTTAATTCAAACCTATATCTCCTTGCTGTTAAAATACCTGTATTTATTATCTTGTTATATTCATTTTATTTTATGCGAGAGGAATTATCTGGAAACGCCTTCGGCTGCCGAAATTACCAGAGTATTGAATCGGCGGGTGATTGGTGGATCGTTAATGTTGAATATCTTGTTTGTTCTACTGCTAGATGAAGAAAGTCAATACAGGCCAAATAAGGCAATTTTTTGAAATAAACTCAAGAAAATAATATTATCGTACTTAGCTTAGAAATTATTTCGTTTACTAGCTGTGAAAAAAGCCCCTGGAAGTTAAAAAGTGAATTAATTTCATGTTTCAAGTAGACTTACAGCCGAAAAAGGTAACTCGAAGCCTTAAAGAATGTCTCTAAAAACTGTAAAGTTCTTATGTTTTTTAAAGTCATGGTAGCCCTACGAGTTCCCTATAGTGCGGTGTAACAATACTTGCGACAAATATGTAATTTATAAATCGCGTATATATCTATGTCTGCTTTTCCGGGATTATCCTATTTAAGACGTTCCCCATATGATTTATGCTCTCTTTATTTTTCGCCCCTTTCATTTAAAATCTCCGCAGTGTTAAGGTTAAGTTTTGACACGTGTGATAAATTAAACGCAGAGATTTTGCTAAAGTAATTAAAATATTCCCACAAGGAAGGAACGGCAAGTTTCGATTTTCGATTAGGGAGTAGCCATAAGCGTGACGTAAAACTGACGAAAAATTAATGGAATGCTATCTGCAGACATCTTGTTGTTTTGGGCTTCGATTAAAGGTTGAAAACATGCCATCTATCAATAGTCTCTGTTGATGTTTTAAGCTTATTTTGCAATATGACTCTTTGCTGACAAGTGCAGATGACTAATAACACTTGAAACACTTAACAAACTTTATTGAAATTCCTTTTGTTGTTAAAAACATAAGGAATGTTCTTCAGTTACGTTTTCACTACAAACGACAGGAATATGCGTAAGTGTTTTGAAGTTTTGAGCTATGGACGAAATTTTGTGGTGTAACCATTAAGTCTGATAGGCACTCTTCAAATGTCCGTTTTCTCTTTCAGTGGAATTTGGGATATTCGTTGAAATCTTAAAAAACACTTTTTTGGAGTGAAGGCTTATGTGTATATTTGCTATTAAAAAAAACGTTTTACTTTTAGGTGCAGTTTTTTCGTTACAGCTTACGAACATTGTCATGAAATGTTACTTTATATTGAACAAAGAAACAGCGATTCTATTGTTCTGTGGCTTTAGTTGTTAAATTTACTTTCAATATTTCGTACTTATCTAGCTCATTCTTCAAAATGCTCAAGAGAAGATATAATGAAAATCAAGCATCCTAGATTTTTCTCATAGCTTATTTTTTGGTCCCTCAAAAGGGCTGATCAACAAAACAAACAGGCTCTAGCAACCCACCATTTTTTTACCGATAATTTGTCCGGAGATTTTTTTGGCTGTCAGATTTAACCAGAAACCAAAAACAGTAAAAGAAGAAGAGACCTGTATGTTTCCTGGCTAGACAAAAGCGAAAGTTAGTTTTAAAATACTACCAGACAGATAGTATCAAAAGGTCAATAACACGAAAGAAGAGAATTTTTAGGGCGGGCGTTTTCCATCTTTTCTCTCTAAGATATCTTTGCTATAGTTTTAAAAGCTCTGAAATGCGTTTTTTGTTAATGGTTTTAATTAGTGAATGCTGAGTTTGGGCCAAATTTGGAAGCTTATCTCACTGCTGTCTTGGTTTAGCTTGAAAGCACGTATTCCGCGAAGACGAAGTTCTAGTTTTACGTAACCTTAACCGCAAAAGGAAAGAGCCTTTTGTTTTCGAGTTCCTGTTTTGCTCGCACATATCATCACGTCTTCTAATTTTCGGCTTGGTTGCACTTTTATTCTTTGTTCGTTTTCTTGGGCCGAATGAAGTCTGAAGTATCTAGGTAATTGCCTATTTTCTTTTCTGCGGGTTTAAAAATCCCTTCCTAGGGAACATTGCCAGGTCACGATTTATGAAGATCAGAGAATTATAAGTAAAAAAGTTTACATGTAAAGGCCGTTTGGAATAATTGCTAGGTACTCTATCCTAATTCCCATCCTATTGTATTTAGTGAGCAACTCGAGAGCGGATTTTCAATAAACCTCTTTGTAGCTTTATAAGGTTTTGTTGCGTCAACGTTTCGTGACGTGGGCTATTTATATGTGATGAAACGAGCTATAAAGCATTTGCGTGATCTCCGCACCCGTTTAGTTTTCCACAACGAATAGTGGGTAATCACAAGCGTGGCATTTGCTCGACTCGGCGGCATATTTTAAAGGAAAATTGATCGATCTTTCTGAAAATGTCTTCATCCAGGTATTAATACTTTTTATGTCTAAGTTATAATTATACTTTAATAGTTCCGTCTTCATCTTATTGTTCCGGAATTCCGTAATAGTTGTTGGTGAGGTGTATTCTTTATTTTGAACGGGGGTTTGTATTAGCTTTCCGGCAATCGAGAAATTTCGTCATATTTTTTTTAAAGGCTTTGTTTAGGGTTGTTTTTCACTGAACAAAACAGAATTAATATTATCGATCACTCTCAAGCAGCTGCAATCTTCATTCTTTCAGAATTTGACTTCCCAAAATTGCTTTCTTTTAATTCTTAGCTTAATTGTCAGCCTTAATATTAATTAAAAATTGCTTTACACGAGCCGCCACTTGCCTGTGTATTTATCGATGTAATCCACAAAAAAAGATAAAAGACCGTGACTTCCGAAATATTTGTTAGCGTGAATCATGCAAAGAATACAAACAACTGCCGGCAGGAAATAATCTATTGAACATTTCCGGTTACACAGGGTGCATGCTAGTGCCTCATAAGCTCTTTATCACGCTATATATATACACACATCTTTGCTTGGCGCGCGGTAGAAGTTAATATCAAGAGAAGAATTCGCATATTCGCGTCACTATTAACCGTTCATGGCTTGTGTTTTTCCAAGATTAGACCCAACGCTGGCGTACCCCGTGCCCCTTCGACCAAGCGTTTTCCAACACGCTCGCTTTATCGACAAGATGCAGCCTGGTGTAGCGAGGATAAAACAAGAGAAGCATGAAGTTTACCACGATGAACCGTTAAGCGAAGGTATGTAGACTCGGGAGTTTTGCATTACTGGAATTTTTTGTACTTTAAAAAAGTAAACGTTCATAAAGAATTTAATTCCTTGGTCAGTTCAACTAAGTTAACTGAATAATTTTTGTTTTTTTGAATGGTATAAAACCGATAAATTTTGCTGATTTTCCCTCGCAATGACGATGATGATGACGATATGTGAGGAATATGTAAAATAATCCGTCTGGCATCTTTCGAAACAGTTTTCATGCCTCACAGCAATAGCAGTGAGTGTTACAGCAAGAGTGGTAGTTAATATTGCTTGTGTTTGGCTTTGTTAATAACTCCCTCAACACTAACCCTATGCTTATATGTTCGCTGTTTGACCTATGCTAGCTTATTAAAGCATTGTTTATCCTCCCGGCATTGAAGTACGTGATCTGCTTTTTCCCTTTTGCACTTTTGTTTCTGCTTCTCAGTAACCAGCGCAACTGGTGATCAGTTCTCGTCTCGTTAGAGTGGATTTCCACTGTCGCGTACATCTTTTAGGCGCGTAAATAATATAGAGGCAATGTATGTGAGGTGACGCGTAAAAATCTAAAAGTTGAGTGAGTAGTTGCAACTTTTTTTACTTTTACGTGCGACCTTCCATACACTGCCTCTATTTTTAGTGAGGACTACGCATATAAAAATATGTATACTAAATTGAAGTGAAAATCATTTCATCAAAAATTTCAACTTTCACTGACTTGCACACCCCTGAAAAATAGATAGTACTGTTGGACAGGCTACCTTGGAGGTTTTATTTCGATGATAATTACACTGATACCATAGAATTTTAGTGATCTAAAAAATATTAAAAGTAACCGGATGCAGTGGCTGCTAAATCATATTTCAAAGGGGACAACTCTGCTATGGACTATAATGTGTTGATCCAGTGCGTTTCTTTCTTTCTTTCTTTCTTTCTTTCTTTCTTTCTTTCTTTCTTTCTTTCTTTCTTTCTTTCTATCTTTCTTTTTATTTTTTTCCAACGTGAATGGTCTTTTCCAACATAGCAATGAAATTAGTACTGAAACCAATGTTTAATAAATATTATTATTATAACAACAGTAAATTGTGACATCCCTACGCTGCCAGAAACGGCCAAATCGGAAACTGAATTTAAAAAAATCCTGCAAATTTATTTTGTAAAAAAAGAAAATACAAATTAAGCTGAACAGTGTATAGCGAGCAAGGAAGCTCTCTAGAGGGCTCCTGGGTTGGAGGGGGGGGGAGGGGGTTGGGAGAAAAACACCTTAGAGAGCTCACTCAAAGACTAAGAAGCGCACTCCCAAAGAGTGATTTCAATTGTTACACCGTTAAGAGATTTTTCACATGGAGACTGAGGTTTTCTTCGCATAACGTTGAAAGGACATTCGCTGACACTAACAGTCCTATTCCGGTCTACACATATCCAGCCTACTGATAAACATGTCTCCTAAGTCAGCCTGCAAATACAGCCGTCTCTCTCCCCGCTCCTCCCCGCTAGGTCTGCTAAGGGCGACGTTTCGAAGGAGGCGAGGAGAGACATCTGTATTTGCAGGCCACTCCTGCGCTCGTAAACCATCAGTTACTGCGAAGGAGCTTGCAAGCCGTAGATTAGGAAACACTTAATTAACGTGCATTAAGACAGTGCTTCTCTTTTCCGCAGCAGATCCCAGGCGATGGAGCCGTGAGGACGTCTGCCGCTGGCTGCAGTGGATGTCTGAAGCTTTCAACCTCGGTAGTGTTAGACCTGACAGATTTCAAATGAACGGTAAAGCCCTCTGCTTGATGACCATGGACATGTTCCTGTACAGAGTTCCAGAAGGTGGGAACATTCTCTATCAGGATTTCCAGAGAAGACTAAGGAACGCTGTTGCTTTACAGAATTAAGCACGTCGAGTTCTTGACCGCTTTTTACCATGGAAAGATATGAGTGAATAATGGCTTTGGATGGGAATTTTAGAAACTGAGATAACCTGAAGATAGAGAGGAGGGATAAAAGTTCACGATGAAAAGAAGATTCAGAAGATTCAGTGGAGAATGCGTTAAAAAGTCGTCAGTGTGGGCAGACTGTACAAGAAAACTGCCCTTCCGAGCACACGTTGAAGCTCTATGCCTTATCCGGACTGGGAGGTTGTTGTAACTCTGAGTGCTAGTTTTTTGACGAAAGGAAGAGAGACAACAAAAATTATATTTAAATCATATCTTAATTTCCAAGAAGTTTAGAGTGAAAGATGTCTTTAGTAGAAATTTCTAGACGTAGTGCAATATTGTCGGATAGTAAAAGAGATTATTCAACACAAAGATTGTATTTAGAACATTCCTTGATTCTTTTTTCTTTAAATATTTAATTATAATAGAGACATAACAGTGATAAGTTGACCACAAACAGAAAATGATGTATAAATACAATGTGTCAAGTAATGCCGAAAAATCGTAACATGCGCCCAAACGTGTTTGTGAATATGTGAATATCGTGAAAAAATAGTCATTCGCTAATGGATATATATGGAAAAATAAACGCATTAGAAACATCGATGTTGCTCCTAGTCTATTTCGTGAGTTGTTAAGCGCAATATAAACAAGTGTTTCCGGAAATATTCTTGACGAGCTGATATTTTTGGCTTTGCGAGCGTCATGAATGCGAGTGAAAATACCGCCACGGTTAATTCTCCGACTTTCACGCCTTTTTTTTCAAAAAGCCGCCTATGTCTTCTGCACGCTATCAAAGCGCCCAATCACAGCCAAAAGTGCGACAACCGACTCGAAAATAAACGAAGGATCATTCTGGAAAACTGTGCCTACACTTGCGTCTACTTTTTTTGCTCGTGCAATTTTTCTGCTGTTCTCAGCAATGACAACAAAATGTAACAGAAAGGTTTCGTAGAGAGGGTTTGGGCGCGATAGTTGTGCCTTTAAAAATGGTCGAAAAACTTCGCAAAGTGTTCATGTTCCCTTAAATTCATTGGTACAAAAAACTGAAACTGAACTGAACAAGTTCAAAATAAGTTAAAAAGTGAGAAATATGTCTTCAAGAGTATAAAGTTCAAATTGGCCTGGAGTCGGTAGTTATAAATTAAATAAGCTTATCGAAACGTACTTCATCCTCTTTGCTAAGAAAGTAACATTAAAGCAATTGATACATCCTTTGTGGTCTACATTAACGGGCTAGTCGGTGTCTCATCCGGCAGATTCAGTTCAGATCCAGGACATTGCTGCTTGGAATATATGGGGGCTCATGGAAACGTACGAAGTCCCTGAGGTGCTCGTTCGGTCGAAAAATGTCGATCTATGTCGAGACAGGTTTACTTTAGTGTCCACTGATGAAAAGTCTTATAGCTGAGTGTGTATTAAACTGATTGAACTGAACTGTGCAGCACTTTCCTGAGATACCCATTTGTTATGCTCAACAGGTCGCTCTAATTTTGGACTCTGGTTTGGATGAGTTCCGGTGGACACATACTAATTGAAGGAAGTCATCAATACTTTTCAATACTTCATTAGGCTATACGGAGTCTATTGGTTCGCTGGCTTACATTTCAGTGAGTCCGTTACAGTTCGCACTGCACCACTGAACAAGTAAACTTGCTTTTGGAATTGTTTACATTGTCTAGATTGTATAACTGAAGGTACTGCAACTTTTTAAAAATATAAAAGAGATCAAGTGTGACCATTTCTGAATAACAGCTGAAAAGATAACTTCTGAGCAGAATCCTAAAGTGTGACGACTCAATCACTGAATCCCCCCAGCTAATGAAACAATTGAGCAGAGATGACAGCTGGTACACTGAGACTATAGTTCTTTAATGCAGAGATATCCCGACAAGAGCCATAATAGGGCCATTTATACGAGGAAAAATAAGACGCGTCTTAAATAAGACGCGAACTTTCCGTATAAACGGCACATTTCGCCTAAAATAAGACGCGGCTTAGCTAAGACGCGTCTTATTAGATAAGACATGCTCGTATAAATGGTACAGTTCGCGTCTTATTTTTCCTCGTATAAATGGCCCTAATATATCAGGGGTACCCAACGAGAATATAGTTCAAAACCACTTAAAAATAGCATTGTTAAACGTATTTTAGCATTTATCCCCGAAAAAAATTTTCATCTGTTCGGATTTACTAGCTGAAAGTCTAGTGATTCGAAAATTATAGGAATCAAAACTGACCTTTCCGAAAATTTCAGCCAGAAAAAAGGTTCCCGAAAATTCTAGGTGATCCTTTTAGGGTAAAAATACGTTTAAAATGGGCAATACCAATTTTTTGGTGTTCGAAAATCCTAGGAGAGGCGGGCAAGCAAGAAATTTTTACAACAAATGTTCCGAAAATTCTAGATCTCAAATCGTCTTCTGAACAGATATTTTCCGAAAATTGACGTTGGGTGCCCCTGCTTGATGCTGCTTTCCCTGGACCTTGATGACGTCTATAAAATTTCAAAGTGAAATCCAATTAAACCGCAAAAACGTTCGAGCCTCCATTTCTGGATCATTAATTCCATCTAGATCCATCTCGACAGACTAGCACAACGTCACTCAACCGAGCATGTGGTTTCCTAATTGACCCCATAATTATCATTTCCGTTTTGTTTTATAATCCATTCCGGTTGAAAACAGGAAATTGCAGAGAGAAGAACCGAAGCTTCAAGCAAAGGTGTATCAAGGACTCGGTGGGGGTGGCGAGGGGGGGGGGGGGGGGGGGTACTCCAGTATAATGGGGCCCTAGTTGTACAAGTACGTTCAGCAGAAAAGGGATACCTTTCGAAGGATTCAGGCAATTCAAAGGGCGGGAATTCAAGAGTAATAAAGCCCCGTTCAAGCTGAGATCGCTTCAGTGAGCACAGCTCTAAGTGCGCTTAAACAAAATGTTCTGTAAAGAAGGGCTTTATAACGGGTGTTTAATTTTTATTTATTATAATACCAGGGTTATGGGCTCCTGATAATACTGTTAAACGAAAATTACAATAAGACTCCTTTTTAAGTAATTTATTTCTATTAACCCCATCACTGCCAAATGTGGCCAAAGGCAAATTTCGACCAGATTTCCAAACTTCATTTTGTAAAATTTTGAAAAACAAATAGCACCGTGTGTAAGTACAGGCAGAGAGCTTTTATTGAAATGGTCACATCATAGGATTTCGTCCGCAGACTCAAAAGTTAGAGTCACCGTACAAAATTCCATCAAACACTCTGGCAGTGAAAGGGTTAAGGAGGTATGCGAGTGAGGGGCAACATTTTTAATGGAAGGTATGTTCTAAATGGGTACATTTTCTGTCAAAAAAATGGTATATAAAAGGGTAAGGGGTCAGACCTCAGAGTGGATCCTCCCCCGTATAAGACCTTGTTGAGTAGACCTCTCTTGATCAAGGAAGTCAGGGCCGTGAGTGTGATCGAGATTAAGCAAATGATACTCGTGCTGAGTCGGAAGGATAATTATATACTGTTTTAACAAGCTGTATCTAGTGACAACATGAATTTCTAAGGAATCAGATTTTAAAATGTACTAGACAGCTGAACAACGGCTGAAGCCTGCGGGCTAAACTAGTATCTTTTGCAAAAGTCGCCAGGCTGCTAATGCAACCTCGTTCCCAGGGCTCTCTCCTACCAAAATATAAAATATCAGCAAGTCCACAGCGACAAACCGTTGAGTGGTGCAGGATCTCCCAGTCGTAGACCTGCAGTGATCAGTACAATAACAGCTTGTATAAACTATAGAACGGCAAACTGATCCTTACGGCAAGGCGATGAACAAGTTAAGTAAACGAAAGAATAAAACAAAAAAATCTATATTTAAACAAATTTGCCCAGTATTTTAGTTTGAAAGACAAACCTTCTTCACGGGGTGAAAGAAAGGGACGGGCAGTTCTCTCCTAGCCGTTCCACTCTTGCTCCGTGGGGATGGGTCAAGGAGAGAACCCTGGGAATGAGGTTGGCTCCCGATGTAGCCTATTGTGGCTGGTACATAAGGAGTGAAAGGGAAGGGAGGTGGGCTCGCTCTGATTGGCTGTCAAAGCTCGAAGGTGGTTATCCTGTGCTATTTACCTCCAGTTCGGTTTATAATATTGTTAAGTATTGTCAGGGAAGCTGCGGCATTAACATCCGATAGTGCGACGTCCTCTAATGGGTTATGATTTCGAGCTGTGGTTGCACATGTTATTTTTTATATTAACGTATGATAAAAGTGGTGTATACCTTATAGTCATTTAGAGTGGAGGACCAGGGAGGGTCGCAAATTCGAGGGAGTGTGCTTATTTGAAGAGGGGCCCTATTTCGAGCCTTCACTTACTGTAACTGTGAGTCTTACGTACCAGGACAGAAGACGTGGACGCTACTTATTCGAAATGTGATATCTGGGCTTCTACTACGTCAAGGGAAAACAGTATGTTCAGTTGTCACGTTACCATAGCAATAGAGTAGTTTGCTAGCCAGCTTCTTATTCTTTCCCAGTTTTTAGCGTTTCCCAGATGAAAGTAAGGCAGCGAGCAGAGGGATGAAAAATTCAAAAAAAGCAGAGAACTTGTTTTTTTCATATATTTTTCTGTGAAACTCAGGTTCACATTCGCTTGCACAAACTATATGTCCACAGCAACCCATGACTTCATGTAGTACTACACTAGAACTGTATCTATTGCTTACCTATCACACAGTGAAGTCGTCGGAAAAGTAGGAGCCCACGGTCACTTGTAATCAGCCGTCAATGCTTTTGAAAGCGCTAAAAGAGTACTGAATAAAGAGCACGACTGATCGACTTAGAACAGACGGAGACAATCAGTTTTGGCCTGCCTGGTGAACTAACCACAAGATAGCGACTTTGAAAGGTAATAATTTTTTCTGTTACACTGCAAGACGCTACGGTAGACCACGTAAAATGTATATTTGTACGAGTCACAACGCGCACGCGAACCAAATTGAATTAAGTTCAAACACAACTCTGCTGTAATTCCTGTGTGCTGCGGAAAGGGCGTAAGAGAAATAAAGTAGAGTTTCAAGTGGTAGGGGGAACGGGGGATGGCGTATCGGAAAACTAAATAAGATAGGAATAAAACGAGAAAGATTTTTTTCCTTCGGCTAGACCATATCGAGGCTTCTCTTTTGTCGTACTTAATGGGGCCACTGTTCATGTGCGAGGGGAATACGATTCTCGCTTAATCACGTTCTGTATAAAACACGTGTTTCTTTATGATCTAATTTTCTGCTCTCTACGAATATTGATCCTTCGGCTGAACAAGATCATCAGAGGTGCTAATGCATTGTATTTTTTTCTTCATTATAAGAACAAAATAGCCAGGGTTGTTTCTCAGCTCATTTTACCCAGGTGAAGAGAATGAGAGAGGTACTGGCGAGGTACCTTACTGAAATAATGTCTTAAATTTTACTGACTATTTTGTATTTGTTGATTCACCGAACGGATGATTTATTAATTATTATTTTTGTTATCAATATTAATTTTTTATTTATTATGTTATGCCATGTTTTGTTTTGTTTTGCTTTGTTTATTTTTTAAGTTTCAAAACTCAACGGAGAATGTAGCGTGTCCTAACTATGTTCTCTGATAAGAGAACTTTTAATTCCATCTTGTCTCCAAGCTCAATGGAGCTGAAACGACTTCAAATGTGGTTTTTAAAGCTGTTATGATCAATTCACGAAACTTTTTCTGGTCTCATATTTCATTGAACATGATGGAGTAGACCCATTTCGATGATACGAAAATTAATTCATACTTGGCTCAGACGCTTGGGAGAATAAAACAAAAGAAATTTATTATCCATTGCTGAGGTTTAAGATGATATTGTCAGTTTTTTCCCCTTAAATGCCTAAGCCTCGGTGCCAAATCTGAATGTTAATATATCCGGAAATTGGTCTATTACGAGCTTACGTTGCTGCTTTGAATTTCAAGAATATTTTTCTTTTCCGTTTCATTGGCATCCACAATTCAAGTTCTCCCCTTCTGTGGGTAGGCGGAACGCTTTTGCTGAAAAATTGTATAGAGAATTACGCATTTATTTATCGTCTCCGTGAATTACGAAAAAGCTGAGTTAGACCCGCCAAAGCCTGGAAAGACCGACAAAAAATAATAACCACTATATAGTACTGTGTGAGTACTAATGAGCTGGATGCTGCTGTCACAATTAAGTATTAATGAAGGGCATTTTTTAGAACTATTCTTCAAATTTCCGTTATCGTACAAAGAGAAAAGAATTAAATCACTTGTGAGAGCTAGTTCGACTGTAATGGAAAAAGAAGGAAGGTATTCCAAAATCATTTCTGTACTTTTGCTCCATCGGTACTCGGATTTATTTATCATATAATATGTGTAATTGGGGTATTTATAAGCAATTTAGCTCAAAGAGATGGACCGAAGACGATTCACAAGATTTGTTCTCTTTTATGCGAGGGTGATGCTTGGCGTATGACAATTTTTCACTGAAGTGGGGGCGGTTAGTGGTGGATATTCTTCCCGGCTAAGTAAACTTGACTAACTACTAACTACCGACAATGAACGCGCAAAAACCACTGTCTACTGTTTTAGTAAATACTAGAAATATATATATTTTTAATATGTTGCATAATGCTAAGCGTATATTTTCTCAGAAATTTGAATTATAAAAACCTTAGCTCCTTTTAAACCTTTTTTGTTCAATATGTTATGTTTGGAATTCATGAAACGTTTGGTTGCAAATCCGTTGTCAAATGTTGTGTAATTTATGGACGCTTTCCATTCAACCAAAACTTTCGAAAATTTGGAATCGGCGGCTAATGATACAGAAATTTCCCGGAAAAGTTCCTAGAAATTCCGTAAGCTGTTGAATTGCCGAAATGCGAACCATTCAACCGAAAATTCTGGATTTTCCGGAAGCATAGTTGAATGGAAAGAAAACTTCCGGGAAAACATTTTCGAAAATTTGGGTATACATCGCAAGGTTGTCCTGTTTTTGAAATTTTGGAAAATGCTGTTGCATTCGCTCCTGGAAGTTGCCGAAAATTCTAATCGGACGTTTTGGTTAAATGGCATGGGCCCTTTGTCTCATTCACCTGCGTGCGTGTCTGACCGTGGGAGACTCGGTTACACTTCCCCAGTCTTTCTCTGCCTTTATAATCCAAGATGGCGGATGGTTAAAACTCGATGAAGTTCCTGGCTATATATGACTATAATCCTCTCCTTGAATAGACGCCAGAAATAGATTCTTAAATGAAGGAACAAGGAAAGAAGGTCTTTTGACCCGAATTTCCAACGATTACTGGATTTTTCCTGTTTTTAGTTCGACCTGCTCCTGTTAACCTGCTCGACGACATCGAACAGGGACCATTCGAGACCACCATCGAAAGAATCTACTTAAACAGAGAAACAACATGTCCTCCAGTGGTGACAAGTTTGTAAGTGCAGACTGCGCGCTTAATGCTATCGTGCAAACGGGCCGCAATTTATTTACTTTAAGGTAGCCAGAAGCATAATACAGCTGATAATAGGGTTATATGCTTCTGTTTTTTTTTTTCTTTTGCAATGTTTCCAAAAGGTGTTATTTCAAAATGCTTTTAACAAGTCAACTTCAAATACCTTATAGACATCTGGTACTACTACAGACCTTTTCATGGTTGTATCAACTTTTGACATGGACAAGTTAGGGAAAATCCGTCACCACCACTGGGAAGAGCACCTTAATTCTTTTTGTTGTGGGCAAGTTTGTGTCCCTCACCACAAAAACGTCTTCAAAATTTCGCGACTTTGAGGAGCTATGTCTAGACTGCAAAACAGTCCGTATTTTTGCGTATTCAAGTACGTACGAGCAGTCAAACAAAAGGTCTAGAACGAGGCTGAAAACAGATAGCGAGACTGGGGAGAGACGCTAAAAATACCTACGGGCGTGTGTGGCTCGTGCGCTTCGCGCGCGTAAGACTCTTACGCTACGCTCTACCTAGTTCTTTACTGATTTTGAGAAAAATACCCGACTGTTTTGCAGTCTAAGCTATATCTTGGTTAGTTTTCAACAAATCATTTTTCATTGGTGTTGACGGACTTTCTCTAACTTGACCATGTCAAAAGTTAAAAAAAAAAGAAAAAAACCGTGAAAAGGTCTTTTGTTGTTTGCTTCTTTGTACTCCCTCCTTATGTTGGCAAAATGATATTTATTTCCAGTCGCCTCACAGCCACATTCCGTACGGTGTAGATGGCTCTGGATTCTACTCGGACAACACAATCGGCTGCTACAACGTGATCTTAGAGTCAGCGCCTCTCATGTTACAATGCATCAAGTCGGCGTCTGTAACTTCTGGTTCTGTGTTCACCATCGCCGACTTCGGCTGTGCGGATGGAGGTACCTCTATGCCACTGCTCTACGCATGCGTGAAAGAACTGAGAGAGATTCATGGTGACAGTCTACCTATTCACGTGATTTATGAAGATCAACCAGTAAATGATTTCAAGTCTTTGTTTCTTCGATTGCAAGGTATTCTGAGTGTTGTCTAGAAACTGCTAGAAATGGTCGTATTCACATTCAACGTCAAGCAAGGAAGTGTGACTCGTACACCATGCATACAGTGAATGTGGTACAAAGTAGCCAAAGTCTCAAGTTGTTTTGTCTAAGGGTGGATTTCCACTGTCACTTAATTTTTACGTGCCCACGCGCCTAAAATTTACGTGCGTAAATGAAATGGAGGTTACGTATGAAAAGCCGCGCGCAGACGTAAAAGTTGAGCAAGGTTAAACTTTTTTCCTATTTTTGCGTTATTCTGTGCCTAGTGCACAACGTTTCCAATGAGGACAAACTAATTTGCGCGTGTATCAAAATACTAATTATTCGACTATTTTTATGTTTCAAAAGAATGAGCGCTAGTCAATTTGTGGGAGAAGAAACCTACGATTGATCTGTAACTGCCATATTTTCCAATTCTTTCGCAGGACTTATACCCGGTCCGAAAAGCTATTTTCTAGACTTCCCTAACGTGTTTGTCACTTCGTGTGGTACCAGTTTCTACAGCCAATGTCTGCCCCCTCAGTCTATAAATTTAGTATTTTCCGCCACCGCCATGCATTGGTTGCGAGAGAAGCCTTGTGACGTCACAGGAGCGTTGCATCACACAATGATAACTGTTCCAGAAGAGGCGGAAAGGTTTAGAATCCAGGCTGCAAAGGATTGGGAAACACTCTTACTGGCTAGGGCCAAGGAGATGGCTTCGGGTAAATAGAAAAATACAGACCCTGTTCTCACCAACCTCGTTCCCTGGGCTTTTCCCTTAAAAAATGGCGCCCCACCCATTTTTTAATGGAAAAGCCCTGGGGACGAAGTTGCGTTCTCACGTCTCCGGATATTTTTAAAAACAGAGATTGTTTCCTCCGTTCTACTTTCTGTCCATACGTAAACGGCGTTTTCGGGTACCAAAAACGTTGGTTCTCGATCGGTCCCCAGAGTGGAGGTTTTGTAAACGCCGGTTTATCGTTTTCGCGTGGACGGACGTAAACAAAGGTTTTTGAATGCGATGATGTCATACATCAGACAGCGGATGCCCTGAAAGGTATGTTATCGTTTGTCCATTGTTGTCGCGCTTTCATGTGGACGGACAAAAAAGAATCGAGTAAGCTACATTTGGACGCGTATTTTTCGAAGAAAAGCGAAAAAAAATCTCCGTTTTCAGAAATATCCGGATACGTGTGGAGACCCAGCAGTCAAATCACTTCTGTTCGATAGAGACACGTTACTCTGCCTGGGAGTGTACAAATTTTCACGAGAAGAAGCTCCCCCCTCCCCCCTCCCCCCTCAGGTTCAGATGCTTAACATCTCGTACACCTCTGTTGAACAAAAGGGTACTCTTTTAATCCACAGAATATGGTACACATTTCGTATACCTATAGAAGTTTTATTTTTGGTTTGCTTTTGCTTTGACTATTCTCTTAATTTACTCAAATGTATCCCGATAAGTTAGCACTTAAGTGCATCTTTGTGAGGGACTTCAAAGTTGCTATGTCACGAAGTTAACAAACTTCAGATAGTTAGAGCTTCCACCAAGTTGCGTGCAACTTAAAAATAACCGCTCAGAACATTAAAAGAAGGTATAAATAACACAGCAACTAGAAAAGAAGGCACTGATGGACAAAGAAGAAGATTCAAACGGACTGCAATTGCAGCTCTTAAAAACTTGTAAGCCTAGCAGTTTTTCAAAGGCCATATATGTTATTTTTCATGTTTGATATAATGCTTTGTGAGAGATATTTGTTTGATAGGAAACTGTGATTTTGCTACTTTCAAGTAAATGCCGTAAAATTCCGAAAATTATTTCCTCCACGTATAAGCCCCTCCAAATACAAGTCCCCCAAATTCGTAACCCCAAAAACCCCTCGTTAAATCGCCCCTCCGAATATAAGCCCTCCGGGGGGCTTGTACTTGGAATTTGTTCTCGAATACAAAGTAAAACAAAACAAAAAATGGTAAATTTCCTTCCCACTACAAGCTAGCCCAATCGATTTTGAAACGCAAATTCCCCTCCGTACATAAGGCCCTCCGAAAATAAGCTCCTCCAAAAATAAGCCCCTCAAAAAGGGCCTTTGAAAAATATAAGCCCTGGGACTTATTTTTGGAAGTTTACGGTACCTCGCTAACGTCACATTCCTTAGCTAATAAAAACGCGTTATTGGCAATCTGATCAACCCAATGAACTAGACTGCCTTAATACACGCCGTCCTTTAAAAAACCTGGCGATGCAACTGCACTGCCTTATATGGTAGGTTACCTAATTCGTTTCTTTTCGTCAATTAACTCTAGTAATCTCTACCCTTGGGCGTTCTCTAGCGATCCCACTGTATTCCGGCGTGCCAAGGCTGACGGTGTTTACAGACTTTTCTCAGTAATGGCGATTTTCGAATAAATAGTTGTTCCCTTTTCTATCTTTTGATTAAGGTGGTAGAATGATCCTTGTTCAGTTCGCTGTAGATGATGATGGACAGTATCTTGGAGCAACGAAAAATGTCCCCGTTTCCATGCATCAGACTATGAGAGACTTGTGGAAAGGACTCCTTGACGAGGGCCTCATAACGCAGGTCAGATGTCCTCTCCTTAACTATTGTTACCTACCGAAATCCAGTCAAACAACCAGCAATAAAATTAAAAATTAATAAAGTTATTCGGAATCTTGGTTCAGTCTTCCCTTCGCGCTGTTGTCGTGCTCCACGTTGTTGTTGATGATGTTTTAGGGGGGAGGGGCATGTGCACTTGGCTACTATGAGTGGTGTTGCATGATTAGCCGCGCACAACTTATGTTCATAATAAGCGGACAATTTTGGCCTGATTCCTAATCTGATTTAGACTTTCTCTGGTCGAAAACCTTTTTTTTTTCTGTAATTGTCGAAAAATACTTATATTCTACCTTAAATGGGCAATGAAACAATCAATTTGCTTCATCGGTTGGTAAACACTGCGAGTGATTCATCTTGTTGACAAGAAAATTTCTCTCTTTTTGCAGGAAGAGTTTCACCGGACTACGTTTGTCAATTACTATCGGACTGTAGAAGAGTTCAAGGCCCCATTTGAATCATCGGATTCTCCCGTAAGCATGGCTGGTCTGTCGCTGGTTTCCATAGAAACCAAAGTAGTACCATGCCCCTATAGGGAAAAGTGGTTGCAAAATCGCGGTGACCCAGCAAAGCATGCGCGGTGGTTTATGCCAACAACGAGGACATGGAGTAATGCTACGTTTACTTCTGGTAAGAGAAAATATAATACAAACACTTCCCATGAGTTGCGTCAACAGTAATAGTTCATGATTTCCATGATTTTTGGTAGCTAGTGCTTTACTTTAGTGGCCTGGCGACAGCTAACCTGAGATCAGGCGTTATTTATTTATTTTTTCTTTTTGCTTCTTTGGCTCGGGAGGGAAAAAAATAACGCCCCTCTTCCCGAAAACAGATTACAGAGATAAAGGGAGAGGGCATGATCTCAGGCTAGGCGACAACCTTGGTGAATTACTTGTGTTATTCTCTATGTGATTTAAAATTATCGGTACATAACTTGCGTGTTACTGTCAATATCTTCCTTAGCACTGTCAGATTCTCGATCACCTGAAGAAAAGGCTACCATCGTTGATGAATTCTTCAAACGGTACGAAATCGAGGTGGCCAAGCGTCCAGAGGACCACGGGATGGATTATGTTCACGCCTACATAGTTATTGCGAAGGACTGAGAGACACTTACCAACCTTGGGTGGGTCGGCCGTCATCATGAAATTCAGTCTCTTTATCATGTAACAGCTCTTGGACTGTCCAAGCGTACTTTCATGTTAGGGCATTGAAATAAAATAGAAATTCTATTTGCAGTCCATTCGTGAAGCCCTCATACTTTTACTGAACAATCCTCGTCTTCTAGTTAGTTTAAACATAGACTTCATTTCCAGCCTTTTGAGCGCCAAGGTCACGGTCCCCTAAAACGGCTGGTAATCGAGCCCACAATATTTCCGATCACGTGGTCCGACCGAGTTTTCTTTTCGAATACGTCACCGAAATGCATTGACCAAGAGGGCCAGGAAAGAGGCCGTACAGGCACTTGGCCAAGAAATCTCTAGAATTTCACGTCACACTCTTAATTTGGTCACCCTTCTTTTTTTGTATTTTTGATCGAGGAGGAGGGCCCGCAGCCTAGACTAGTCAATCTGTTTTTTTCTCGTAAAACTGGGTTTTTCGAGTGCTCACACCTGTTTATTGATAAACCGAACCGAGCCCGCTGTAGAAAGCGCACAGCTATAAGGCCTGGGTTTGAAACTATATCCTGGTATTCTCGTCCCCAGAGCCACTAGGCTTAATTTGTAACGAAGACCACGTGAACGACACGTAGCACGAATCGACGGGCCCTGGGGACGAGAATGATATTCTAGCAACATGCCACGCATTGCTCAACAAAGGTCTTACTCAATTCATGCAGTTCTCTAGTTCAGCCAACAGAAAAGCCCTGCTGGCAGGGTGTAATTTGCTTCTCTCCTCGACCCAATTTTGAGCCATACGTATTTAGAAACAGTTTGATGACTACAATCTGCAAGTCAACATTGGGAAAACCAGTGGGCAGGAGGCAAAGTGTTGGCTGTTTCTGGCTAACGTACCAGCCGAGGGGCACCGACAGCATCGTTGGGGGTTGGGTGTCGGAAAATAATACTCGTTTTCATGCAAAACTGAATGCTGTGATTTTTATTGTCCACCTTCCATAATGTACTTATAAAACCGCAGCAACAATAATATGCACTTAGGAAAACAAGTGCAGGCATTGCCTTAAATAAAACATTGCTCCAAAAATTAACATTCATGGCAATAATTCGTGACAATGTGTCATGACTAAGACGTCTGGCGCTGAACTCCATTCATCAGAAACAGAAACAGAACAGGTGAATAATTTGCTTTAAATTCATATTTTTAGCAACTCAATTTTTGCACTCTTTCACTCCAGTCCGCCCTCCTCTTGTTCTGCTCTAGAAAACGTATATCACCCACATCGTTTGTATATCTTTTTTAAATATCTTGTTAAGTACACTGGTAACACAATTAATTACAGTTAATGCGAAACTGAATTATATGCCTGTTTACATGGAGGTGGAGGATCCCAGGTGGGGTACCCGCTTAATAGCTTGGGTAACATGCCAGTCTATAGTATCTCTCATATGGTCACCCAGTCCACCTATCATGTACACGTGATCAAATTAAAACGAGAGATTATATGGACAGGTGGGTGAACCCACCTAAGCAGGTTACCTCACCTTCCTAGGTGCCCCCACCTCCATGTGACCAGGGGCCCGTTTCTCGAAAGCCCCGGTAACTTTTCGGGCCCGAAATCAAATATTCAGATCGAAATATAAAGAATAAGAGCGCGGGTTCTGGCTAGCAAACTACTCCATTTTGTTTCACTAACTGATAGTTTTATCATGCTAGATGCAAAACTTTTGAAACCTCGATCTTTAATATAAACGAAGACGGCTTACCGGGCCCGTTAATTATCGGGACTTTCGAGAAACGGGCCCCAGGCACTAACGTTTTAATGTCAACCTTCTACTTTTACTTTAACACCACAGCGCTAGCAAAAAAAAATCTGTACTTAGAGAATAAGTTCATTCTTTGTTTTTGCTTTAGATACGCCGTTTACTAAGATAAATATTCACCACAATAGAGGGTTTCGTTAAAGCATTTACATCTTAATTACCAAGAAATGTAATCAACCCATTTCAACAGAAACCAAACAAACAACTTCGTGCAGCAAAATTGGATATGCGAACAATTTACACTCTATTGTATTCCTTTCATGCGGTGGAAGCGTTAACAGACAGATTTAGAACCAAGTTTAAGGCAAAAGGCAAACTTCAACTTGTGTCAAGTGGTATAGTTTTTCCTTTACTTGTCGTTTACCTTTTTTCTCGAATAAGCGCCGCGGCGTTTATTTCATCTTTCACGCCTCAAATGTTGTGCCTATTCGAGAGTGGTGCATATTTGAGGACGGTGTTTATTTGAAAGTTGCATGCGACAAAGAATTATTTTAACTACCGTATTGTTATTTTCCATAATCAGATAACAAAATTTGATTATATCAGGGCCGTGGCACTTATTTGAGTAAATACGGTCCTCTTCATTTAGGCTAAGCAATTATCAATGAATTATGTTGCGGTTTTTTTTGTCCGCTCCTTTCCAAATTGAAGAAATTGTCAACTTGACTCTTACCTTTGCCGTTTATCGTTAACGTGATCCTAAATCATTTCAAAAACGTTCTTCCATTTTGTCAACAAGTTCATATATTAATCATTTTAATCTTGCACTACGCATTACTTATTCAGATCCTTGTTATCTTGGCTCGCTGATTGCGATGCCATTAAGTCGAAAACTCGCCTCGTGTTTTCAGCTGAGGCCCTGGCTACCTCCTCTGCATCAACTCCAAGGCATTTTGCCACGATGTGCGCCACGATGGGTAAAGTGCAGGGCTCGTTTCGTCCTCGCTTGCATCTTTTAAGAAGAGACTTACAAACATCATCCAGCTCTTTATCAGAGGCGTTTGGCGTCATGTAAGGAGCATTGCTTTCAAGCAGAATTCTGTCAAGTGGAAGCACTCCTTCTTTGAGAGCATCGCGTAAAGCTTTGCCTGGGACCTCTGAAGACAGCAAAACAAATTTGATTAGAAAGTGCAGATATGAGAAAGAGATGCAAGCAAAACCCTTAGAATCCAGACAGTCACCAGGGCCTAAATTTGGTCCTTTTTAAACAAAACGAACAAAACATAACGAACATTGCTGTAAATGGCGGGAGCAAAACCCAAGCCTCCTCCAATTTCTGTTTCTTATTTGGAAGAAGACATTCACAACGATTCCCTGGCTTTTCACTGACTTTGACAGTATCAAAGATTTTCCTTGACTGAATGAATTAATGAAGTGAAAGGTCTCAACATTTCATTTAACTTCTGATCTCAACTACAACTCTAAGAATACTGAACAATCACCTTTGCAAATAAAACCACAGATTCCAATATAGAATCCCATTGAAACATAAGCACTCATTTCAGAAACACTGCCAGTAAAGCAGTGGATCACAATAGAAGGTAATCTGCCACTAAACTGACTCAAAACTTCAATGAACTTCTGATGGGAACCTCGCTCATGTGCCAAAAGTGGTTTCTGAACTTCACAAGCAATGGCAACCTGATGAGAAAAAAATGCAGGCCATATTTCAATGTTACAACTTAAATTAGAGACATGAGGGCTGTGCAGACTGTATGTTAAGAGAACACAGGAGTCAATACGCTGCATTCTTTATTGAATTCGCCACAGGGACTCAACACGGTGAAAGGGGATGAAATAGTACTTACGTCCTCATATCATCCCCTTCATTACCCACCCAGCCTATGAAAGGCTGTACCACACCGCCGCGCCTATGCCCTCTACTCTTTACGATCAGCAGTGTGGGTTCTTTTGAGTCCCACAAGAATCAGAACAGTGAAAGAGCTGCCAGACAGGGTCCACAGTTTTTTGTCCTTATCTGAGAAGACTGGAATGTCTAACCATTTGTAGATGTCACAACAAAGGCAATACATTCTCCTCAGGTATTTTAAGACCCTGAGTGTTGGTCTAGCCAGGGTTTGAACTCACAACCTCCTGCTCGGCAGACCGATGTTTCTCCAATTTAGCTAGCCGAGCGGTGGTTGGCTTGATCTTGCAAATGCGCCTGTATCTAGCAGACATCTCTATCATGTGGATACTAGCTAGGGTCCTCTGAGCATCATCTACACACAAATTCTCCACACGGACCTCCAAACATTTTTAAAATAATTAGTTGAAACCAAACGAACTATTGTATTAAAAAAATGCGATTATAAATGAACAAACTGATTGATTGACTGACTGATTGCTTCCTTGCTTGCTTGGTATATAATAAACACTTAATAACTGTTCCCTCAGGAAACAGTTAAGTTTGTTTCCCTCAAATCTCAGCGTTTCCTCTGCTTCACCTTGGTTGAGATTCTTGGCAAACAGAATTAACTATTTCCCAAGGGAACAATCTTTAGGTGAAATTTTGATGCTGGTAAATATTCATTAAACCTCACTGCAGGGCAAAAGTCAGTCAACATTCACGGGTTACGGTGCATTGTTACCCTCTGATGTCATAGATTTTATGCAATGTTGCCTGCTCAGAGATTTTGGCGGGAAAAAGTTTCATTGTTAGATGTCATGTGTGCTTGAAGCAACCAATGAGAGTGTACGCTGTTGGGAAGAAATCTCCATAGCTACATGTATACAAAAATATTAATTAATTTATTGGCTGAGTGACTAATTGCTGGATTGATCGACTACATGCAATATCAACTAACTGATTGATTTAAGACAAGACCTGTTTTGTGAATGCTTCAATCTGGGCCTTCTCTGATGAATAATTCTTGTGAAAATCCAACCCAACTTCACCAATGGCCACGACTACAGGATCCTTAGCTAATTCTTCAATCTCTTTTGCCGTTTTACTATTCCATTCCTTCTCTGTAAAATGTGGATGTACCCCTACTGAAGCAAACAACACCCTAGGATATGCCTTGGCTTGAAGGACAGCTGACTGGCTCATCTGTAGGGTATTCCCGGTAAGAATCATTTGCTTGATTCCAACAACTCCTGCTTGCTCTATCACATTTCGAATGTCTCTTGCAAAGCTAAGAAATGTAACAAGAAGAAGAAGCAAAATAGGATCTTAGTATGAATGCTTAAACAGCGTTTAAAATGCTAGTAAATTATTACATAGCAGCAGGAGCAAAAAAATTATTTTTACAGCTTGCCATTCGGGCAAGCTGAAGCTAGCATTTACTTGCCCAGACGTCATTTCAACTAGCCCCAAAACGTTTTGACTAACAGAACTGGTTTCACAGTTCTTCTGTTATTCAAATTCCTCAAAAAACATCACTTGCCCGTCAGGCAAGTTAAAAACAGAATTCAGTAGCCTGATAGCAAAATCAACTAGCCCCGGGCTACCCTACACTACTTTCTTTGCACGCTGTAGCAAAGACTTGAAAACTGCCAAATGGAAACGTAACAAGCAAATATCACTGAAGGGAGACAGTCAGACTCATAATGCTTCTTTTTAATAGTTCAAAATAGCAGATCAAATTTTTCCAAGACTCACATAATCCTTTGGGCACTATTTTCTGTCCCTATACAAGACAAAAAAATAGTTACAGTGGAACCCCGTTATTAGGGTCACCAATAAGCGAAAAAAATTTTGCGGTATTAATGGGTGACCGTATTAACAAGGGTTTTTTTTGCAAGAAAACGTACGGCCATTTTGCCAGGCGGCCAAAAAAAAGTGGCCGTAATAACGAGGTGACTGTCACTGAGGTCACTGAGGTGGCCGTAAGGCAGGGTTCCACTGTATGATTATTTCTGTCTGACATGAAAACCACAATTCATTATTTCAGGAAAATTCGTCAGTGTGTATTGTAACCATGAACCACAAGATCAAAAACTGCAGAGCACTAATTGTTTTTTTCAATAAGTGGGTGGAATAGTGGAATATTTTGACAGTGATTGACATTTTGACAACCTCCGCAGTAGTTGCCCTGAGTCAAAGTAAGCTATTATTGTTTCACATCAGTTGATGGTATTTAATTCTGGTTATTGACCTGAATAATCAATTAAATCACGATGTTATTGTCTTTGAAGACTCCAAGTCTGATTGCTGCGCTAATTTGATCCCTCTTTGGACACAAAACATGAAAAAGTAGTTTTGTTGTTAGTCAAATTGTTGGTTGTTCAGTCATTCTATTACTGTCAGTTTTTCTTGAGTTCGATAACCAGAGTTTAATTAATACCATCAAATGACATCCTTGATACAACTCAATTAAAACATTTGTATAACACAACTTACACTTTGTTTGGCAAATTTACACCCACATCAATAAGCTGCAAAACCCTGTCCTCGGGAATTTTCACAACATCGTTAGGACCCTGAGGGCGGCGCCTGTTTTTTGAATTCTTTGGGAAATAATAGTTGCTTGTGTCGTAGCTGTAACTAGCAAGCTGAGGTATAAGATAAGAGGGTGGTATCATAGATGGAATGGACACTCTTCCACTGTAGCTAGCTCTAGAGTTCCTTGCTGGTTGAACTTTGATGAATTTGTCGTGAAGCTTAGTTCCATTTAGTTGAAGTAAGTGATCTGGAAAAGAAACAATAAATGAATATACATGTACACATAATTCCAACATGGAAACAAAAGACTATATTACTTTTCATAAGTAGGAAGAATATTATTGTCTAGATGAGTATGTAGTCCTGAATAAGGACTGATGTAAACAGTGACAGTCAAGTGCTGATGTTTTGAACCTGTGCAGTAGTCACCTTTTCAGGTTTGTTATCCCTAAATACCTTGACCGCACTTGAAGAATTTAAAAGAATTTTTACCTTGAAGGAGGGCAACAAGGGCCAATTATCAACATAAAGAAAACTATAAGGTGCACAAATGAAATGAATGACAGTCTTTGAAGAAGAAGAAGAGCTACCTCTACTGGACCAGAACTCCTACAGGGATGAAAATTATAAGGTGTATACTTATGGAACAATAATCAAATGAATGACAGTCTTTGAAGAGCTACCTGTACCGGACCAGAACTCCTAGAAGGATGCATGTAGAAAATTACCAGCTACACCGCACAATAAGTGGTAATGTCTTCTCAAATTTAACTAGCGGGCGGTAATAATTATCATGTTTAATATTAATGTATGTGCTTCAAAAGAATAGATGAAACTTACTGGAAAGATGTTCAGGAACGTTGATAAATGCAAAGCCTTGTGGTTCAACAGCTAATTCAATCCACGATGATGAGCGGAGATATGGTGTAGCATCAAGACCAAAGTGATGGGCCAAGTCTTCTTTGGAAGTCTTCGGGGGAAGATTTCCTGTATAGATCGTACAGTTAAATAACACATTAAATAAGAATACAGCTACTTCAAACAATTTCCTTAATGTCACCAAAACAAATTTACTGGTGTTTTTAAGAAAGAGCTTAGAATTTGCCCCTTATTTGCACTGCCCATTAAACAACATGTTTGCTGCCTAACCCCCAGTCCTCACCAAAAAAATAAAATACATAAGATAAGCATTGGTAGGTGCAGTGCTAGGGAGGGGAAGGTACTCAAGGGAAGTTTGAGTAGAGGTGTCCCACCAAAGCCTCCAAAACCTTCTGACCCTGTTCAGGACAAACATTGCTCATTTTGCTACCCTGTTTAATAAGACAAGAGACCTTACTTATTTCATGATCCTGACTCGTTTCATTTTGCAAACAGAATACAAATGTACTAGCGTATTTTTTAAACTAATATCACACAAGTAAATTTTTTGGAAAAAAAATTGTTCATGCCACAAGTGTAGACGGCTCATCTGCAGCCTTCACACTCTTTGAAAGGCTTCTGGTTCAAAACCACACCCTGAAATAGTGAAATGGTACTATGTACAGCTATTTCGAGAAAGGTTGTCGGAAAAAGTTCATGCGACAATCCCGAAAGGCATTGTGGGTGGTTTTAAGTTCACTGTTCTTTAAAGAAATTTGAAAGAATTGGTATGAAAGGCTGTGGAAATGTGTTTGCGAGTGTTAAAGGATAGCAACAAAAGTAGGTTCGACAGGTACAGTTGTCAGAAACAGTGTATTAATCATATCCCCTATTACCTTTCGGGATTGTCATGTTCACATTTTCCTATCAACCTTTCTTGAAATAGCTGTACACGTACTTTGTTTAAGATTGACTCAAGACCCTGGAAACCATACCCTGTTCAGTGGCACATATCTGCCTGGAACAAATAAGGGTGTTTTTGTACCTACAAACAGGCTTGGTCAAAGGGGGTAGTAGGAAAAAAATAAACCCAAGATACCAAGATAAGATACCAATATACCTAAAAATTGTAAAATCTTTTATACTGAATACCTGAAATTGCCTTGAAACAGAACACTGTATACCTAAAAATTATTTTTCAGGTACTGAGAGATAACAACACCCAGATAGAGTGTAGACATTTTGGTGCACTGCAGCCGGTCACAAGTTTTTTCCATTCCCTCCTTTGCCAGCTCATGATGAAGTTCTGAGCATAATTTTTTATTTTGATCATAGACACTTTATAAAATAGAACAAAAACTCCTGTCTATATACCAAAAATCTAGGAAAACAAGATACTTTCTACCTGTATTGTGACACCAAAATACCTCATATCCAAAACAATGATACCATTAGGGTTGGAAACTGGCGAGTGAGCTGCAGTGCTCCAGTTAGGGCCATACTAAAGGGTGAACTGAACTTAGTTTTCTAACCCTAATTACTAAACGGCGTTCTGCAAAATAGCCTTTCCGCCTCGAAAACGTATTCCATTTACCCACAAGAATTGCAGAATGTTCAAAAATTCTGTCCAGACATTTCGGATGAATGGCTCCGCGCCAACACGTGGGCAACATGACCACGTCGCGTATACGATCTACGAAGCTTGCTGATTCGTCTTTATATTTCTGTTCATCTACCCTCACGTTTACTTAAATCCAGCCTTCCACACCGCCCATTTAAAAACGCGACGACTTTTCAGGAGTAAAGAAAGCCTATTTGCAGTGAATGAGTGCGCGCGTCAACAGAATGTTTCTCACCATTCGATTTCGAAATATGGCGATGGCAAAATGAAAGCATTTTGAAAGCAAAGCGGAGGAAAACGCAGCAAGAACAGATAAAGAATAAAGTGCAAAACAACGGGAAAGTATGGGAAAACAATTCAAACAGCAATTTTGGGTAGAAGTTTTAAGCTAAAAAGAGGTGACGAAAGTCTTCATCTGCGAAAAAGCTCGATTCGACGAAGTCGTTTCAGGTATTTAAAGAAAAAATACTCAGATAAAGCAAAATTGCGTCAACTCACCGACGTAGAAGCGTCTGCTCGTTGCCATTCTTTAGAGTAACTGAAAAACAGGCGCAATGCAAAGAAGCTAGAAAGGTCCAATACTCTTCACCTCTTCAAGCGAAGTGCGCCAGCTGATCTATCGGATCTGGACAAGTCACGCATTCGGATTACACGTGATTGGCCAACATATCGTTGGCGGGAACCGGGCCTTCACATTCGTTCGTTCGTTGTGCTTTCTCACGGCTTTGTGAACGCCTGGGGTAGGCCCGGGCAGGGGAAGGGGGGTACTTGGGTTAATTTTTGCCGGGCATGTGCCACTGGCCTCTCAGAGCCCCTACCCCATTATAGTCTATTTTGTTTTCTATTATAGATCCCATCTTAGTCACTTTTAGGCAAATATGTAATTTTCGCCATCCTAACTTAGAAACGAGAACGAGAAGTCCAAAGACTACTGCAAAGCTGATTTAAGACAACGTGTAAAAAAAAAAATTGTTTTTATAACAATATTTCGGCTAGCCATACCAGCCTTCTTCAGGTTTACAGATGTTACTGAACTTATGTAGCAATCACAATATTATATAAATGGAGAATGTCGCAATAAAAATTGTTTAAAAGGGAGAGGCGGAAATGACGTACAACACAAAAACTGAAAAGGAAAACTACTAACTGAAGAGATGGATTACAATAATTCGTCACGGCGGTTTAGGCCATGAGGTTCAAGGGTCATAGCCAGGAACCGATGCTCCTGTCATAGCCTTATCTATCAAATGCGACTCTCTGGTCTTACGAACTGAGTCACGTGAAGAATGAATTTTCTCTAGTGGAATTAAGTGCATGTCAGTATGAGAATGGTTAGAGTGAGGGAAAAAGTGTTCAGAAACAGTAGTAGTCACTTTCTGCAGGAGGCGCTTTCTATTTTTATGAATTGACTCATTTTTTGGATTGAATGAAGAACACTTTACTTTCCGTCTGCAGTACAAACATTCTGGTACGTTTGCTAACCGTAAATATGAAGAACAGGCTTACCCCCAAAAATCCGAATATGTGCGACCCCATTCTAGTAACTCCATTGAAAATGCGACCCCATTATAGTCAATCCAGTTGTAAAAATGCGACCCCATCCAGCGGCACATCCCCATAAGCCTCCCCCAGTATAAGGCAGTACCCCTCCCGGGGGCTAAGCTCGTAACAATATTAAAATTAAAATGCCGGGTATCGGATATCAGTCAACCTTAGCTTGCAGAACAGGTGATATTTTTTCGCTGTTTTAAGGCGAGATGAAGACTTGCAGTAGAAAATTACAAGAACAAAACTAAATGTTGGGCTGGCAATACGGCAAAGGGCCATTTTATTTGGGGCTATCGACTAACAAAATTATCCTTCCCTATAATTAGAGCTACACTGAAAGCTGAAATATACTTTAAGAGAATCCTGTGGAGGAGAGAGAAACAAGCTCGTGGCACAGAGAACTTTTTCAGAAAGGTACCAATTTCGGGATGCCCTCTCCCCCTAATACCTTCATTGAAAGAAATTTTCGATAGCGCCCTATGACACTATGACTAACCGAAAAACTCATGGCTCCTCAAAAAATTGCTTAAGCACCCCCCCCCCCCCTATATAAATTATGAACGGCTCATAGTTAATTCTCATATAAACGTACACCGTATTCGGCTCCTGAAACGTGTATCATGCAAAAATGGTGCTAACCGTGCTAAGCCAAATGTTCACAAAATATTGTCTTATCAGCCTGAAGGCGGCGGATCGGGGGGGCAAGGGGGCCTGGGAGCGTAGCCCCCCCAAAAAACAAAACTTACGATTGTTGACATCGGCGACTTCAGAGCGCACACACACAGTTCTACCCTCAGACGACTCAAAACTACTTAAAAAGCACCATGAATCAGGACCGCCTGAACAAGCTTGAACAGCTGCCTACAGATGCATTGTCACAAATCGATTACGGACACAGATGGAAAAACGTTTGCTTGTGCCAACTAAAAACGCCAAGGATATTTTGGAAAATTTGAGTAGCGGTGTGCGCATGGCTGAGTGGAAGATGAGCTCCCCCACGTCAGTTCAAAACGCCCATCGCCTCTGAGAACGAGTTTAAATAATTCCTTTGAATAAAGAGGGGGCAAAGGTCAGTTTTATGCAACGGATTTGTGTTACCGTTTTTCTGATTTGCTACCCCTGCCTCCTAGATTAGTCGTACATCTCGTGACAGGGGTTAAAGCACTTTTTTAATTGTGAATTTTCCGTTTTTAAGCTCAAACTTATGGAGGAGCTTATGGGATCCGAGAGGAAACCTAATGTTGGTAAAGTTTTCCTGTGAATTAATATTTATTCCTAACTACCATGACTAATGTGCCCCGAACCAATAAAAATTTGCCTTCCGTTTCGAAATGCACTGTCCACACACTTGTTCTCCCACCCTCTTCGTTTTCAGAAGCTTAATAAAAATATACGTGTATCTACTGGGCACCCACTGGTGAAATTCAGGCTAGAAAGTTAGACTAACTTCTGTAACTTTCCAACATCATAAACGTTGAATCGAGAAAAATGAACGGAAAAATGAAAGGATCAGTTCACGGCATCACAGCGGAGAACTCCTTTTGTTGTTTTTAAATGTTTTCTACACGGGGTTCCAATTTCCTTGTTTTTTAAACTCATTATCAGCATTTTATTTCTGCTTTTTCCCCCAAAAAATAACTGGAAGAAAAAACAAAATTTAATAAAATGTGAGTAGTCGAAATCAGGAGCTCCTGATGAAATAAGTTCAATGGTTTCTCAAGTATACCACGCGGAGGAAGTGTCAGAAAGTTCCTGAAAGTTTTCTTGGGATGGTGCAATTCGTTGGAGGTGACGACATTGCCAAAAATGAGAAACACTGAATTGTGAATATATGAATGCATAAACAGGGAATATTCTTGGCGGTTTCTTTGACAAACACAAAGAATCTGCCGAAACGCGCCAATAACGCAACAATCTTATCACAGCAACCAATCACATTCGACAAAATCATTGTCATGCAAATATCGCCAGATTTCCATATCACGTGACTCGTGAATCTCGCTCTTTGCTCAGCAGTCTGCTTTCGTGAAACATCAGCCATTTTGAAGTTTTTGTTTGCGAGTTTTAACGAGAATTTTGGTGTATATTACTTCTCAGGAATGAATTCGTTCTTTCTGAGATCGTTTTTAGTGTGTTTTATCTTCGCAACGGTGAGTATTTTATATTTCTTTTACGGTAACACCGCATTTAGTACACCATGTATCGCACGGTGGTTTCTGGCGGTCTATGAGAGTTAGCTTGATTAATTACCGACAAAAGTGTAGGTTTTGTGCAGGTTTTTCGCAACGTAAACAGACTAAATTTGTTCAAATTATTTTGCAGAAAAGTCCAAATTGCTATTTGTACAATAGACCGCGAATGTGGAGTTTGTAAAAGCGAGATTTAGAGCTTCTATTGTCGGGAAATGTCCTCGCATCTCTTTTTCGATGTTGCGGTGTGGTTCTGGCAGTTGCTCTAGTTAACACTTTTTTGTGTGTGTTTTGTTTCCTGAAAGGCACTTCACATGACTTAAAAAGCGTGTACATAAAACCTGGAAACTAGATTTGGATAGCTCTTGTTACTGAGGAATATTTTCGTTTAAGAATCGTGCTTTAATAAGTTCGATTCAGGTTGTTGAGTTTAACTACACGGTGTTTGTTTTTGGTAGTCGTCCAGTCTAGCGGTCGAAGTGGGTTTTTTCTAAAACTTATTTACGCCTCTAAGCACCATTCCCCGAAAGAATACTTCTTATAAAGCACCCGCTTTTTTAAAGGGAAAGGGCTTTGTTTACCAGGCGACTGTATTCGTGTATCAATTTACACAATTCTTGATTTGAAGTTGTGTCACGTAGGAATCCGGCTTTATGTAATCAACAGGAATTCACTCAACAATATAAGTTTTATACGTTAGAGTGTAGGGAATAAATTTTAGTCCGGAACTTTAGTGAAAAAGAAAAACTTACCAAAACAATTAATATAAAGGCCATTCTAAGTGCTAACAACACTTAATATTCGAAAAAGTAAACATTTTCACCAGAATCCAGTTTGAGAAGGTACAGCAAACATCATGCAGTAATATTTTCATTTGAGTAATTACTGAAAATATGCGTTAATATACATGTAATGCTTATTGGTTGTTGTTGCAAAAGGCAAGAGGATTTACTTGCCTATTTCTGTCTATAAGATTTCTTTTTTGTTCTGTTAATACAGTAGAAGCTTGGATAACTCAAATTCCTTACCAACCCTAACTAAATTTCCTTGCCCTTAATCTAAATTTCAATGAAATTTACCTAAATAACATGAGTTCCTTCTAACTCAAACTGTTTTTCGTTTCCCGTCAGAGTTCATTTTACCAGGATTGTACTGTATAATGGTTAAGTCTTCCCATACACCCCTTAATGTCACTTTGCATGCATTTTTTTCATACCATTTATCGTGAACAAACATACAGTGAATATAAAATTAATAAGAGTCTGAGCTTGATAATCCATGCATTGTCAAGTGCAGAAATCTTACATTGTTTGTGTCTTATGCACTGCCAAAGTAACTTGCTTGGAATTTCCTGTGTGAGAAAATTTGCAAGATTACATGTAAAGCAAAACTTCAATGACGCTAAACCCATGATAAAACAGTCTTCAATATTGATGCTAGAGGAAGCTGCCCTAAATGAGAATACTTGCATGTATTTGGATGTGTGTATGGCAACCTGTGAAAGCAGATGAGCATAGTTATTCACCACTATGTGTTTGAAGAACCCAGTCTTAACCAACGAAAAAAATCAAATACTTAAAATCTAAATTTCGGTTTGGTTACATTGTACCTCGAACAATCAAGTGATGGTTAAATTTTCTTATTCTTTTGCAAAAGTGGATTCTTCCCAAACTGTAGAATGCATTTACCTTGGCACTTATTTCCTTCTCATTGATTACACAATGTTTTACGGTGTGTTTCTAAAGAGGTGGGATATTCTAAGGTTGCTTTAATTTGAATTCTATTATTTAAAGTTATATAAATGCCTTGTGGTTTTGATAAAATTAATCTTAGGGTGGCATTTACTTGTACCAATCTGAAGATAATAATTATTTCTTTTGCTTTGCTCTGATGCTATAGCATTGTGAGCTACTTGTAAAAGGCTATTGCATTTACTATATTGTATGTCAAACAGCACTTCAGTCCCTTCAGATCTATTGTGTTCATCCAGAGACACTATAGTTCTGTTAAACAAAAAAGTTCATTGTGCTGTGTGGTTTCATGCTTCCTTCGTAAGTGTTAGTATTATTGTTTTTATATTATTATTTTGCTGAAGGTGCTTCAATATTGGTTTGGCAGACAAAAATAATTTCCATTATTTTATTTTGTCAGTCAGCTTGAAGCATTTTACTGAACCTTATCATCTCTTGGTTTACCAAGGATTGGCTAGTGTGTAACAGATTACTTCAGCTGCTCTGTGGTTTCTATTTGAAATTAAAGATTCATTCTCTCTTTTGAAGTTATTCTAAAATTATTGTGGTTTGCATTACAGATATTTAACTCTTAAACTCGCTTTAACTCTCTTTATCATTGTGGTCATCAGCTAAAAATCAACTTTTTATAGTTATACTGTTGAGATGAATATCTTATTCCAATACATCGAAGTATAGGCTATGATGTAACATTTTTTGTTTACTCTTAAATCAACAGTGTGATGTTTTGTATGTTCCCTAGTGTTAATTTTTGTACTGCTTTCTATCCATTATTGATGATTTGAGTTCAATTTGTTTTTATTGTACTGGAGATTTAAAAAGTCTCTCTTGTTAACCTTGTCAATGTATGCCTAAACATGTTCTTAATGCTCTTTGCTTTTTGGATTTGTAATAATGTTTCAATTACTTCCCCACCAGACACAATGTCCTCCATGTATTCATTCCTATTTTGTATAGTTTTGTTTTCTGAGGAGAGGAAATACATGTAGTTTGGGTTGTGCTCTATCAATACCCAGTGGCCCCTGGCGTCTTAGTTTTGTTTTTGGTGACTAGAAAATGTCAGTTTGGTTGCAGCTTGGATTTCACCAGTTCAGAGCATTAGGCTCCTTTGATAGTTCTGTGTAACACAATTAAACAACATCTGGTGGATTTTTTTTACAAGCATGCACTAGCATGAGTTTCAGCCATTTAACATTAATATCTGACTGTTGAGGTCATATTGTTTGGATGTATTTCAGGTTATCAATGCCGCTGTGGAGAATCTGAATGAGGACTTGGACTATGACCCTCAAGTAGTCATCTTGTGCAATAAAGTGACCAGACATGTTGACGTCAACACTGGGGACTGGATTGTAGACAAGAATTCTTCCAGACTTTGTACTACAGATAGGAAAGAAATCTTAAAGTAAGAACGAAATGAGGCAAATTAAAATATTTATTGTATGGTTATAATAGTTTTTGGTCAAAACTTAAGATGCTGACCACCCTGAAATCATGGGTTTACACAATAATGTAGTGGCTATCAACAGTGTAGTCAGCAGGACAGCCTTGTACAGAAAAAAATTAAAAAATTTATTCTCTGTGAAAGATATAGTGAGGGGAAAGAATATTATTATTGATGTTACACTCATTTTATTACCATGAAAGTAAATAATTCAAGTATGTTTTGTGTTTTTTTGTTTTCTAACAAGTTCTTCAATGCTTCTAGTGTTTCTGATTGGCAAAGCTAAAAGGAACTTATACTTATCAATCTTGCTTATTTGTTTTTCTTATGACTGTACACATTGTATTTACTGCTGTGATTTGTCTCGCCAACTGTGTAATAAACAAGTATATTGAATCACAAGCAAACACAATACAAATAAAAAATTAGTTGGAGAAACTAGCACTTGATCATAAGTCATTTGAGGCTATTCCAGGCACCCCTTCATTTGCTTTTGTTTTCTTACCTTATTCCTTTTGATTTAGGTACTGCCAGGCTGTGTACCCCACCAGAGACATCAGAAACATTGTTGAGGCCAACAATCGTGTTATAGTGAATAACAGTTTGGTCACCCCTTACCGGTGCCTTGGTGAGTAAGGAAGTCAAAAATCATTAAATTAGCTGTCCTGCTTAAAGCTTTTTTATTTTTGCTTTAAATGTTTAGTAGCTCTAGATTTGTTTTCTTGACAATAAAATTTTGTTACCTGTACATGCTAACAAGTTTAGAAAAAAAGATGGAACTTACATTGGATTCACAAAGTTAGATGCTCTGGTCCCTTCTTTTAGGCTAAGATACTGAAAATTTGCCATGCTGAAAATGGCAACTGTCACAAATGTCCTAAGCTGAGATTGAGCTAGGATCAAGATTGAACTAAAAATTATGATAAAGTGCAATGTTAAATTTCATTTTTGGTCTGTAGCTGGCAATTTTGAATCAGATGCCCTGCTGGTGCCTTCAAGGTGCCGTTTTGAGCACATGCACTACAACAGTCAATGCAAGTCACATGACGAGTGGCGCAAGCAAGCCTCTGACAAGTGCAAAAGTGAAAACATGACCCTGGGTGATTATGGCGTCCTCATTCCGTGTGAAATTGGACTTTTTACCGGTGTGGAATTTGTGTGTTGCCCTGAAGATGGTGGAGAAATAGCCACTGAAGCTGTTAAGGTTGTGGATGTTTCTGTTGTTTCAAGCACTTCCAAACCAGTAAGCGTTCTGGAACACTTGAAGAGTGAGATTAGCAAATTTGCAAAGCATGTTGAAGCAAGTTTAATTGGTATGTAGATGTTCAATTATTAATTTTACTCCCAGAATTGTAGAAGTGTTATAACGCAGCTCATATGTGACAACATATTTCAAACATCTTTTTATTTTTGACAATATGCTTGTGGGTCAGTTAGTCAATAATGTATGTTATTTTTTTAGGGTGTGATCCAAAGAAATACCATGATAAGCGTGATCAGATGGAAGACACTCATCGACAGAAAGTTCAGGACTTGTTACAACAGTGGCAGCAGGCCGAAAAGCGCTACAAGCTGTTGAAGAGCGGTGATGAGAATCAGGCAACTGGTGCTGTAGCTGGTAAGTTTTTGATTAACCCTTCCACTCTAAAAATCAATCACAAAATCATCAAATGTGCCATTTGCAGTGAATAGTATGGTTTTATTTCCCAATGAACAATCAGACATTAGTTTACACCAAAGGCTTTAGATTTGTCCTAGTTGCCTTTCTTTTGTGGTGTTTCTTGATGCTCACAAAGCAAAGCTAATACAGTCAACTTTCGCCTTGCGGACACCCCTCTATAACAGACAACTCAAAAATATGGACAGCAGCTAAATCCCCTGCAAAAATAAATTAGAGAAGTTTGACTGAAATAAACTCCTGCTATTCTGGACTCTCGCTAATCAGGACACCAACTCAATGTCCCTACAGTGTCTGCTACAAAGGGAGTTGACTGTGTATGGTATTAAAACAAAAAAGTAAAATCACATCCTGCTAGCGGAGCCTTTCTTTCCCTTGCCAGTTGTGGCATACTCGAGAAAGATTGTGCCGGAATCAAGCAAGATCTTTGTTGAGCATGCCTACATGTTGCTAAGATACAGCTTTGAACCCAGTCCTAATAGCCGTGCACTTGATACAGCAGGCTCAGTTTTGACCATTTGTTTATCAGTAAGGAGATGCTTCCTGTCAAAAAACCAAAACAAGATTGACTAGTCCAGAGGTTCAGTCTGCAGTGACTACAGAAGCTTAACATGATTCAGGCGGAGCCTCTTCTTCTCCTCCTTGATCAAGAAGAAGGCAAAAGGAGGGTCTGCTACAGCGTGCAAAGAAAGCCGTGTCCAATAGCCCGGTGCTAGTGGGTTTTGGGACTAATTAAAATGACTTGTGGGCTAGTACATTCTAGCTACAGCTTGCCCGTATGGCAGGCTGTAAAACTGACTTTCTTTGCACCGTCTGCCAGAAGGGTGCAGAGCTTATTTCTGTTTGTAAAGACCCCTGTTTCTAGGGAAGGAGGCCCTCTATCTTAGCAACTGTTTTGTGTCCAGCTGCAAGTCTTAGTAATTACGGGCATCTAATGAGATACTGCATGAATGGTATTTTTTTAGATGAACTTGAAAGCTTCAAGAACATGCTGAACTCCTTTGATGATCAGGCCAAGCTGGAACGTTTACGACTGAAGGAAGAGCACCATCAATGTACCCAGATAAACCTCAATGACAAGAAGAACCAGGCCCTACGTGACTTTGTAGCTGCTATTGAGGAGGAACCTAGAGATGGTGACAAGATTAAGGAAGCCCTGAAACGGTTTTTGACTGCCTGCACAAAAGATCGTCTTCACAAGTAAGCCAATAAGGGGAAATGTTACTTTGTTAATTTTCTGTTGTGTAAGAAAAAAAAAACGGAGCTGTATTCTTACTGTGTTCTTACCAGAATTTTCTACAGTGGGGTCCATAGGACCCATAGAGAAGCTACATTTGTAAAAGGGGGTCATGAGGGAGAAAAGCGGGTTGCAATTTTTAGATGCAGTTAATTCAAAGTTAGGGTAAATACCTTGTACTTTCTTAGGTAATAAATATTTAATTTTTACATGCATTTTATAGCTCTCAGCTAGAGTAAAGACACCATAACCAATAATAAATTTTGGCTTATATTATAAGGAAATGTACGTATGTGTACATACGTTTTATGTTATTTTTTCCTTTGCACTCTTGGGACCCTTAGGGCTAATTATAGTGTGGCATTCCCGAAGAAGTGTGGCAATGCCGCAATGCTGCAGTCTGGTAAGAACACTGTTCTCATAGGGTAGCACATGGTACAATGTATCACTGAAATAATTTATTATTGCTGAGTATAATAAGCAAAAATACAGCAACCTGTGGTTTTCAGTTGTTCTCCATACATGCCCAGAGAAGATCATTACAAAAGTGAAAGTGAGCAGAGAAAGCATGAAACTGGGCAGGTTTGCATGTACTCGTGCTTTTCTTTAACCCAACGTTTTTATTTTTCAGCTTGCGTTACTTTGAGTATGTTCAGAAACACCGCCCAGAGAAAGCTGAAGAAGCTCGAGAGGCTCTACAAACCCACTTGAAACTTATAAATAACCTTGTTAACGAGTCCTTGATTTTGCTGTACAAACTCCCAGAGATTGCTCGTCAGTTCCAAGTTAACTTGCCTGACTGGATTCCTAAACCTCCTGCCCTGGTAAGTGACCAAGTTCTGAGTTAAAATGTAGTTTAACAGGGCTCAAGATTAAAAAACCCTCAGGTTGCCTTTTGGCGGCCAACTAGGCAAATGTAGTCGCCAGATGCAAATTTTTAGTTGCCAGTTAGTATAATGTAAATGATGCAGCTCATAGTGTGGCGAGATCCATCGGATTTGATTGTTTGAAAATATTGGGGACAGAAGTCGGTATGAATTTGGAGGTAAACTGGCTTTCTTTATGTGATTTGACACTTTTTTTTTATGATGACAGGAAAGCAGGATAAGACAAAATGTTTTTTAAACTTTACTTTTTTAATTTAAATCTAAATCATAAAAAAATAAGATGGCCAAAGTGGTGACTAAACCAGAATTTTAGTCACCAAGGAGAAAATGTTAGTCGCATTGGCGACCATATCAGTCGCAATTCCGAGCCCTTTTTAATGTAAGAGACAAGTTCATTTTTTGGCCAAGAGGAAGTGTGTCATGATATGTAAAGCACTTTGTACCCTACACATTATTGACAATAGTACAGTCAAACTTCCGTGAGTAACCACCTCTCACAAACATCCACCTTTACAAAACACCAGAATTTTCTCAGGCAACTCAGTTTAGTTGATGTCTCTTGTAAATGTCAACCTACTTTAAGTGACTGTGACCACATTAAGCAGTGACTCGTTATTAATTTACTTTGTTGTTACCTCCTTTTTGATTCCCATGTTCACTGTACAAACTATGATACTGGAAGTATAGGAAAATTTTGTTAGTGAAAACATGGCACTGTTCATATGTTACTTGACATTTTGTGTTCCTGTTCACTTGAACAGCCCACAGAAACACCAACAGATTTTACTTGACATTTTGTGTTCCTGTTCACTTGAACAGCCCACAGAAAAACCAACAGATTTTACTCAACATTTTGTGGCCATGTTCACTTCAACAACCAACAGAGAAGCCAGCATTATTTCACTTGACATTTTGTGTTTATATTCACTTGAACTGCCCACAGAAAAACCAACATAATTTCCTTGACATTTTGTGGTTGTGTTCACTTGCACCACCTACAGATAAACCAACATATTTCACCTGACATTTTTGTGTTTATATTCACTTGAACTGCCCACAGAAAAAACAACATATTTTACTTAACATTTTGTGGTCATGTTACTTGAACAAGCTTCAGAGAAGTCAACATATTTTACTTGACATTTTGTTTATTATGTTCACTTAAACAGCCCACAGAGAAACCAACAACAACATTAGAAAAAAGCTCTGCAGCTAAGGATCCTACTGACCCTCCCAGTAAAGGAGAGGAATATCAAGATGAAACCGTTTCTGAAAAGGAGGATCCTATAACCAAAGGTGTGTATACGTGGCAGGACTTTATCCTTCTCTTTCTTTTAACGCACAAGTATTATTGTTAGGGATGTACTTAAAGGATTTTTTTGCAAGCATCATTCGTGACTGGGTCAGTTTGTTCTGCATAAATACGCTAGAACCCCGGTAACTTCAACTCAAAAGGGAAAGGAAAACAGTTCAAGTTTGAGTTATCATGGTTGTACTGTGTATTGATACCATAAGCTTCTGCTTTTAAGCCTTGGGACCAGGTTTATACAGTAATGTACATGTAAGTGGGGAGCTTATATGGGTGTGTGTGTGTGTGGGGGGGGGGGGGGGGAGTTGAGGGTCAGGGAGCTTTTAACCGAATTCTAAAGAAAGTGCCTCAAAACAAGGTATCAAACACTGCTGATCAAAAGACATTCTGAAGGTACGTCTGGAGGGGGTGGGCTTATAACTGAATTAATTCTAAAGAAAGTGTTTAGAAACAAGGTACTTAAAACTGCTGATCAAAATACATTCTGAAGGTATTTCTTTTTTTACACTTCCATGAAAGTTTCCAAAAAATTACATATTGGAGCAATTTAGGGTTCTGGGGAAACTGCTCCCCTACCCCTCCCCTAACCAAACATTTTGCCCTAATTGAGAAGGAAGTGTTAAAGTTGACTTAGGGGAGGGGTAGGTGGGTAGTTTCCAAGAAACCTGAATTGATCTAAAGTTACAAATATTTCAATACGAGCCAGAGGGGGCTTATAAGCGGATGTTTTTTTGTTTACAGGTGGATGAGGGGAGGGGGTTAGTGTTATAAGCAGATGTTTACAGATTTCTCTTGTCTTCCAGCTCATGGTGTTGCTGCTGCAAGGAAGACAAACGATGATAAACCAGGTGATGTTAAACCTGACCCTGGTGATGATGTTGATGACGTCACTGAGAACGAGGAAGGCGAGTTCCGGAAGAGATACCATTCTCAAGCCACCTTCTCTGCTGTCATTGGACTAAGCTGTGGGGCCCTGGTTATCATGGTGATCATTGTTGTTGCCATGGCAATGCGTCGTAGTCGCCCCAGGAATAACACCAAGACGGTACTTGTAGACGGAGATGACGACAACACCACAGAGAAAAGTCACCTTGTTAACATGCAGGAGAATGGCTATGAAAACCCCACTTACCGGTTTTATGACTACTAAGTAACATTTTATGGCAGTAAAACAGTATTGCCTAAGACAACCATCAATACCCTGCACTAACGTCTTGTAGAATTGGTTTTAGCACTGAAAGTTCTCTGTAGCCCAGCGCTATACAACAATGCGCGGAATTATTTGGTGATTTGTGCAGGGTATTTTCCGGATCTCTTTGAGAATCTCTGATTGTATTTAAGCTCTATTTTGGTAGTAGGTGCAAAAGCGTTCTCAAATGCGCAACCGCAGAAAGGCAGCTTTTTATAGTCCTTATCATACTGTGGATTATTTGGCAAGAGAGTTAAGCAGTGGAACAACACTTTCTCGGTAAAACAAAATTTGATTCACAAATGACAAGTGAAGCATGAGAGCTCGGTTTCTTCGTTGCCTGAATTGTTGTCTTCGTTTTTTCTTTTCTTTGACGTTCACTTCTGTTTATACCGGTAATCAGTAAGAATTTTATATCTATTTCTCAATCCTTACGTAAAGGAAAGCAAACTTGAGAAAGGTATCATTGTAATTTTTCTACTGTTAAACTCTCTTGTTAACTTATAGATTTTATAACTTAGGAATCAGGGGTCAAACAATAATAGTTAGAACTTAAAATATTTAACTCCAGCACTTTCTTTGGACACATAACAGTATTTATTGGGCGCGGAGCCATAACAATTGTAAGGTTTGACCGAGTAAAGTACAACGTCTATGTAAACAGTTCTTTCCATGGCACTGTGATCATTCTGAACTGTTCTTACGCCCAGTCTTCGCCCTTCAGTTCCGCACTTACTTCGAGGAAGTGAGTTGAGAAAGCTTGCCCTCCACGCAGACAATCTTAGGGGCCTTGTCACGTGTTCATTCCCTAAGAACGTTCGTGAGGGAGGAACGCCTGATGAAGCCGTAAGAATATTTGCGTGGAAGGTAATTGAGAGGGAAAGACTTCTTTTTCTCTCGGCGTGGATTGCAAGATTTTTCTCGACCTGTTCTTGTTGGCTTTGAAATTATGTCAGGACAAACCAGTAGCCTCACAGGAGCGCCATAAGGCCAGCTTGCATGCTCGCAAATTTGAGGGTATAAGGGGACAGGTGTTCAGTCCAGTTGAATTATCTTCGGAGAGGAATAAAGTCATTTCTCACGCCAGTTCGGTGTGCGTAAGATAGTTATCGTCAAGTTTGGCCCTTGTAAACCAAGAAACGCCCATGATTTCGAAGCAGTTGACCTGGCGTGATAATTCTGGTGTGTGATCGGAAACTCCGAGGAATATCTCCAAACTTTATAAAAGTTATGTGTACACGATTCAACTTAATCGCATGCGGTGTGCCTAGGATGAACCTTCAACCTGAACAGTAAATGTTAGATTAAACCTTCAATCTCAAATCAGTCGTAGAATTCATTTAATCGCTACGATTTGTGTCCTTGCCTTATGGAAACAAAATTTGCCTTAACTTTGTTCTGGAGTATTCTTGAATTAAAGTTAGCGGTACACTCTGCCTCACCGAGTGTTGGACGAGATTACTGACCTCAGTACTGTAATTTAAAGACTATGGGTTGACTTGGGCTCCCCGTGGGAACAGTAAAGAGAAATATCAAGCATATCAACCGATGATCATGGATTATAACCCCGAGGTAAACTGTTACAAGATGTGTAGTTCTAGACACAGTAAGCATTTTAATGGAGCCTTGTAATGTAGAATACTGGTATTTGGCTATTAAATATAACATTTTAGTACCTGAAATCTCGCTCTCGTGTTTTTTTTTTTCTGAAACGCCCTTTTACAGGGTTTTCATTAAGAATTCTAGTAGCAGGGGAAAGGTGTAACGTTACAGGAGAATATTTTGAAAGAGGTCTACATCTGCATAAAAAATAGTCATACGCTATTAATCGTTAGCCGGAGAATTCAGCGTAGTAAACGGAGAATTCTCCGATCTCCGATGCCAAATGAACACCCTGTTTTAGTATCCTGGCTTTCTCTCATGTTCCCTCCTGAACGGGAGGACAGTGACCTTAGTTACGCAAGATTTCACTCTAACAAGAGCCGTAGCTCCATTCCACGGACCTTAAGATCCGAGGACTGCGACGGTAGCGAAACGTCGCTGAAAAAGTAAATTCGCGTTCTTTCAATCTTCATTGCGATTTAATACTCCATGTCACTGACTTTGTCAAATGTTGGTGAACCCTCCTAAAGTTGAATTCCTAAGAACCATATCCAAGTTCAGAAATAGAGAAGAAATTTCGTCGTCGGTTGTGTACCTCCTCTGTGAAACGTAAAATTAGGCATTTTCACGTCATAGTCGTGCAGTGACGGTAAAGAAATGTACGTACAAAAAAGAGTAATGCACGTGAAAAATTGTTGTTTTGGATATTAAACCTATCGCTTTTTGACGTCCTCGTTGCCGTCGCCGTCGTGGGATCTTAAAACTTATTCGGGTCTTTACATGAGAAAGGAACTTACTTGCACTGCTTAGTGTTCAGGAGCCTGTTAGCCCGCGAATACAGCCGTCGCTCCTCTCCACTGTTCCATCATAAAAGTAGGTTCCTTATTATGATAGGGTTAGACGGAAGCAGTTAAGCGTGCTCGGCCTCCTTATTTTCAGTAAGGCGGGTTATGTTTCTTCTTTCCCGCGCGAGTACTATCACGTGTACAAATCGGATTTGACCAGATCTCGCAAACGCCTTCGTCAACAGGAGATATGGGTAGGAGACTATTTCGAAGGTACTACAGTCGACTCCCGGTGACTCGAACCCTCTATAACTAGAACCTCTCGCTAACTGAAAGCAATTTTCATTTCCCTTCAGATCATTTACTACAGTCGACTCTTGATAAATCGAACCCTCGCTAACTCGAACCTCGCGCTAACTCGAACCAAAATCGATTTCCCTGGATTTCCGTCATAAATTCACTGTAATTTTACCCTCGGTAACTCGAACCCTCGATAACTCGAACTCCCGCTAACTCGAACCAATTTTCGTTTCCCCTTAGGTCATTTTCTATATAATTTTACCCTCGATAACTCGAACCATGTTTTGAGCCTTTAAAAAGTCGGGAAAAAAGCCGTCTACTGGCGTCCGAAACATTGAATTTCGGATTTCCTATTGACGTGTTGTAGGAGTATAGTTTACTAGTGGAGGGTGATGTTGATTGTCACAGGCTATCGTGAAGCAGCTTTTCTTCTTAAAACAGTAAAACGCATGCTCTGTTTAGGCTATGTTTTGTTACGCTGCGTTCTGATTTATAATCTAGAAGTATCTTTTAATTTTCGCTTGTTATTTCTACAATTAAATATGATTAAAATGTTCACTGTGCAGTAAAAACTGTTTTTTACCTTACTCTCGGCTATTTTCTTCCGGATCACGATAACTCGAACTCCCGATAACTCGAACCTTTGTACGATTTCCCTTGAAGGTTCGAGTTATCGGGAGTCGACTGTTTATAATTTTACCCTCGATAACTCGAACTCCCGATAACTCGAACTTTTTTCTATTTCCCTTGAAGGTTCGAATTATCGGGAGTCGACTGTATCCCTTTTGACCATTGACCCTTTCCCCTGTACCCCACCCCAACTTTTACTCAGTCACATTCAACTTTTACAGCGAGATCAAAGGAAAATACCCGTAAGCAAAGAGATAGTGTTCGTATCTGGAGCTGTCAGCTTATCGGAATGATCCCCGGAAAAGACCACCACGAAGGCAAGGAGAGTAATCCCTCACTTTCACAGGTTCTCGCACCATTCACATTTAACCTATCGTTCCCAGGGTTCTCTTCAACTTGATGCGTTGATAAATCAATGAAAGTATTGCTTATTCTCAAACAGAGGAGGACTAGGTAGGAGACCGTGTATACACCACTTGCACATCTCCGATAAGGCACCGTATTTGCCCCCCCCCCCCCCCCCTTCTCCTGGGTATTACAGCCTTCCTAAGAGAAATTGAAAACAATGCTTATACAAAATTTTTTGGGGGGCAAGTAAGGTGCATTATGGGTGATGTGCAAGTGAATTATGGGATCGAGCCCTATAGAATTCTCAACCAGAAATCTCTAAGTTAAGTACATAGCTCGTACCAATCCCCCTTGATTTGAAACCACAGAGGGATAGACGAGTAGGAGGGAGCCCCGGGAATGAGGTTACAGTCACATTAAACATTGTAAATACAGGAAAACAGTACAGAACCACGGTGTTAAATGACTGTCTCAAACACATTAAGAGCTAGTCGTGGCCAAGTATTAGGACTGATCGGGTGTTGTCAGTTTAGGGGCGCTTAGAAACAAAATAAAGCTCAAAATCATTTTATATGTGGTTTTAAACTATTTTGCAAAACTTTCAATAACAATCTGTCGCGCTAACAGTTTATGTTCCTGGCCTCTGTTAAAAATGATCCTCCCTCCTCGCCACCGTCTTAAAAGAGTGAACTAAACTAAAGCTCTAGGGCTCTTAGAGCGCTTACGATTTGTAAGTCCATTTTCTGTGAAATGGTATTAACTTCTTTCTAGAGTTACAGTTAGAAATGAAAGACTTAAAGAGATCTTGCGATAGCCATTTCTCATTATACCATTTGTTTGTCACTATTCGGTCAAATGAAGTTACAGTTTTTCTCACAGCTTTGAGGACGGAAGCAGTTAGAAATGAAAGAATTAAGAGCTCTTACGATATAGCCTGTTCACAGACCCTCTATTTTCTTTTTAAAGATTGTCGAGCGCGCGTATGATAATAAAAACCACAGGAGATTTATTGACCGAAAGCGATCGTTCTCGCACTGTCGAATTGTCGCCCCTGGACAGGCTATTACGGTAAACCTCTTGCGTATTTTTTTTCATAAAAGTCCCTAAGACATGAAGGGAACAGTTGGCGGAGTAAGTCCTAGTGTTTCGGTGACATATTTTTGTGCCTTGGCTGCTTCGCGAAGGGAAAATGTCTGTGCCAGTTCGGTTTCTGTTCTGACCAAGTCGATCGCTTTGTTAAATAACTCTATTGCTCTGTCCAGGTTACCCCTGTAAGAAAAAGTGTAAAACGAAAAAGGTTAAATAGGTTACATTTTCAAATGCTAGCATTAATAAGGAACGAAGCAGGTATGATTCGAACAAGTCTTTTAGAATCTTCGCAAAAAACTCTCAGTCGCGTTTGCGAGTTTACTGACAAGAAGCATTAGCAGCAGACAAAGTGAGGCTTCCAACAAGACAAAACATTTCGAAAATGGATTGAAAGTTTTCGCTGAAAACACTTTTTAGGAAAGTACTGATCTAGCTAAGCAGTCCTGATTAATAAAAGAATTCTCTTTACGTCTGTTCTGGTGAGTGATCTGACCGTAGACGTGGCTAAATGTAATTTAGGCGAGGTTAAACACGAGAAAACGCTGGCTAGACAGTCCGCTGGCTAGCGGTCTCCATTGTTAATCGTATGTGGGGCGGGCTTAGGGTTTTCTCAGGGGCCCTATATTTTTACAGCGCTCCTTTGGAGGTCAAGTCGTTTTGCACTGATGGGTTTAACCTTCAAATACAGCCGTCTCTCCTCGCTGTTCGCTGCTAGGGACAATTCGGGTTTCCCGCGAAACGTCCCTAGTTGCGAGGAGCGAGGTAGAGGTGGCTTTATTCGCAGGCTAGTGAGGCCAGCTAGTTTCGTTACATGGCAGGCACCCCAAGATTATTTAATACAGCACCTTTGAACTTCAAGCGTGGCTAAGGTTTCGTACGCAAAGTCACACTTCTCGTCGATCTCTAAGGCTTCGTTAACCAATTCAACTGCTTTCTCCACGTCTTGTCGTGATTGTAGCATCAGCATGCTTCAAAGTAAATTATTACAATGTGTTAGAACAAAGCTTGTTTGCAAGTCATTGACCTGCATTCTTAAGTTGAAAACACCTTGCCTCACTTTCTAAACCAATCAGTTTAAGCTGCCGCCATTATTTTAAAAACAGACGGACACATTACACAACCGGTTTGCCGATAACAACCGTAGGCTCATAAATTCCCAGCGTAAAGTCTCAAAAGGGCACGCGTATTCCACTTTAAACGAAACTGGTTTTGAAAACCAGTAAGTTTAGACCACAAATATGATCGGCGGCTAAATGAAAGAACACGTCGGAGGCCGGCAGAGATCTCTCTCCTTTCTCCCAGTTTTTTCTTGCCGTGAGAGTCCTCTGCTGGCAGGGAAACATTGTCCATACCGATCTTCTTATACTCTTTTTGGTAATTTGCAAGGTAATTTGAACGAAAATAGAGGCGTTCACCTCCTCTACATAAAATCAAATACTTTGAAAAAGGTTAAGAAATTGGCTTCACTTTTTTGCCGTACATACTATTAAATCAAGAATTGTTGACCAGTGAAGCAGCTTCCTTTCTTTAACGAGTGTTTCATTCGATATCCAGACACGACGAAATCGCTAAAAAAAACTCCAAACAGGGTTTCTGCTTTTTTCTCCAACCCAATCTTTCCGTCTGGACATCGGATAAAACATTGTTTATAGAAATAATGTAGAAATAATTACTTCTTGGTTAATACATTTTTTTAAACCAGGCAACGTTAAAAAGTCATTTTGATACAAACCCTTTATAGACAAGGTGAACCGGGTTATAGGGTTCAAGCTTTATTGCCGTGTCAAAGTGCTCCTCGGCTTTTGCAAACTGCTGCATATCTTGTAGTACCTGGCATCAATGTAAATCAGAACATTACGATAAATTATGTTTAAATTCGAACGCAAATGTACAGGGTAAAATTAGCTAAACAAACAGATCATCGTTCTACCAGGCCCGGTAGCCTTACTTTTTTATAGGGATTAAGACGCTGTCCACCCATATTGACGGCGCTGAAACGGGCACGAGCTAACCCGTACCCTACAATACAGCAGTGGATATAAAGGTTTTAATTTGAAACTATGCTTAGTGCTCGATCTCAACGATGGGAAACAGAGATCTTAGCCTGTTCCAGGCTTTCAGATTGTAAGACGGTGCAGAGATGTGAGAAGGAAAAACAGCGAGTTGGTCGGGTTGGGGGTGAGAGCCTCCTCTCGGTTACCGGTCGTTTCGATACAAGTTAATTCCCTCAAGATGTACTTAGTTTTACGTACTTGGCTTAAACAACGAAGAATATTCACCCAAAATGTTTTTCTTGTTCAATTGCAAACTTCACCTGAAGTGATCGAAACTTTTGTGCAATTTCACTGCTTGAGTTCGTATCGAAACGACCGGTTTCCATCTGAACGCCTGCAACAGGCTAAAGGGATCTGTAAGGAGTGTGCTAAAAATAGATGTAAACGAATATAGCCGACTTTGGATTTCAGAATCCTTCACAAACCTGTGCAAAAAGACTGTGTGCATCCGCGGAGTCGGGGTACTTCTCCACAGTTTTCTGTAACATTTCTACTGCCCCATGAGCAAGGATTGGAGATTGCTGCAAGGCAGCAGACTTGTAAATGCAATATGCAAGTTGGATCCTAGCTGGAATGAAAGTGTCATTTAGGGATATGCACTTCTCAAAATCTTCTTTAGCTTGAGTGAGTCTTTCAGACAGGAAGTTGATCTGAAAGAGAAGCAAGAAAAGAGTGAATAAGTGGACAAATGGCTCAAGACAGTGTTATCAAAAAAGAGCACTTTGAGTGTCAGTGTACTTAGCAGCAAAGTACTAATTGGGGACACTATTTTTACGTCTCTGGACCACCATTTTCTGTGGTCATTCGAGCCACAGTGCATTACAGTGCAAAGGGAGTAACTTCATTTCTCGACTATTTTAAGACCCTGAGTATTGGTCTGGTCCTGAGGATTGAACCCACCACCTCCCGCTCTGCAGTCAAGTGCTTTACTGGCTGAGCTTATCCTGCCGCAGTTAGGAAATGATTCTTCCCATATTTTCTGTAAAACAAGCCTGTATTTAGTAAACACACCTGAATTAAGGGGGTTTGACTGTAATACAGACACCTCTGTAATGCAGACACTTGTCTCTGTCCCTTTGGTATCTGTATTAAAGAGGTTTGACTGTAATACAGACACCTCTGTAATGAGGACACTTGGCTCTGTCCCTTTGGTATCTGTATTAATGTGGTTTGACTGTAATACAGACACCTTTGTAATGCAGACACTTGTCTCTGTCCCTTTGGTGTCTGCATTAAAGAGGTTTGACTGTAATACAGACACCTCTGTAATGCAGACACTTGGCTCTGTCCCTTTGGTGTCCGTATTAAGGAGATTTGACTGCAATACAGACACCTCTGTAATGCAGACACTTGGCTCTGTCCATTTGGTATCTGTATTAAAGAGGTTTGACTGTAATACAGACACCTCTGTAATGCAGACACTTGGCTCTGTCCCTTTGGTATCTGTATTAAAGAGGTCTGACAGTAATACAGACACCTCTGTGGTGCAGACACTTGTCTCTGTCTCTTTGGTATCTGTATTAAAGAGATTTGACTGTAATACAGACACCTCTGTAATGCAGACACTTGGCTCTGTCTCTTTGGTATCTGTATTAAGGAGGTTTGACTGTAATATAGACACCTCTGACAGACACTTGGCTCTGTCTCTTTGGTGTCTGTATTAAAGAGGTTTTACTGTAATACAGACACCTAGTTCCTTTGGAGTCCATATTAAAAGGGTTTAACCATGCAACATAATTCATTATTTGTGAAAGGTGTGTGTTTTCAAAAAATGCTGAAATAGCACTAACCTGTCCCCTATGGTGATAAATATCTGAATTATCAGGATCAAGTTCTATTGCCTTATCAAAATCTTTGACACACTCCTGTACATTTTCGGCTTGTAGCTGCATACTTCCACGTTTGATCAGGCAGTTTACCTTCAACTGAAAGAACAATCACTTGGGAATAAGGGATTTAAATTTAATTTATTCACATGTGATTTAAAGTACCAAAAGAATAAAAATATAAACATATGCAGTTTGTTATGTGGTGGACATTTTGAAATTTAAATACAAGGCCAAATGGTTTAAGTTCTGGATTCAAACATTCTACTGAGGTCTGGAAAGGCTAGGAAATTTGCAACTTTTTTGAAGATCTGGTTGCTTGCCAAAGATTTTGTGGTTCCAGAATACCGGGTATTTGAAACTGGGTAATTGGCAGTTAGGTGTGAATGATTCTTGGCAGAATGCAAGTAAATTAACACAAGGAAGTTGCAAGAGTACCTTGGTCAAGTCTTCCAGACTTTCAGCATCTATAACTTGAGTCAAATCCTGGATTGCTTCATCTATATTGGATATCAGTGTGTACATAGTTCCTCTCAGAGCAAAAGCCCTGAGGTAAAGTGGTCCTGGGCCTTGATAAAATGTGTACATGATAATATTAAGATATGATTCTCAAAGAATTTTGATTTTTTTTTTTTTGCACTCTTCAAAGTGATGAAGAGTAGCACAGTCACTGAAGCAACAAAGGGGTAAAACTAACTTGGTCTCTGAGTGGTGGCCACAAAAATCAAGTATCTGACATTTATGTCAAATACAGCATGTTTTGAATTCCCCATTAAAAGATGTTACAAAGTGCTACATGCGTTAAAGCACAAGTGTTTGCAGATGCAATAGAGATGTGCTTGATGTGATCGGCATAATTATGAGTAGCCTGCCTCCTTAGATTTATTTACTTAGGGTCACCAATTCTTGGAAAGGTCACTGCAACAACGTGTGGTGCCAATTACTACAGGTGCTTAACAGTCCCTCCCCCCTTGAGATATAGACCACCACCCTGGGGACTACATTCCTTACTCTTAACGAACAGAAGTTATAATTATGTACAAGGGTTGTGAGACTGGGTGTACAAAGTCTAACTGTTTGCAGATGTCTTTACAAAGGCAGCACGTTCTCCTTAGTTATTTAGAGACCCAAAGCATTGGTTTGGCTGAGGTTTGAACAAGCGGCCTCCCGCTTGGCAGACTGGTGCTTATCCAGTTGAGCTAACTTGGAGATTTCTGAAAATATTATGCTCTTACAATCCTTTGTGTTATCTCTTGTATTAAATGGTTTAACAAGAACACATAGTCCCATGTCTACCTGTCTCAATTTGCTGAGTGCACAAGTCCACTATGTTTTCATATTTCTTTTTTTTCATCTGTTTAACAGCTTCTAGAAAAGGTGAATCCTCAGGCACATCTTCCGTAGAATTCACTTCCAGAGTGTCATCTACAGCAAACCAAGATACATGTAAGAGTCATGTAATTACTCAGTTCTTTCAAACTAACCTTAAAGAGGGGGAAAATAACCCACAACTATTAAAAAACCTAATTATAAACATCACGCAGTAAACTATAAATTGTTAAGTGGGAGAAGTTAGTCATCAAGATGCAAGAAAAAAACTATCAAAAAATTGGTTTCTAATGTGTGATGTGAGCTCCCTGAAACTCTTTCAAGGGATTGGGGGAAGGCCAGGGGGAGGAACAATAATGTTGAATATTAGAAAAATATTGTTAAACTTACCATGACGAAAAGATTCTAAATAAGCTTTGATGTAAGTTGGCGAAGGTAGAGCTGTCCTCCTTCTCTGCAATGATTGAGTAAATGAGGGAAACTTTAACAAAGAAAGCTCAATTTTACAAATTTGGTAGCTGCCAGGTCATTTGAAAATCACTAGGGCAGAAAGTAGACACGTTCAGCAGGCGCGGATCTAGGATAAATTTAAACTTAAACTGACCAATTTCCTAAAGTAGGACCAAAGGTGCACCTTCTAGGGGGGTCCGGGTATGCTCCACCAGGAAATTTTACGGATTTTAACTCTTTAAAGTCCCTTTTCCTGGGCTTCTAAGTCATTCAGACAGGATTATTGGCCCATTCCATTCTCCTCGGATGAAGCCTTGCAAATCGGTGAATTACTTCATGAAGGTGAATTTCCTTGTTGTATTGGAAATGGAGCAAGATTTCAGCTTGGAAAGTTTTTTATTATAAAAAATATATTTTGTTATGAAAAATCTGGCCGATTTCCATATAATGGTGTGGATTGCGCCCGTTTAGAATGCCAACATTTACTTTAGAATCATGATCATTACTGCACTGCTTGCATTATTTTTGACACTAACAAATACATGTATATTCACTCATAACAAGACTTGGTAAACAAAGAATTATTGACTCAACACTATGAATAGTACATTCAAGATTTCATTTCACAAAGTAGCCCATTTTTTATTTCACACTTGCATTATTCTGTTTTGCAAGGAAAAGTTATACTCTACTACATATAAGTTACTAAGACTAAGCACATGTCATGAAGCTTATACCTTACAGTATTCCTGAGCTTTTTCTTTCCCTATTTCCTTCAATACCCTATCTGCTTGCATCATCCAGTTAGGGTTATTGAAACCTTCAATCATACACACAGCTGTGAGATCTGTTGATGGAAATGGAGGAGATGCAGTGACTTAAGATGATCCATAACCATAACAATCGATAACAACAAACATGATAAACTGCTAAAGCTTCAACAAAGGAAATTCCAGGAATGATATCATCAGGCACACTTCCTTAGCATTCTGATTCAGTCAATCGTTGCAAGTCATGGCTCAGGCAGGAAATCATAAAAATTTCCACGCTAAAACATGAGCTAAAAGGCATCCAAATGACCTCAACAAAATTTATAAATGTACCGAAAAACCACACAGGCAAAGTTGAAAAGGTCTAAGATTCTAAAGCTTCATTTCAAGCAATTCCAGAAATGATGACATCAAGAACACTTCCTTATTTGGTCGAATCCTTGTAAGTCTGATGGCTCAAGCAGGAAATCATAACTTTTTTCCAGGCAAAAAGGCATCCAAATTTAAACCAGAAAACATACAGGCATAGCTGCAGTCACGCCACATGCTTCAGGACACCCACACAGACTCAATTTCTGTGGTACTCAGCACAGTATTTTGTTTTGAAGAATTTATTCTTCCTTTATACATGAAGAGCACAGTTAAAGCTCATTGTTTTACCTTGCAAACACTCCTCCTTTCTGTTTAGCTGTTCATAGGCCCGTGCTCTCCTCATGAAGGCTTTGGAATACTTTGTATTGAATTCTATGGCTGAGAAAACAAGGATAATACCACAGGCTTAACATCCTGCTCTGATTCTGGCATGGACTGACAGTGCTTTGTACATATATGTATAAAATTATGGCAGCTTCAGTATTCAATCAATGTAACAATACACAACAAATAAAAAATGTCGGTCAGATAAAACAACATGGTTTGAAATCAAGACTTTCCAAAAGTACCCCATTTGTCTTCTATAAAGTTAAGGTTGGCACTTAACTAACCTTTACTAGCATCTGCGAGGACTTGCTCAAAGTTTTTCTACAATAACAACAGATTATTTAAGTCAGTATACCATTACAAACAGAGCTATCAACAGATTATCCACTTTTCAGTTTTAAAAAGAAAGGCCAGCAGCTTTCAAATATTCAAATCTTTATCACTCTTTATTATTTTGTTATTATATTAAAACATAATGATGACCCTTGCAAAATGTTGCCTTTTTCATAATTTGTAAACAAATGGTATTTGTACTACTTGCCTTACTAGCTGACTTTGATTTACGTTGCATGATTGTCCACAAGTGATTTACCTAAAATGATACCCTGAAATTTGATGTCAGCTTATTCGGCAAAAATGTTTACCTGTTGTTCATAAGCTGCTGCTCTGTTTTGGTAATACATTGCAAGATCAGTCTTGTTTTCTTCTGGACAGAGGCTAATGGCTTCTGTGTAGCATTTAATGGCTTGATCATATTTTTGACCCTTGAAATACTTGTTGCCTTTTAGTTTAACTGCTTGAGCTTGCTCTGCAGGGGACAGCTGTATACAAAGATGAAAAATACCAACAAATATACTCATATTAACCCTTTCACACTTAATAGTGGAAAAAGCCAAAAAAAGTCAAAATTCTTTAAGTAAAATATAAATAATACTAGCAGGGGTTTTAGTAATATTAAAGTAGCCACCAAGTTTGTGTGCAAAAAAGAGGGTGTCTTTTATTCAAATTTTGATTTATCATACATACAATCAACTCTTACAAGCAATAAGCAAAAGGCAATAATTAAAATAAATAATTAATAATAATTATTAATCATTAATTATTTAAACATTCAGTCTGACATCAATATTCTTAAGCATGGTTCTCAAATGCTGCTGATCTGCCTGCAACATAGCAAGCAGTAATGCTTGAGATACCGTATCGACATCAGAACAAAAGTCATCGCCAATCGAGGCTACCCCAGTATTAAATGCCAGCATGCCTGTGAAGTTTACAGAAGGTCAACTTTGCAGGTACATGTATATTGGCATAAGACCATGATGATTTTGTTGGTGGGAGCATATTATTGTTCTTATGTGTTGGAGGTACAGTATCACAGTTGATACACTGGGCAGCTACATATCAGAGGTAGATCAGTGGCGGATGAGAGCAATGAACTGATTGCCACTTTTCTCATTTTATACTTGTATTTACTAAAAAGGCTTGCAGCAACTACAGAATTCACGGCCATATTACAAGGTCTTAAACAGAAGCAGGGCTGTCAACTCTTCCGAATAATCCGGAAGACTCCAGATTTTGGACTGTTTCTCTAGGACTCAAGAGTAGAGTTTGAAATCTCCGGGAAAATTGCTGAAGTTTGCCATTTCTTGTAAACTTGACTTTCTGACAATAAAATTTCAAATACTTTGCATTGTTTTAGCTGTTAACATCAAACTTTTTCTCAAAAACCTCCGGTATGCCATTGTAATATAAGCAATAATGTGATTGGTGGGAAGTAAACCAATCAGGTCAAATGTTACAATGCCAACAACATCTTTTTCACGCATTTTGTGTCATCACAAATTCGTGATGACCGGAGTCAACGAGTATCTTTTTGGCGCAAATGATGTCATGTGTTGAACGTTACGACGTCATCTATCATTCCTTCCCTATCAATTCTTAATATTTTAAAACGTGGGGGGGGGGGGGGTGGTGACAGCCCTGCAGAAGTGGCTCGGTGTTTAATGGCTCAATGGTTCGGTGGATCATCAAGTCGAGACTACCGAGCCCAAGAAAGTATATTTGCCCTGTCTTCTGCAGTTAAGCCTTTTATTCAAAATACGATCAAAAGAAATAAGAGCTGACAACCAAGGAGAATTTGAATCCTCATATCTCACGCACGGGGCTGATCAAGACGATCAATGAGTGGGGATACAAGAGGCTACAAGAGAGAAGGAGGTGTCAGGCTTGCGCTGGTAACGTAAATCACTGGTCACTTTTCTAGTTTAAGGGATAATGTGACAACTTCAATTCAATGTACCTGTTCCTGCTCAGAAGCATCTTCGCTGTCAGGAGTTTTGTTGGTAGACGCATCACTCTGTTTGCTAGTTACGTCATTTTCTGTATCTTCTTGATCCTCCACTGCGCTTTGCGAAGAGTTCCAATAATAAAACGCGCCTAACACACAACCTACGGCAACAGGCACCCCAATTAAGGCTGCGATTTGCCATTTGGTTAAGCCACCACCTGTCTCCTGTGTACTCATAATAAATTAAGCCAAAGAAACTGAATTATACACTTGTTTTTCGCGTTCTCTTTTCCACTACTCAACTGGGAGCCATATTGGAAATTTTTGCGCACGTGTACTGTTCTGCGCATAAATTAGAAACCTATCCGCTGGTACTTTCATGCGGGCTCCTAAATTGCGAGGCTACAAATTGTCAAAGATGGCGACTTCACGGCGACTGAAATTGACTGAATAGAATGTATAATGCTGCTTGATTGAACGCGTTTAAAGACTATTCGGAGTTCTATATGTCTGGAACACGTTTGACACGCAAGGTGACGGTGGAAGGTAGCAAAAAGCTACCTGAAAGTGGTGGTCAAAGTTCAAGTTCGGGTTCCGGGACAAGGAGAAGCGTGTTTGACAGACTCGGCCCTGGAACGAGCGAAGTAAGTATTAGGAATGATTAACATAAAGACTGGCTGTTTATAAGAGTCTTTCAGTGTTCAGGGTTCACTGCTGATCGATAGTTGGTTCTGATCTTGTCCGGCGAAAAATTAAAAAAAGGCAACATTTCTTGCAAGGACCTCAGTGGCCTCGCTTGTTCAAAGGCTGGATAGCGCTATCCACTGGATAAATCTCCATCAGGGATTTAAAATTGTTTTAAAGTAGGTGGCCGACTCTGGAAAAGTAGGTGAATGTGACAATCGAGGGGCTGTAAGGCCCCTGAAGCTAGGGGGATGTAGTAGCCGGCGACATACATTCAAGTAGCTGGCGCAACTCTGGCTTTCCGCCTGCACCACAGATGTAATCTTCAACCTCAGTTATGAATCAAAGTTGGCTCAAAAAGAGGTTTTCAGTAAAAGATTGAAGATTGAATGAAACACTAGGCAAGATTGAAGTGGATTTCTAGATGTATCGGACACGTACATTTGATTTTGGGTTAAGGTAAACGCTTTTCGAACTGGCCAAGCCAGTGTCCATGTCAGCATGGTCCCATAGCTGACTGCAGACCTCTCAACCTCAAAAGACCAAAAACCTGGAGATCAAGGTCAAAAAACCTGGAGATTTGGGGTAAAAAAAATAGGTGTAGGAAACAAAAACAAAAAAAAGGATCGCTAAGAATATGTTTAACAGGATACGAACCTTCCCATTCCATTTTGAACTTTGTCTTCACTCAATGAATATTCATGGTTTCCCGCCATTTTGACAAGAGGAAACGTTTCTTAATGCAACAAACTGGTAACAATAACCTTATTTGCCATTTGTCTTCTAAATATGGTTTTGAGGTCTGTATCTTGTCGACAAGACTGTCAAATACGTAGCCTTAGAACTGTGGATTTCTACAGAATTGGTGCCTGAAAATAATTTTTACAAGGCAAAAATGAAAATATTCAAGGAAATTGTATTCCATCGGCTTGTGAATTTGTTTACCAAGAATCAGATTTTTGTGTCTCATTTTTGTGAGACCAGGAGATTGTCCTCAAAAGCAAGAGACTTGAGAGGTCTCTCCCTTTAATACCTATGAGAAACTGAAAAAAAGGCTCGTCCTCGGTGTAGGAACCTGTTAAACTCACTGGTGACGTAAAACAAAGAAAACAAATAAGTCAGCACAACAGAACTTAGAGAAACAAAAGGTGCAAAAAAAAGAAAAAGTTCACAGGTTTTTAGGCTGAGGTAAACCCAAAAGTAACATTTATGCAAAACTCTGGGTGTGGGGGAGGGGGCAAACAAGGTGTATTATGGCAGATTTGCAAATGACACATCATTATTATTGATGGGTAATGTCAAGATTTTGCTCATAGGTAAATGCATCAATGTTATCAAATTATTATATTGCCTAGTCCTTTCATTGGATCATGATAACAGCTAAAATACAACAAGCTAGATTACCTGATTTTTTTTCTAGTGACATTCTTTAAGAGTAATAAATACATGATTTTAGCCACATGTGTGGCATCATTACCTGCAGTTGCAGATGAGTTAACCAAAGTGACAGGCAAGTTGGTGCATAAATGAATCTAGAAAGCTTCTTTACTCAGACTCTGTGTGCACTTTAAGTATATCTGTCTATTCAAGAATTCTGCCTGGTCCAGAATACTGTAAATGCCAGAATAGTGCCATAAGTATATATTTGATTTTCTTCTTATAGCTTGTATGCAAACCAGATTATCTCCATGCCAAAACCTGCTCTGAATAAGTGTATTTATGCATTCATGAAACAAATGGTTCCAATTTCAGCGTTCAAGACCCAGAGAACCATATCCTCCTGAGAAATGCAGAAACTGGCTGCGAGATGGTAGATGTCAGTTTGGAAGAAACTGCAAATTTCTTCATGGGCCATTTAGTGAACCTAAGCAGAGAACAAAAAGTCTAAGAAGTGTTGTGAGAAGTGATGTTGACAGGTGGGTTTAAAACAACTGCAAATGTGTTCGTTAAATAAAGCCTTTGACTTTTTAGTGTGAAAGAACCAAGGGACATACAATAAATCCTTTTTTAATGCCTTCACTCCTAGGCCAAGTTATGACTGGATGATTTCTCACTAGAACTTTCAAATTTGAGGACAAAATCAAAATCCTATTGTGTTACCATTAATTAATAATTAATCACCTTCCAAAGTACTTTTGCACAATGCTATTGATTTCTTAGGATTTTACAAAAACAAATTTGAATTTTTTTTAAACTTTTACTGTGGCCTTTATTAGGAGTAAAAGGGTTAATATTGTTAAGGATCCCTTACATTTATTTTTCTATACATGAAAAAAATGATCAATATAAAACCTCTTAACCTCCTCCTTGGAGCTAATAAGCAGGCATGAATAATGTAGTTAATGTAATTAGAATGAATTTCCTACATGAAATAAGCTGTTTTGCTGTAAGAATTTGTATTCTAATGTAATGGACCCTTGATGTTCTCTCTTGAAACATTCTTTCTTCGGTTGGGTTATTTTAATAAAGTCTGATAAACTTAGGACATAGTTAAAAATCATCAGTTAGACCTCCAGATCTGTTTCTAAATTAATTATTAAGATAAATGCTTTCTTGTGTTTGCTATATGCTTTGAATTAAACAGAGCTTGTTGGGCAAACTAAAAGTGGCTTAGAAAATACATGTATAATAACTGTTTCAAAAATATTATTTATCAATGGCAACAGAAATCATGGAGATAAAGCATGAGAAAAATTATCAATAATATTATTAACTAGTGTTAATGACAGTCCCAAAGAAGTGTAGTTGTAAATATACTATTGATATGGGCGTGCTTTCCATAAAATATATGCAGACCGGGGGGGGGGGGGGGGGGTACTCGATATATCCCTGAGTAGGGAGGTGCGGCACGGCCCCTCATACCCTGACCCTGTTTAAGACAAAGATCGCTGATTTTCCTACCCTGTTTAAGACAGAATTCCAATTTTTGATACCCTGTTTAAGACATTTATCCTGTTTAAGACAAAAATTGATAAATCGATACCCTGATTAAGACAAAAAATGATAAATTCAATACCCTGTTTAAGACAAAAATCCCGAAAAACATACCCTGGCTGGCCACACGTCCCCATTAAGCCCTTATAAGGGAGTACCCCCCCCCCCCCCCCCGGGATGCAGACTGGCTATGTTCAATTTTATTAATAACTGGCCCTTTGTTTAGTGACAAATCTCCTAGTTAAAAGAAAAAATCGAATACTGTTTGATTAACTTTTCCTTTGACTGTTTTTTTTTTTTATGTTACATGTATTTATTCTGGTGGCCCACACAGATCAGAGGAACGAGGTAAGTTACCCAAAATTATTCAATTTCACCCAGTAGTAAGTTGTAAAATTCACATGGGAATCAATGGGTAAGGTAGAACCAGTCACGGGCATGTGCAGTCACAGTTATCTGTTCACTTTAACCCAAACACACACCTGCATTTATACAAATATAATGTTCTTCCTTCTATTCAGTGCATCTTTTGGTGGGTCAGACTTTTAAGTCTGTGTATGAAATCCTATGATGTGACGATTTTAAATGAATCCTCTTTGGTGTTACTTTCACATGGTACTACTTGTGTTTTAGCATTTGACGAAGTGAAATTTGGAAATTTTGTTAAATTCTAACTTTGGCCACTTTTGGGAGTGAAAGGGTTAAAATATTGGTGCACGTTATGATTTTCAGATGAAGGAGGTCTGGGTGGTCGGACACGGAGTTTGGACAGCTTAGAGCCTGAGGATGAGGAGGAGATTCCAATCAAAAGGAAGAAAAGCAGGCCACTTGAAGAATCAGGGGACCCTGGCAAGAAAAGTGAAAAGCTAAAGCGAAGACAGCATGTTGAGAAACAATCTTCAGAAGGTGCATTGTACATCTTTATACAGAATTTCCTTGCAGCTTCTCTCCGTTTTGAAAGTTAATTTGATAAGCCATTTGTGTCTTCCAGAGTGGCTTTATTGCAGTGCGAGGTCCAAATTTTTTCCTCCTTCCCCTAAAATGGTCGATTTTTACTTTCGTTGTTAACCTGCGAGTTTTCACTGTGGAAATGGAAGACTTCGCCTCCCCCTTTTTGTGGGTATAATGCCAAGGGCGAGGCATTTTAACTAGACTGGTTAAAGGTTTTGATCTAATGTAATGTCGTTTTCTTTAATCAGGCGAAGAGGAGAATGAAGACGAACGTAAAAAACGCAGGAAAAAAGTAAAGAAGCGACATCTGAGTGGGAGTGTTGTCGTTACGAAGTCCCACAGCCCAGAGCAAGAACAGAAAAACTGGGCAGACGACGATTCTGAAGAGGAGAGAAATGAGACTTTAGACTGGGAAGAGAGAGGAGAGCTAGACTTTGAGAGGCAGCTGAATTTAGAAAAGAGAAGGCAAGATCTTCAGCGACAATTAGCGCTTATGGATGAAGAGGAAGCTGCGAGGGAAAAAGCTGAGAGGAAAATCAGAGAACCAAAAAAGGACAGAGAAGAAGAAGCTAAACCCGTCGTTCCCGTCGTGCATAGCAAGCTCCACCCCGAGAAGTCGTCCGTGTCACCTGGGGACGAGTTCTCGCCAGTCTCTTCCCAGTCAACACCAAAGAAAAAGAAAAAGAAGGTAGATGGCGAAGCGAAAAAAGTAAAGACTAAGCGCAAGTTGTCGCCAGCAGAAAAGGAGCTTAAGAAAAAGAAAGGCGTCAAGGCGGTGGCTGAAGGTGTGGAAGCTAACACTGGCGAGGAAAGGACACGAAAAATCACAGAATTGTCGCCTGAACCGTCAAAAAGTAATATCAGTAGAGAACAGCCTGAGTTTGAAGTTGTCGTTGAGGAAAAATCACGAGCAGTCAAAAAGAAGCAGTCAAAGAACAAACCTAAGGTGAATAGCGGTGAAGATGCGTATGAGAGTCCCTCGGATGTCGTACGGCGATCTCAGAGACCGCTGTCTTCTGAGGAAATCCTGCGGGACAAGAGGGCGTTTAGTCCCGAAGAACAGAGGCAACCTGCGGAAAAGTTACGTCGACGGATAGCTCTGTCTTCTCCAGAAACTGCTGATTCCCCAACTTTTCGCTACGCCAGTGAAGAGAGGCGAAGGGTTGCGGATCTCCCCGATGGAAGCCCTCGGAAACCTTTGCATGATGTTCATGGCAACAGACCTCCGGGTGAATCGGACTACAAGGCTAAATCAAAGGGTTATGACAAGCGTTATAGACAAGAGGAATCTCCGGGGGGGACACCGGAGCATGGCCGCCGAGCAGCGGTCAAGGATCAGCGTCATGTCGAGGAAGGACGGGTAGAGAGAAGAAAGGTCATTGTCGAGGAACCGCCACCGCGAAGTCCATCTCCCGAAGATATGCCCCCACGGGGCCCGATTACACCACCGGAAGAGCAGAGAAGGCGGCGAACACCTCCCAGGGAGGATAGAAGAGGACCACGAACTCCCCCTGGTGAGCCTGAATATGATACTGATGTACAGAAACATTTAACGAGTGAACGAGCCCCACCCAGGCGGCGAGGACCCCAAACGCCACCTCACCCTTCCACTCCCCCGGTGCGGGCAAGATCTGAGAAGAAACGTGAAGAGATTTACGAGGGACGGCCCGAGTCCGTACCTTATCGCGAAGATTTGCCGAGGCCTAAAGATCGAGCCGACCGTGACACAAGGTACTCAAGGGCGAGGGGTGAAGAGGTGGCTGATGAGTTGTCCCGAGGTGGCCGAGGACATCCTCCGACAGAGGAAGACTTCCCTAGAGGTCGAGTGCAGGGTGAAGAGCTCGGTCGCGCACGACATCGTGATGACCGTCAAGAAGACTTCCATCAACGCGGGCGCCAGCGGGAAGACAGAGCTGACGATTTTCATCGAACACGGGAAACTGAACCAGAACGAAGCGATGATCACCACCGAAATCGGGTCGACGATCCAAGAGGTGAGGAGTTCCAGCGACGAAAGCCCGAGGGAGATGACGATTATCTTCGTAGAAGGGAAGAACGAGATGAAGGCCATTTTCGCGGACGGAATCGTGAGCTGGAAAAAGACGACGAGCGCCATCGACGAAGAGACGAACGCGGTGATGAGCATCAACGAGGCAGAGGTCGTGACGAGTACGAAGATGAGCTTCAAAGGCCTCGTGGTCGGGATATTCCCAGGCGTCAGTTTGAAGGCGATGACAGGCACTGGGAAGGACGTGGGGAAAGAGATTCTAAAGAAGGACAGTTTATTGATCGGGATAGACGGCGAAATGACATCCCGCGGCAAGATATGCCTGACAAGTAAGTTGAGAGTCCCCAGCAGGTTTTTCGGGATTCGGTGGTCGTTTTATTTGAACGCCCACATCACTGTTCGAAAAGAGTACCCTTTCCTGGGCTGGGTGGGTTATCTGTAAGAAAAGGTCTTAATATAGGGACAACCTCATGATGATTTCCCTTCAGGTGTCGTAATGCCTACCAGTAAACAGTGCATGTATGTGTGTCTGTGTGCAGGCTACATAGCCCCTTGTTTTGTGGGATTACATAGATTCTGTCTTTAAAAACTCTAAGGATGGACTCTCTAAAGCGATGTAGATTTTGCACGTTCCATAAAGAGTTTCCCTAATATACTTATTTCAAATCTTTATCTTTCAGTCGCGCGCGTGAAAGACCTGGCGAAAGACCACGTGACAGAGATGGTCGCCATCCTCCTCCCGGACCTGACTATCACAGACGCACTTCCCCCATCTCCCATGGCCCGCGACGATCTCCTCCGCCACACGGCCCCCCTCGGGGTCCGCATCGTTACATGGAGCGCCGGCGAAGTTTATCCCCAGGCGGTCGCAGAGATGAAGGTTACCGACCGGGACCTCCCAGAGATCAGGGTGGTTATGGTATGGGACGAGAGCCAATGCGTGGAAGAGGTGGATATTCAGCGCCTTTTGATAGCCGTGGTAGACCAATGGACGACGGACGAAGGCGAAATTCACCCCCACCTAGGCAGTACGCGGATAGAGGCAGAGGGGCTCCCCGTGGGAGGGGAGTCAGAGGTAGGTGTGGCCGGATCAATGTGCTGTCACAAGACGCACGTCAAGCGGAAGTGGTGTTTTTTCCATTTTTTGACTGTGACTTTGCCCAAATTTTTGGACAAATCGTCTTTATAATAGTATAGACACTTAGAAATACAAGTTTGGGAGCGTCAAGGCGCTTTAAAACGAAAAAGACCTCACTTCCGGTTGACGTGTGTCGGTCAAAAACCCCTTTGTTTAAGCTCCCTTGAGAAAATCTCTTCCTCCTGAATAAGTTAAAGCAAGGGTTTCCTAGATGTTTTTGTTTCAGTTTTAAAAGCAACTTTCAGGTGGTGCTTTAGTCATCCTAAGAGATAAAGGTTTCTGCTGTTGAGCGTAGTGTGTAGGCCGTTCGCAATCCCCTATTTTTTCGGAAGATCGTCAGGATCAAGCACTTACTAGTACAGGGGGTCATGTTGGTTTTGTATGTAGCGGGTGGGCGTAGGGGGTTTATAGCGGCCGGGGAGAAGGTCTCCTCCCAAACCCTCTCCGCCCCTTAAGTAATTTGACACTCATCCCGCGGAACATTTGAAACCAAGATGGCCACCCGTAACGTAAAGCGCTCGATCTACACGATCTTACAGAAAAACAGGGAACAGTAAACAGACTCATGTAGTGTTTAGCCTGTATAATTGCTCGTATATCATTTACCGTAGGTCTGTGAAATACTGTATTGCTCAAAGGCAGATATAAACGTAGTATATACAATGTAGTGTGACCATCATTCCAAGAGTTTAAAGTCACAGTGCAAGTTCTGTTTTTCTGAACTTCTATTTGTTTGTTCGCTTTAATAAAGTGATTTGTTTGAACAGCGGGCCGGGGCTTCCCCGACAGAATGCGTCCGCCAGGGGACAGGTTCCAAGAACCTCCTCGCGACAGCCGAGCACCGTGGGATCCGGAACGTCGCCGTGAAAGAGAGCATCCACGTGACCGGAGCCGACCACACGATGAATCACGTGATAGAGAAAGACGGCCAAGAAGTGAGCTGTCTCCAGGCCGTGGACCGAGACACTGGGAGGATAAGAGAGGCGGTAGGTTTTTAACAGTCTAGATTATGAACAATTTAAAATGTTCAAATCGTTTTCGCTTGTTTACAAATCTGATTCAAGAACACTGCGAACATTACTAAGAGGTGTTAAAGGGAGAGTCAGCAGAGAGCTTTAGATTCTAAGACGAGGGCGGCTACGAGAACGAGATACTAGCTAGTGTACACGCGTGAACCAGCGTCATTTTGGCGGGAAAACGAGAGAGTCGGCCTCATTCTACTACAGGTTTTAGCGAAAATGTCCTTTACCTACTTATGACTTAATTTTTACTCCCCAATTTCGTAGGGAGCCCAGGACGTGGTAGTAGCCCCCCACGTGACCGGCGAGCGCATGATCAAGAGAAAATACCGCGTGAAGTAGAGGAAGATCGCAGACGTAGATCAGAAAATGAAGAGGACGAGTGGGAATATGAAGAAGATATTGGAGATGACAAAGAAAGAATACCAAAACAAGGAGAAAGGTATGTGAAGTACAGTATTACGGCTGACAACTCACTAAGCCACCTCCCCATGTATTACCCTTGCGTTCCGTTGGCGCGACTCACCTTACCCTGTTACATAGTACCTTTTCGTATAACGTACCCGTTAGAAAAAGGCTACCTGCAGTGAAACAACTTTAAAGGGGAACAACAGACCAGGGGCCCGTTTCTCGAAACTCCCGATAACTTTTCGGGCCCGAAAACCTGTTTTTTGTTTGCATGTTTGCATTCAAGATCAAAGTTTGAATAATTTTGAAAATGATATGATGAAACTATCATTTAACGAAGCAAAATTGGCCGGCTTGTGGGATAGAAACTTTTGATTTCAAAATTTGCCTTCGGACCTGAAAAGTTACCGGGCCTTTCGAGAAACGGGCCCCTGGCCCCAGTTGTTCAAAGGATGGATAACGCTATCCACCAGATAAATCACTATCCACTGGATAGCGCAATTGGTTTCCCTTACACTTATCCCGTTGGACAGTAATTTATCCGGTGGATAACGCTATCCAACTTTTGAACTACTGGGGCCAGTATTTTATTCCGCTAGGGCAAGGTGTTGTAATGAAAGAGTCATCCGCCGGTCTAACATGCTGTGATGCAATATAGGCATTTTCTGGTAACGTGGCGAGTGCTAGAAGTCTGTTAGATTGTGTATTACAGAGCCCACAGTTCAGTCGAACCTGCAAAAGGGGTAGTCTCGCTCGCAGCCGTTTTTGTCTCTTGACGGGGAAATCGTTACGTGGCGAGACAAAAAAGGCCGGGTGGGAGACTAGGGGGAGCTTCTTTACGGATATCCGCTTAATACGTTAATTATGTTGACAATGTGCATTTTAATCACAGAAAACGACCCAGAGAAAATACGTCGTCTGTGTCTACAACGGAGTCGCCAGTAGCTGGGAAACGACGACGAAGTGAAACGCCGGAGACGGAAGAGACAGCGGTTCCGGAAGCAGCTGAAGTAGGAGACAAGAGTGGCGAAGCCCAACCCACCACAGAAACACCAACCAAACAAACTAAGCCCGAAACAGGGACCCCTATCAAAGCAGTTACCAAAATAAAAAAGAAGAAGGCTGGTAAAAAGGAAGGGAAGATCGTCAAATCCGAAGGTGAAGGAAGTGTTGAAAGTCACATGACCCAAGAAACGGTACCGGAAACCGAAGCTCCTATTGAAAGTGAGAGGCAGCTTAAAAGCGAGAAAAAACACAAGAAAGATAAAGGAAAAACCAAGGAGAAGGCGACAAAAAAGAAAAAGAAAAGCTCTACAACATCAGCAGAGGAAACCGATGTAGTGTCTGAGTTACCTGATGAACCGAAGAACGCCCCGGAGGAAGGCGGAGCCGTTCCATCGGAAAAGATCGGAGAGGCGATTCCGCCGTCGGAGGGAGAGACCAATACTAAGTTGGCAAAGAAGCGCAGGCATGGAGATGCTCCTGAAGGAGATGAAAGCAAAGGAAAAGGAAGCGATAAACCGCCCAAGAAAAAGAAAAAGAAAAAACATCAGCCCGAAGTAGTCTTTCAACCGTGGGCAGACCTTGAAGGTGAAGACGAGGACACGAGCTCAGGCAAGTTGGAGAACAGTGATCAAGTGAGTGATAAAGCTGCCCCAATGCAAAAGGATAGAGAAAATGATGGCGAAAAATTGACTGGCGAAAATACAGGCGGCAAACAGGATTCTTCCAAAGTCAAAGAGCAAGTGGCGGTTTTCAGTGATTGGAGCGACGACAGCCCTATCGGGGACGACACTTGGTCGGATATAAACGAGCCGGCGGAAATCGCCGACAACAAGCCGAAAGCCAGCGAGGGTGAACCCACAAAGGTTGGTTCTCCTGTGGAAAATTCGGTGCCTGCCTATGACGATGTTTATGATCCGATAAGCGACGATGAACTTGATGCGATGTTAGGAGACGAAGATGAGGAGGGTGGTGTTGGGATTTCTGGCGCCACAGGTCATGCTAGTGCCCCTATGGCGGTAGAAGACGTGGATTGGAGTGCTTTGGTCACCACCCAAGGCTCAACGGAGAAAACCGGTATGAAAGTTTGCCACCCTTTGCGTCGTGCGTATTATTGTCTAGTTCTTCTGAATATGATTCGAGATCGACGAATGTAAACAGCAATTTGTTTCATAAGTTCATTTCAGGTTCATTTTCATTCCCAACTTTACGTTTCAGCTAACACATGATTCAGTCCACTGGCTGGCTTTGTTTGAGAAATACATATATACCAGCAGTCCACAACCAGGAGCGAGCAACTTCCACGTACTCGTGTCATGAAATTTTCACCGACCAGTATAGTTTTAGAACGATTTTGGCGCGAATTTGGAACATCTTTCAAGTCCCACAAACCAGTCAGCAAAACTACACATTTAGTTTTAATTTCCTTTTTTATATTCTCTGCTTCAAATACGCTCTTAGAGGGAGTGTTCCTTCCATTTTCGGGGGAAAGGTGCCTCAAAGTGTATCTAAAAATAAACCGACGTGTAACATTGGCTTAGTATCAAAGTTGCACGCTTCGGGTTATAGGACCCTGGTAGACACATTACTATGTATCAATGCAGTACATCACACGTTTTGGTACTATGCAGTTTTTCTGTTGTCTCTGGTTTGTAGGAGTTGAACCTGGATCTCACTTAAAACGTTTCACTCCTGGTAGCGTGTTCTCCCGTATTGGAATCTCTTCCTCGCTTGCTGGTCCGCGGCTAACCAAACTAGTACAGAAAGCATGCGCAAAGGCAGCGAACGAAAACCCCACTGGGGCAGAGACAATCGAGCCTACTGACGTCGAGGGCGTGAGGGGGTCTCCAGTTAGCAATAGTATTGGCGCGCTAATGGCAGGTGCTGCTGCAAAAAGGCGGGAAAGACAGTTATTGTTTTCTGACGTTGGACCGTGTAGACGGGCTCTATGCGCCCGCAAGGATCTGGCTATGAGAAAGCGTTTGCGAAGGTTAACTGGAAAGGTACGTTATAAACTTAAAACGCGGAAGTCGACCATTTTTATTAATTCGGGTGCTGTCATGAATAATAGTCCAATGAGGGAAAATAGAAGACTTGAACATTTTTGCCTAGTCATTTTCATTTGTTTCTTATTTTTAATGTTAACTTTTTTGCCCGAGAAGTATGCCGTCTTCATTTATTTAGGATTTAAAATTATTCTTTTTTAGTTTGAGTTTTTAGTTTTTGTTTCTGTGTAGCCAGAAGTTTATATACTTCTCTCTTTTACCTTTTGAATTATTTTGTCGGTAAATATAAGTAAACTGTATTCTTTAAACTATAAATCCAACTTGTCTTACATGATATTTGCTTGATTTTTAGGTCGGCGTTTTCCAGACTCCGCCCTCTGCCCCAGTCGACAATGAACTTTATTTGATGAGCGTGGCCTTGTACAAACACGAACAAACCTCTACAGACTCCTCTAATGGGAAACTTATCCCCTCAAGGGTGGGGTCAGTTCTTGCCACGCTGACTTCATAAGCCTACTATAATATCTTCTTTTGCAATTCCCAATTCCAGAAACTATAAGGGAAATGTGTAGAAGCTTTGGGCGCAACGATTTCTGGGAGCATTTGGGTGGATAAGCGTTACTTGTGATTGGATAGTTGCCTTGAATATCACCGACCAATAGACCTATTCGCCGGCTAACTCAATGTTGTACCCAATTCAAACCCTTTTGAGAATAAAACGTCGTGTTTCAGGAATTTCCATATCATTTAAATGTGAATGCCACATTATAATGCAAATACAATACACAAAGAATCTTTACCCCGGAAGATCTGAATTGGGTACAACACTGAGTTATCCGAATAGGTATATCATAACTAACACTTGTCCACCCAAACCAACCAGAAATCACTGCACCTGAAGCTGGCACCCATTCTCCCTTGAGTTTGTGAAGTGGACAATTAACCTGTAGTATATTTTAAACCATTAAAAGCGTAAGTTAGCTCAAGGATAACTTTGTGGTGACTTTTCTTTGTTTCTTTTTGTCTTTGTTCTCGTGGATTCTGTTTTTATTCAAATCCACCACGATGAATCAACACAGTATCAGGGGATGAAAGAGGACCTGCGTGCTAGTTGATATCAACCCCTCTTACCCGTGACCCAGCCCATAAAAAAAATGACCCCACCATCGGGTTTACGCCCACTAACCACTCTTTTCCAACAGCGGCGCAATCTAAAATGTCAGCTGTCTCCTCCCCCTTTGCTCATGGATCGGGAGAGAAAGATAGCGCGCCGTCAATTCGTCAATACGTCCGACAAGCGTCAAATCAGTGAATTTCTGGACATCAGGGACTTTAAGATCCGAGGACGGCGACGGCAGCGTAAACGACACTGAAAAATTGAATTCGCGTTCTTTCAATCTTCATGACGATTACTCCATGTCACTAACTTTGTCAAATGTAGGTGAACCCTCCTAAAGTTGAATTTCTGAGAACCACAACCAAGTTCAGAAAAAGAGAGGAAATTTCGTCCCCGGTTGTGTACTTCCTCTGTAAAATATGAGATTAGGCATTTTCACGTCGTAGTCGTGCAGTGACGGCAAAGAAATGTACAAAAGAGCGTGATGCACGTGCAAAATTATTGTTTTGGTGATTAAACCTTTTGCTTTTTTGACGTCCTCGTTGCCGTCGCCGTCGTCGGATCTTAAGGTCCTTAAAAGGACTCTAAGCAAATCGCTACGGCGACCTCTACTACGCGGTCGTGGATGCAGAGCCCTGGGGAGAGCAAAGAACAGTGACTATTTGTCGCTCATTTGCTTTCGCTGTTAGTAAAAAGCAGGGAAGACGTAATTACTTGAAAACCAGAAGTGGAGTTCTCCCCTTCTCTCTTTCCGCCGTTTTTTCGCTCACCCTTTTTTTCGCTGCTCGCTCATCAGAACTAGCCGTGAGCTTGACACAGGCTATTAACATGTTACTGAGTCATTAGTCAGCATACGTGTGGGCTCGAGCGGGCTGTTGTAATCATTTTGTAATGACGAAAACACTCTGCAAAATTCAATTAGTCTGGAAAGTATAAGCCGAAAAAAAGTTTGAATGAGGAGCCCAAAAACGGACGTGTTGCAAACCATGAGTGCCTCCCAAGGAACAAGTGCTCTCAGGAGCTCCTGGTGCTCAAAAATTTGTCTAAACAATGGTTCTGTGAAATTTTGTATGGGCTGTCCAGGTACAGCAAGAGACTGCGTTAAAACATTGTTAAATCAGTAGCCCATGACCCCGTGCTTATGAAAGAAAAAACTCTCAGATGACTTTTTTCCTGTCAGCTTGGGTTGCAATTTTGAGCCGTGAGTGGAGTGATCAGCGGATTCACCACATACAGGGTTTTCGCGCGCTAACTTTACTACCGGCTGCATCAAAACAGGACAAACATTTTTGGAAAATAATGCCTAGAAATCAACAGAATGATACAGAAAGGCACAAAGAAGTGAACCAATGGATTTTTATTGCTCCAGGTAAAAAATGCCGCTTTGATACGCACTTAGACGATGCCTTCTTTTCTCTCTAATCGAACATGCATGCAGGTCATACATACAAAGGTTTCGCAAAGTATTGTTCTTATAAACTTAGGAAAGTCGGAGCTAATCTTGACTGCGAGCAGTGTTGCTTTTGCTCGAAAATCTGTGAGCGGTTGCGATATATATGTGAGTATTAATATATCGCACTCGCTGACAGATTTTCGAGCAAAAGAGGGACTGCTCGAAGTCTAATCTACAGTAAGCTTTATCCAGCTTGAGGGTGAAGCCGTAACAGGATTTATTTGGGCAAAATTTTGGTAAGATTTCCGCACAGCCCCATACATTTATTATGCGTAAGCTTATATGTTTGGACTTCAAAAGAGTGCATGAGATTGCTGCATGCATGAAAAATAAATATGTGGAGTAAGCCGAAATTTTACCCTTTGTACAGGCAATCAGGGGCTCCATGCTCCATAACTTTAACTTTAACACACACTCGGAAAAATAAATTAGAACAACCAAAGCTGTGGGCTTAAATGGCGTAAGGAGAAGATTAAAAGATTTGTTTGACTCAATCCAAGCTAAACAGCTTGAAAGCTGTAGCCTCTACAGTACCGTGTACTGTTCCCTCCCCTCCCCTGCTATCCATTTCTTCAAAAGGTCATTGATCCCTTAAGACATAGTTTCTCAGCTGTTATATGATGCAGATACATCAAAATCCCAGGGAGAGGGGAAGAGTCTATTGAGTAACCATGCACAAAATCAGTGGTAGATCCAGTGGGAGGTTCCAGGGGGTCTTGATCTCTCAAAAACCACCCATCAGAACAGGAATTTAATTTAAAAATTTAATGACTGAGTGCATTAAAACTGGTTTTAATATCCCTGATTGGTTGTATGTTCACCAGAAAATAATGCGGAATGGCCAAAAAAGGGTAGTTATCAACAGGCTAAACAATCAATATAGGTTTGGACCCCTCTAATGAAAAATTCCTGGATCTACCCATGAAAATTACATGGGTTTAAGCAAAATCTATGGTGAAACGTTCGTAATACAGCTGCCAAAGCATCTGTATTATAGAGACATTTTGTTTGTTTTATAGATGTACAAGACAACTTATTTTACATTTCTCAATTTCTTGATTTTACAGTTTTTTGTATACTATAATATTTTACAAAAGAAGCCTTTTAATATAACAGTACAATTTAAAAAAATAAGGAAAAAGTAAATAAATGTTAAGGGTTTAAATAAGCCTTAGGAATGGAGGAATAAAGAAAGTTCCCATCTTAAGGACAATGAAACTGTCGATAATAGCAAGATATCTGAAATGAAGAAGATTAACAGTACTGTAATATTCCACTCCCTGTGTAATCCAAGAAAGACTAAGCTTGGAAGCTGTCATGCATAACTAATATAAATTTCAATGATCAAATTTTCTTCCCCAAAGTCTTGCAAAGAGGCTTTTTTTATACTTTTTATCAGTCAGCTTAAGGTGTCTTACATGTTAAGCAGTGTGATATAAACAGTAAATTGGCACATGTTTCATTGTACAGAAAATGCTGTTTGTGCTCCAGAAGGTGAAGATACAGAATCAGTTTTCATAAAGATTCCACATCCAAAAACAGGTGATTAAAGACTAGTTTACCCTTATTGAAGTGTGCAGTTAAACCTTGTGATTTGTTTGCTGAGGTTGTAATTATTTTTTTGGTCTGGTCTGTTTGCCGGCATACTGCCATTAAGTGCTGGAAATTCCATGTTTATATATTATATGTGCTGGTATTTAATCTGAAGAGTACTCCTTGTCTTATTAAATCTTTTGGCTATTCAGTGTGGCACTTAACATGTCTTCAGGGGTGGTGCTTTTAACAAAACTTCTCATTTGCAGTTAACGTAGTAGAACATTATCTTTCTTTCTTTTTCTTTGCTTAGTTTTTATTAATAACTGTAAGAACAGCAAAAAAAACATAAACAAAAATGTAGTTTTGTCAGCATTCAAAATGTAAAAAAACAACAACAACAAAAAGTACTGCATTGTTGCCTGGAGGGTTACTAGTGCATACAATCAGTGTATTTGCAGTGGAAGTTATAAATAGTTTTGCTCCTAATGTAATGCTTCAATAAATGTGACACTCATTTCAGGGAAATCATCTTTCATTTAAATATGAGACTTAATAACTTCGTCTGTTCCTTTTTTAAGGTAAAGAATTGCAGTTTCTTCTATCTCACAGTGGAGATAAGGTCTTTGAAGTACTGCGCTTTAAAGAAAAACCAAGATCATGGTTTGTAGAAGATTCTATCCAGAAAGGCAGGTGCAATTTACCAGAAAACTCACAGTGTAGTCTCAGTGTCTTTAGTTGCAGTTAAATGCCATTCAACTGAGTTGACATAAAAGAGATGCATTGTATTGTCCAAATGCACGAGTGACATTATTATTTTCTTTTTTAGATGGAAGTCTCTATGTCATAACACCTGTAGATCCACTTTTCCTTATTTTGCCATACCTCACCAAATTTTCACAGAAGGTATGATAAGCCTTAAAGCCAGTGCAGCATGCAAAGAAAATCATGGCCGATAGCCCGGGCCTTGTTGATTTTGCTATAGGGCTAGTGATTTTTGTTCTTAACTTGCCCGATGGGCAAGTGCTGTTTTTTGGGGAAAATTTCAAATTACAGAAGGATCGTAATCAATCCTGCTAATCAAAAAGGGTTTGGGGGCTAGCTAAAATGACTTGTGGGCTGGTACATGCCAGCTACAGCTTGCCCAAATGGCAGGCTGTAAAACTGACTTTCTTTGCACCCTGCAGTGACAACTATTTTTGAACGACAAATTTTACAACTCTTGTTCAACAAGAAAATGTGTAACAAAATATATGATCTGACACTGAATGCCGAGAAAGGGCCATTCAATGTTGCTTTTTTCTACAACTTGCAACTTACTGAACAACAACAGCGGCAACAATGTTAAACTGTTTCACATTGGCTTAAATTTCACAGTGTACAGTGGTACACCTTAACTGATCGTTTGAGAGACAAACTAGGCAGGCATCATTATTTTGCAGTTGTGCCATAGTTTTCTGAGTCATCTTCATTAAAATAATTATTTTCTTTTATTTTTGGTATGGTTAATGATAATAAGACTGAAGCAAAGGAAATGAAATTCAAACTCAGAATAAGGTGCAACAAAAGTGCTGTCCAATAGCCTGGGACTGCTAGAGCAAACTGCCGGGTTGCCTTTTTTAATTGTGAGTTGTCCTATGTGGAAGCAGCATTTGCCAAGGTAAAGTACATATGTACATAAATGTTTAGAACAACAAGTGGGGTTGGTAAGCCTGCACAGCTGTTCTGGGCTAGTACTGACTTCAAGACTTCAAGACTTTATTATAAATTTTCTAAACAATATTTTTACAAGAGTCTTGGCACCACAAATAGCTGTACTGTACTTTAAGCAAATAGTACAATAGTACAATAGTACTGTGCTTTAAACAACAGCCTGCCCTAGGTGCAAGTGTTTTTTTTTTTTTCATCATACCCTAACATTGTAAAACTTTGTAAACAACATGCCTACCATATTATACTTTTTTGATGTGATTTTTAGTTTACTACTCTGGAGCAGTTACTTGTTGATGAAAAACATCCATCTATTGGTACACTGACTGGTTGTATATCCCCTGATGAGCTTCTCAATATCTGTGATGTCAAGGGTGATGATGATCTCCAAGTTTACAGGCTCAATAATGACAAGACAATTGCATGGTTAAAGACAAAGGTATACTAAGATGTTGAATTACTAATAGATCACCTGGCAGATCATTGTCTTAACAATAGGGACCTTAAGATCCGATGATGGTGACGGCAATGGGAACGCCACAAAAGCAATAGGTTTAATTAGCAAAACAACAATTTTGCACGCGCATCACGCATTTTTGTCCATTTCTTTGCCGTCACTGCACGACTACGACGTGAAAATGCCTAATTTCACGATGTACAGAGGAAGTACACAAGCGACAACGAAATTTCCCCTCTCTTTCTGAACTTGGATATAGTTCTTAGGAATTCAACTTTAGGAGGGTTTGCCTCCATTTGACAAAGTTAGTGACTTGGAGTAATCGCGATGAAGATTTCGAAAGATTGAAACAACGCGAATTCACTTTTTCAGTGACGTTTTCTCTGCCGTCGCCGTCCTCGGATCTTAAGGTCCCTAATGTCATGCAAGGGAACCCAGCACATGGAAAGTGGCTTTGTTTAAGTCTGAGTGTCACTATATTTTGGAATAGGATGGGAACTGGGATAAAAGAGGTACAGTTTTGACATTTTCACACTTTGACAACATATCATGGTTTTCTCCTTAGTAGCCAGTGCTCAAAATCCCTGCTTCCTGTCCCTTAATTTGTTAAGAGCCCTGAAAGGAAATCAGAAACTAGAATCATAGCAACCAGACACCAGAAACTCTGATGAAGGGTCTATACCCAGATCAGTATAGTGCTTATTGGTTGAAAATTTGCTTCATCCAGTCAGAAGCACTATCCAGATCTGGGTAGTGTAGCATCACTGGCATGGAATCCTGAGACATCATTTCATGGAGGAAACCAGTGATGGCATCACAAAATGGCTGCTGTTTTCTCAGGCTATTAGTACCTGTAATTACGTGAGCCAATCTATGGAGAACAACTTTTCTTGTTATATTTCCATGTCAGGTTGAACAGACTGCTGATAGTGTGCCATCAAGTGGTGTTCATGTATCTAAGGGTTCACAAAGTGCTACGTTTGTGCGAAGCAAAAGACATTCTGATGCATCAAGAGGTACTGTTCATTAATTAATGATGATGGCTGAATATTAAGCTCTTTTGGTTGAGTTTGATTTGCTGGTGCAGGTAATGGTGCAATTGAAGCCACCAGGATTAGGGTTAGGGTTCCAGTGACAGGACCTTTATTAGGTAGAGTAACATAACTGTATTATTTACATAGCGCAAGATACAATATTAAAGCAAAGAGATTTTTAAGCAATGCATGTGAAGTAACTGGAAGTGGACTTTTGTATTCTTAAATAGTGGTTTTGCCCAAATTTTCAGGCAACTTGCCTCTATAACAGTAATAATATTTAGCTATACAAATGTGGTAACATTGGGGTATATTAAAAGGAATAAGGCCTCATCTCTGTTGACATGCCCAGCTCTAAAACACCCTAATGCTTTAGCTTCCTATTCACACCTACATGTACACATCCTCAAATTAAACCCTCCCAGCTATGATGCATTCCTCACAGAACTTGCCAACTTGACATGTACTTACTGACCTTGGTTTTTTTTAACATGGTAAACTTAAGTGACTATGGTGTTACGTGTGCAGAAGCTACCTCTCCTACTCTGCATAAGTGTTAATCCCTAATCATGGTACGAAGCTAATTGTGATATTAGGTTAATTAAAATGAATATTGCAAAGTACAATAAATGGACAAAAATAATAAAGTTTTAAGTATATAATTAAGTATTTGTTATTTTACCCTTTAAGTCCCAACAGTGATGAACATTAATTTTCTCCTAACGATATCCATACATTGGCAAGAGAAAAGTTTATGAGAGTTAATAAAATGCTCACCAAAGAGAAAATGCTTTGATCTTTTATCAAATTCTCTCAACTAATTCTTAAAGGAAATGTATAGAGATCAGTTTGGAGAATTTGTATGTGGATATGGGGGCTTAAAGGGTTAATAATTTTGTTTTCAGGCGACTATGTTAGATATGCCTTTGGCCTAGTGTCTGACTATCTATCTTTGCAATGGAGTGAAAGTCTTAAAGAGTCTTTAAGGTAAGGAAATGTTTACAGACACTGTAAAAGAAGCCGCTGGTTACTTATAGCTTTTACCAGTATTTGTCTTAGTAATGTGATTGATTGATCGACCAGTCAAGTGACATTCTGCAGATTAAAGTGATAGGTTTCAATTTCAGTCGGACCATCAAAAATGAACCTTTCCTGTGACCATCTTTCATTTCTTAACAACTGGCCTGCATAACAGGCGTTTTTTTTGTGTTTTTCAGGTGAACGAAGGCA
>OZ038000.1:3219908-3224908 GCA_964035705.1 Porites rus
TCATTATCCTTTTTCTTTTACCTTACTCGAGCAATATATTGTGGGGGAGTGAGCGTGCCTTGACCTCCAAGAATTAAACCAACACAAAAATTAAATCTAGTTCTCATTTATTTCTTATTTTATGTTGACATCAAATAACCAAAAATTACTCCACATCTAGCAGTTGGTTCTACCAAATTTCTTGTCTGTTTCCCCTGTCCACACATTCCCATTAAGAAAAAGCGTTGTTGATGGTCTTGCATCATTCTGTCAAAAAAGCAGAGTTGAAGTTATCAAACTTCTAAAAACTTCCTTGTAAAAAAAAACTCTTCCGTAAACGACGCGTAAAAAGGTTTCACCCTCGACTAAGTATTTTAAACACATTCACAACTAACTGCAAATACCTAACAAGCAAAGTAATTACACAAGCACAATAGGCCGATTTTCAATCTTTACCAAGCCCGACCACGCCCCAGGGGTGCTTATAATTTTGGTCGGAAGGTTAATGGTTAAGTAATTTTTCGGCGATTCCAAACGAAAATTGAGGACTAAGCCCTTTCATTCCTGTTGGTATGAGTGAAACGGCGATTTCGGGTGTAACGTCACCTGTCAAGCTTCCCTCTTTTTCCTCTATCCACGGACCCGTCTCTTGAAAAGCCCGGTAACTTTTCAGGCCCAAGGGAAAATTTTAAAATCATAACTTGTTGAAAAGCAGCACAAGTCCTGGCTCACAAACCAGTCAATTTAGTTTCGTTAACTGATAGTTTCAGCTTCCCGGGCTCGAAAAGTTAAGGGACTTTTGAGAAACGTTGTATGAATTTAAAAAAGGCATCTTTCAACGGTTGCATGGGTTTTTCAGTGTCAACTTAACCCCCCAAAAATCCGCAAGCACTTAGGGACGAACCATTAGAAAAGTTATGGGGGGGGGGGGGGGGAAGGGAATTTTCGAGCAGAAGGAATTTTTTTTCGTTATCAAATCCCTTGTATCAATTTTTTCAGGCCCTTGCATGAATATTTCTTAGGGTTAATTAGCGTGCAAGAATTTTTTTAAATTAAATTTTCCCTTGCGCGATTTTTTTTTGTACCTCCCCCCCCCCCCCCCCCAATAAGTTTTCTAATGGTCCGTCCCTTAGCAGCAGAGAAAGAACTGAAACCTACTGATACCGGTGTATTCAAAATGTAGAAAAATATACGGTAAGTGAGAAAACAATTTAACGCTTGTTCCTATAAAGAGAGTGAGGAAGAGAGAGGGGGGGGGAACTTGTTTCCAAGTTTAATCTAGGGGGTGGAGGTGAGGAAATTCTATGCCATAGCACTTTGAGATGTGCAATAGCACGTTAACCTAGATAATTAAAACGATAACCATGGATTCGAAACAAGTCCCACTTGCTATAAATCTGTTAACAACACACACCTGAGCAAGCGGATGCCTTGATTGTTTCAATCATATTTTGCAACTGCGAGAAGTCTTTCACCTCAACCGCAGGATTCCCTTCTCCTGCAATTTGCTGAAGAATTTCCTTATTCACGCCACCACCTATTCCAACAGCAACAGTGTTCACGTGTTTCTCCTGTTGAATTTTATAGAAACAACTGCGCTCGTTAGACTTGGCTTTAAATGGGGTCATTTTGAAATTTCAGCGTCGCGGGCAAATCCAATTATCACTGTCAAATATTAACAAAGAAACATTGTTTATTGAAGATCTTTTAAGAAATAGAGTACGAGTAGTCCCCCATTTTTCCTCAGGGATAGTAGAGCGAGCAAAACGCGAGCGCGCGTGAAAATCAACCCACGGCCCCACGCGACTCGGAAAAGGCGACACGCGGCGGGGAGAGAGAAAAGCGCCGCGTGTCGCCTTTTCTCGCATGAGTTGATTCTCACGCGCGCTCGCATTTTGCTCTCTCTACTATCGCTGAGGAAAAATGGGGGACTACTCGTAGTCTATTTAAGAAACATCAGCAGTGAAAAGCATCTCAGTAACAGACCCCTTATCACTTTTGTATTAATTTTTTTTTCATAATTTGCAACGGTCTTTTTTTAAAATGTATGATGATCACCATACGAAAATTCAAGTTGATATAAAAATGCCCAAGTTCATAATGGTTATCACCGCTGTTTGTTTTTTACTTTTGATTAAGCACGTGACATTGTCTTAATGTGATCCCACCGAATTTTATTCGTTAGATTAAGACAAATAGCCATTTCGATTCTGAGTCCTAAAAACTCTCGCTTTCAAAACGAGGCTAAGTGGAAAACGTTTGTTGTGAAAATGAGTTTATTTGCATGAGAAAAAAGAGTCATTTTCGTACTTAGCCTCGCTTTGAAACAGAGGCTTGAGGCAACATTGGTATGACATCATCGGCGTTAATGAATTCCACGGCACACTAGTGAGATTCCACTTCAAAACACGGCCTAACCGTTACATCCTGAACTTCTAACAAATCAGGAAAAATTCCAAAAACTTTTCCTTTCATCGTCTAATGAGCTCATTTGAATTATGATGACGAAAAGTACGCAATATCATAAAACACCAACCTTTAAATCTTTTGAGACCCTCTCCGCAAACTCTTTAAACTCCTTTTGGCTCAGCTTAGTCGGCTTCCCATCAGTTAATACAATCATGACATTTGGTTTATCTGGTCTATCTCCTCCTTTCTTGCTGAACAACTCATCCCTCGCCATTTGTAAAGCAAGGTCAGTCCGGGTTTGGTATTCCAACTTAAGAGGCTCGTCGGCGATTCTCTTTAACAGGGCTTCTCTGTCATGAAACTCGGCTCGTGCAAAGTTAAATTCCATTATCGCCTTGTTGTGAAACGTAATCAAACCGAAGTGGTCAGCGGCTGGCGCAGGATTGAACTTTGTAATGAGGTTTTTCAAGAACTCGATGACGATTTTTAGATTTTTTATCTTTACACTCTTTGATTTATCCAGAACGATCCCAATATCGAGTCCTGCTATACACGGCGGTGCTGTGTAAGAAAGAAAATTTTAACAAAGCAAGAATCATTATTACTATTTCTTCCAAAAAAGGAGAAAAAGTCTCAGTTGGTAAAAACCAAGAAATAAGAAAATTCCTGATTTCACCCGCAAGTAATTCATGTCTTAACGTTTTCTACAAAAACGAATTTGCTCATTCTCCGGCTTAAAAATGTACCTGCATTGCATTCTTAAGAACCATGTTCATAAACTCAACGGAAAAGACTTAGATTTTCTTAATTGGGTAAACAAAAATATTGTTTGAAGTTACCATAACTTTCAAAAGGGGGCCGATTTAGTGAGCGAAGGGTTGATTAACTCCTTCAAACGATGTTTATAATCATTATCATTACATTATTATTAGCATCATTTATTTTTTTATTTATTAAGATTGCTTATTCTTAAAAAGAAGAATAAACTCACGACATTCTTGCGTGCTACACTCTTGTGTCTTCATAGCTGGTCCCAGTCCACTGCAGTTTTTTCCGCCGTTTGACGGAGGGGGGTTGGTACAGGTTCTTGTTAATATCTGTGTTCCTCCTCCACAGGTAACACTGCATTTTGAAGCTGACCAACCAGTGTAACCGCCGTCAATTGCTTAAAAAAAAATGAGAAATAGAATAACTGCAAAATGCGGAAAAAGCACCTTAAATGAGCAAAAAATTAAAGATAAAACAATTAGGACTCAAACCTCCAAACTTGAACTTGTAAAGTTGGTAGGAATTTGCTGGAGCTTACGTTATTACTATCTTTAAGGTACTTTTAATAGACAAAAACGTACGGCATAAATTCATGTTGCACTCCTCTGTTATTGAGGCGGGGCCCAGTCCACTGCAGTTTTTTCCGCCGTTGGACGGGGGTGGATTGGTACAGGTTCTTGTTAATGTCTTTGTTCCTCCTCCACAGGTAACAGTGCACTTTGAAGCTGACTAATCAGTGTAGCCGCCGTCAATAGCTATATAAGGAGAATTTTAGAAAAAGTTACTTATTATCTTCACAGGTAGCCCAAGCTCAAAAGTGAAATTTTTTTGTCGCGTAAACTTAAAAGGTTTTGAAAAAAGAAATTAGCAATCGCTATAACATTTCCTTGTTCTATATAATATGCATTGCATGTTCTCGGAATTTTTCACCATTTTTGAGAGACTACCCCAGTTGAATAAAGCTTTTTGTTCTCTCTATTGTTTACATTTATGTTTTTTATGAACCTTTGACTTTTTCGCGCAACAAACACGGTCTCAGATAAAGGAAATAACGAGAAAAATAAATTTTTTGAATGAAAAGTATCTATATTTAGGCCTAGGGTAACCGTAATGATTTCGGCATTCAAAAGTCCCACTAAAGTTAGTGTAATTAATTTTAGTGCGGTTTTAACTTTCAAGTTATTGATCAGGATACTATAGATAGAGTTTAGAACTGTTAAAATACAACTTCTCAACAGGCTCCTAAAATTTACTTTTGTTGAAAGAGCTCGCACCTACCACATACGGTGTCCAGGATTTCGTTAAGCTTAGCTAGGAGGCGTCGAAAATTTTTGATGACAATTACAGTACCCTTAGTACCGGCAATAGTAGTCAGGTTTTTTCTGTTGATGTTTCTTCCTATTCCAACAGCTACGATTTTAACACCTTTCCTCTAGAAAAGAAATGATTATAATCAAGTGAAGAAAACTGTCCTCTCTAGGTTTTGATCAGTATTGGGCTCTAACATTTACACAAGACTGAAGAGATTTTTTCCCATTAAAATTGAATTATCAAAACCGTTGCACTGTTTAACAGCCGCTCCGGTCTGGGTTGGGTAGGGGGTGGAGGTAGGGTGGGGGTATGTTAAGTAATTAGTAGTTATTTGGCCTGTCAATAATTATCCATAACGTAATTATTTCTTATTGTCCCAAAGTGAAGCTAAAATGTCACAACATTACAACATTATTTTAATTATGTCCATTGGAAATGACGATTGACCGCTCATTTTGTTTTGATCGATTTCTAAAAATGTTCTTTTGCCATTCATATTAGTACGGGCTCGCCACCTGAAGTCTCAGTCACGT
>OZ038000.1:3227408-3304908 GCA_964035705.1 Porites rus
GGTAACAGAAACGATAGGTTTTTTCCCCATACAAATCCTTATATTTCGAATGTTACGGAACAATGCTGATGTTCGCCAATGCTCATATTTCGAGCTTGCGCTACCTGTGTAGTAACTTGTAGAAAATCATAAAACGGCAAATTAAACTGATCCCCGATTGCTCGAACTCCCCGCTAACTCGAACTAACTCCTATGCATTTGCCTTGGATTTCACCCCAATTTTCAGACATTTTTATTTCATCGAAATTCCTCGCTAACTCGAACTAAATTTCTTTTTCCTTGATTAAAATTGCACTGAAATTTACCGCGATAACTCGAATTCTGGTTCTTGTAACTCCACTCGGATGCCATTTCATTAGCTCTGCCTTGCAGTATAATCAGCAACCCCGCACTAAACTAGCACAAATTTTGATAATTGGTACAAGCATAATCATGTTACCGCTTCTGATGAAATGATCGAGTTAAATTTGCACTGTACTATACACTGAAGTGCTGAAAAATCAGTAACTATTAATTATTTAATAAATTATATTAATAAAAAATCTATACCGCAAATTTGACATGCAATCGACCCCCATAAGGAACAGACCATTAGAAAAGTTATGAGGGGGGGGGGGGGGGAATTTTCGAGCCGCAGGAATTTGTTTTCGTTATCAGTTTCCTTGTATGAATTGTTTTTAGTCCATAGCATGAATATTTTTTAGGATTAATTGGCGTGCATGAATTTTTTTCCATTTAATTTTACCTTGCGCGAACATTTTTTTTGTACTTGCCCCCTACCCCAAACGTTTTCTAATGGTCCGTCCCTAACTCGAACCCCTGCTAACTCGAACTGTGTTTCGTTTCCTTTCAGAGTTATAGTTAACGGGGTCCTACTGTTCAGTATTAACGTTGGGTACATTAGGTTTTACCTCTAGGCCAACCGTAAGTGGCCCGAACGGTGTGAAATCAGGTTCTTTGCATCCAGTCGGTCTTCCGTCCGTAAATATCAACATCACATTTGTGGCTTCAGGTCTGTCACCGCTCGCGCGGGTAAACAATTTATCACGAGCTATTTTCTCCGCTTTGTCGATGCGGGTCCCCCATTTACTTGCAATTTTCTTCAACTTATTGCCTACCAGCGTTTTTAGTGCTTTCTCTTTCTGGTAAGTAGGGTTGTTAAAGGTGTTGTGTAAAGCCGCGTTTGAGTCGAACGTTATGATACCTGTTTTGAACAACAGAACCACTAAAACAAGAAATAATAGTAATAACAATAATAATAACAATAACAATAATGACCGATGATGAGGATGATAATAATAATTATGATAATAAAAGCTTGAAACACTATCCTTGATCGACATCACAGGTACAGGCGTCCCAAACTCACTGGATGAGCGCTTAGTTATTTATAAGGTTCAGATGATGGGAATAATGAAAATTTGAAGAAATGCACCCTAGCTGGAGCTTACGCTGTATTTTGTGTCCTTGTGTCTTTAGCCTGTTCCAATTCGCGCCGCTCCCACGATCTGAACGCCTGAAACAGGCTATTGTGCTTTATTTTTTGAGGCGAGTTGGGCTAGTTTTTCGATATTTCCTTAACCTGTGTGAAAAGGACTTTTAACAAATATTAATTAACAAATTTGAACACTGGATAACCTTGAGGTAGACACCTTCACGCTTAGGACAAAAGAAATTACAACTTAACGATCAGCTGCCTATTCTTTCAAGTTAGTTCATACCAAAATGGTTTCCAGCAGGGGATACTCCTAGTCTGTTCACAATGCTGTAAATGGCATTTCGCAGCCCCCCAAGGTCTGCAGGTTTTAAACTTCTGGACTTATCACCAAGAATGGCAATGTCCAGTTTTCTGCCGCAACAGTCTCCTAAAATATAAAAATGTTTTTCTAATACCCATATTCAAAATGTCAAAAAGTTGTGTTAAGTGTTTACTAAGACACAATTCTTCTGACTGACCTTTCGTTAACTTGAAACCTGAAAAAAGAAATGGCGGAAAAAAAAACGAAAGAAAAATTATTAAATCATGACGGAATTCATGCCCTTGAGGAAAATTCTTTAGAACGGCACTTCACCGTTCGATTTTATCACATGAATACTGAAAAGGGAAAATCAATTAATGTAACTATACCTGGAGCCAGCAAGAGAGCAAGTAGTACCCCAAGGAACATCCTGGCGATAATCATCTCCATCTTCCTCAAGCGACTAGAGATACTAGTACAAGATCAGTTACAGTTTAACTAAATGTAGTTAGCTGTTTTTCATTTATAATACTTATGACAGCCGTGTGGGTTTTTGAAAGACATTACTTTTTCAATTAGATCGTCGAGGTGGCCGATAATGTCTTTAAGCAAACTTATTTACGTGGCCTATCTTCTAATCAAAAAGGTGGTCCCACACAGAATAAATAATATTGTCAAGGTGACCGGCAGCTTGATGAAGTAAAGGAGAACGCCGCCCTCGAATAAACCGACTGCACTCGATTAAGCGCCGCCGCAGATAGAAACAAAATTACCAACGAACATAGCCTTCGTAGGTAGCGGTAATAAACGCTACTCGGTTCAACGTAGCCTGCGTTGCAACCGGCCCACGTACTCGTCTAAACCATTTGTGTGGTCCTCCATACAGAAGCTTTAGAGCGTCTGCTACGCAGGCAAGATTAAACGCTGCATTCTAGTTTAGATAAATGCGGCCTTTATTAGGGGATAAGAAGAAAAATCTAGACAACTACGATTCTATCTTAACAAAAAAGGAGACATTTTAACATCTCAAGTTCTGTTTTTCATATAATAGAGAGATTAAGAGTCACGCTTACGCAACTTGCGGCAAACGTAAATTTGTACCACGTGACTAAATTTTCACCTTAAAGGGACAGTGTCCCGGTTATGCGCACGCGCGAGCGTCATCTGTTTTTTCTTCAAAAGACAATAGAGCTGTCAAATTGACTTTACAAGATTTCCTTCCGGACCGCACCGCCGACGGAGATTTGTTGTTTATATTCTCAGGCAATATTTTAGACTTTCGAAGAAATCTTTCGTCTTTAAAATTTGGCTCGCGGCAGGAAGACTCATCTCGATTTTATCGCTAGCAGGGCCGCCTCGCGACCCGAAAATCTCTTTCCGCTCGCTTTAAAAACAGATTTTCTTAATGTGAAACTCGTGTCAGAGGTCAATTGTTCCAAGTCCAGTAATATCTGCCTGATTTGCTCGCGTTCTAGCCTCAAACGTTGGAAAGACACAAATAAAAATGCAATCTCAACGCTATGAATCATCGCAAAGGTTAGTCAAAAAAAATTGTATTATGACTTCATGGAACTAGTTTCTCTAAACATGTAGCGCCTGTTTGTTTGATTTTGTCGGCCGTAGGGAGATTCATTTAAAAGTTTACTAACGCGTCGTTGCAAAACATTCTGCTTCACGAAGTTCCCCTTCAGAAGATCTCCTCAGTCACATCAATCAGGGGCACCCAACGAGGAAATAGTTCAATACCACTTAACATAGCATTGTTGAACGTATTTTAGTATTTAAACGGTAGATATAGGCATATTTTTATCCCCTAAAAACTTTCCATCTGTTCGGATTTCCTAGCTGAAAGTCTAATGATCCGAAAATTATAGGGGTAAAAACTTACCTTCTCGAAAATTTCAGCTAGGAAAAAGCTCCCGAAAATTCTAGGTGGCCTTTTTTAGGGTCAAAATCCGTTAAAAATGGGTAATTATACCATTTTGTAGATGCTCGAAAATCCTAGGAGAGGCAGGCAAGCAAGAAATTTTACAACAAATGCTCCGAAAATGCTAGATCTCAAATCGTCTTCCGAACAGATATTTTCCCGAAAATTGCGGTTGGGTGCCCCTGATCAATGTCTCAATGGTTTCTTTCGGACAGTCTTTATTGTTGCTGTTTCATTTCTGCGTATTCCTTTCACAATTATCTGAGCTTGTATGGAAGCTAGCAGAAGAAATAAGCCTTCACTCGGCATCAAAGCGCTTCCCATCTTTTGGTCCTCCGGCCAACGGCAATAAAAGTAACGCCAAAAACTCCAGATTTGGCCCAAATCAAAACTTAACAGGAACAATATATCAATGATCTGTAATCCTCAGAAGTTTTAGTGTCGTATTGAACCCGGCCAAGCGCGATGCAAACGGATTTTTCAAGATTCTCTTACTCTCCTCGCGTCTTTTGATTTCGCGACATCCTGTCCAAAAATCAAAGTTTGGTGCATGCGCAGTAACGGGATACTGTTCCTTTAATTGTCGTTTACTGTTCCTTACTTCTACTTGGAAATAAGTAGTTTCCCGCCAGTTTTATCCATAAGAATGGTTCTGTACAGTTTATATCTGCTTATTTTCTATTCTGAGAAATTCTCAGTATGAATCTGACTTATGTCGTTTGTGGTAAACGTAACAGCTCATAATCTCTCTAATATTTACCCTGAGTGATGAAATGAACGCTGCCTTCGAATAAACGCCCGATCGTAAGCGTTGAAAATTTTAGAATGAACAAGGTACGGTACGAAGCCAAACTCACTAAAGAATGAGATATGTTCAGATTGCGGGTTGTAGCAAAAGCCATGTGCTTCATGGGATGATAATGACGATGATCAGGCTGATTACACAGACAAACCACTTTCGCTCAGCGACTATCGAGTAAAATTACTCGAAGACATTAACTATAGCTATTAATATTAGAAGAATTCGCGTGTGGTACATAAATTATATCTGTGCTCTGATTCAAACTTTAAATAGACGTCATTACACGGCGGCGTGAAGATATGAATTTTATTTTCGAGTGGCAAAACAATATTTTACGAACGAGCGCAGCGAGTGAGTAAAATATTGTTTTTTTGCCAAAAAAGACATCGATAAAATAATAGAGGGAATTACCGAAATTACGTCATCGATAAACTCACGTGTGAGATTATGGAAAATAAACCACTCGGGTCCCGGATGTAGTTTTTATGAATTTTACGAGTGGTATATTTTCCAGTAAAACACTCGTGTCTATATAAGAATTAAAATTAAAACATGCCACCATTTCATTTTATGGTTGTTTGCTTATTCGCCGCTCATCCCCTACTGTTAATGGACAGGTATATTGTAGAGTTTGTTTTAACTTGTCAAAATGGTTTCTAATCATTTTGTATCGATAGAAATTCTTGGAGCCCGAAAGAATGTGGTGCCAAAATTTGTGTTCCTTCGCAGTAAGTTCTGCAGTTGTATTTCCTACTGATTGGAACCACAGAATGAAGAAATAAATGCATATAAGGAGATCATCGCAGTTAAAGACGCAACTTCAGGCTTGCCTGGATTCCAACTCGGCTGATCTCTTCGATACTGTTGTAACACTGAAACCTTTAGGGATCCTCCTTTCCCGGGGCCCCTGACTGACTTGCATGCACGCCCCGAAAACGGGCGACCGTGTGCGTTTTGTGTTGGACTTGCTGAGCGGACATCAGTAGTTGTTGAACATGTTAGAATACTCACGTCTCAGGTTGTTCAGTTTTAGCCAGGGTTCTTTCTCTCCAACCCTGGGAACGGGGTTGGCTGCAGTAAAGATGTTAGCTGACTAGATCCCATAATCGGCCAAAACCCCCTTCGGCACCTTATGAAGTTTACACAACCTAGTGTTCCCATGTGTTATCGCTTCGGTTTAGGGTTAAGCAACAATATTGATTAGGGTTAAGCACTGATAATAGTGATTGGGGTTAAGCACTTACTCTCAAAAGTTAGCTTGTATTTATGGTTAGGGTTGTTGCTATATAGCTTCAAATCAATCCAGTACCCGTCAGCAAATCCTCAGTGGCGTAGTGATGTAGGTGATGGACTGCAAACACCACGCTCCAGGTTCGATTCTTAATTTGGCTCTTCTGATTTTTTTTCCCCTTAAAAATTGAAGAGACTTACACTTTCATGAACATTTCCTGAGCAGAAAGGTCAGAAAGCTTAGAAAATCATCTAAAGTAGTAAAATCATCTTCTGTAGCCAGTAGAAGCAGTAAATATACTCCGTTGTGTAAACTTCATAAGGTGACAAAGAGGTTTTTACGTGCGAGCGGGCTCATTTTTGCGAGTTCGGTGAACATTTTTGGCGGCGGAGCCGACATCTCGCAAGGGCGGATTCGCACTTCAAGTGAGCACAATCGCAGGCTAAAGGGGTTTAAGCCGATGGGATCTTATCCTCTGACCCAGGAAAGAAGACCCTTCTGCTCTCCTGTTGCGGGAGGCTTGTCGCGTGCTGTATGTATTTTGCGCGCGGAAATTTCACAGCTGCCCTGACTAATGGTTGTTTTAACGAGGGATTCATAAACTTTTTATACAAGTGATAGTCACTTTGTTTAAAGGTTTTGACATTTCCATGGCTATGAGTACAGATAATCTCGGCAAAACGCCGCTTTGCGGCCGCACGAAAATGTTGGCTAGCCTGTTTAACAGCACACTGCCGCAATAAGAGGTCAGTTGATAGTCATCCAGAACGTAATAGAACTTTATTGTAAGGTTGACAACTTTACACAGCTTACATCTATGTAATAAACTGTCTAATGAATAGAATTATACCAAAACTAATCTAAAGATGTATAAAATTTCTTTAATAACCAATAAAGACATCATAATTATCCTCTCGTGGAACAATTTATAATAACTAGAAAAATCTTCCATGCATGTCTTCGTTACTATTGATAAGATATTGTAACAATAAATGCCGTTTTAAAGCTACCTCTATTGAAGTTAGATTTACTCTTTTATGTTGCTTGTTGGTAGCGAGTTTTAAATACGCTTTGCTGTACTGTAAAAGAACAACTTCTTTCGCGCGTCTTCACGGTTAAAAGCACGGATGTGTTAAGTTCACGTTTCATGTAAGCTGCGTCTGCTATTTTTGCTGGCGTTCGTTTTAAAACATGTTTGACACTGTGATGGACATCGCAGTTACAACTTCGATTTGATGCACATTTACTTTAGATTTAATGCAAATTTACAAGTTACAGCTTCGATTTGATGCACATTTGCTTTAGTTTTTCAGTTTTGAGATCCTATAAGGATCAGGTTTGAAAAAGTCTTTAAATATATCCATTAATAATAGAACCAAAATTTGGCACCGAATTTGTTACGTCATTTTTCCTGTATTAAAGTGTCCAGATCTGATAACATTTCAAGAAAATAAAATCTGGGTAAATTCATAAAAAAAATTAGGGAAAAAGGCTTAGCCTGCGTAGCTGGGGGAATTGATATTTAGCCTGCGTTGCAGCCGGCACACGCATCGTCTAGACTATTATAAAGTTTAGAGTGTCGTCTGCGGCCCAGACCATTAAGTTTATGCCCGTGAGAGTTTTTGCGGCGAAGGCGCGTAGAAAATTCAAAGCCTCTCCTCTCCATTTTCCGCACGGCTTCACAACTCCTCTGCCAATCCTTCTGCAAACAACATTTGATGTGGAACGCCCGTGCACTTGGTCACTTGTAGGACTGCTTGCGCATGCCATCGCTCATAGCGCCACCTTATATTCCCTTTGATACACATATATTATGCTTATATCTTTATGTATTTACGGCTTTTTAAAGAAGATTTTTTTTTCTCTTTTAACTTCCTGGTGCGGCACCTCGAATGGGTCCTTTGGTCCCGTACGTGTTTGCCCGTTTGGGTATCAATGTCTTTTTTTTTTTTTATCTTTTATCTTTCCTTTGTAAACGTTTTAATGTAATTCTGTATACGCAAACCCAATAAAGCTGTTAAAAGAAGAAAAAAAAGCCTCGCTCGCGCCAACGATCCCGCCGTCTACGCAGGCGATAAAACGCTAAATGAAATGTGAATTTCTCGCCCTTAGTTCTGCTACTAAAAATATCTTTATGGATTACCAGGTAAGGAGCACGAGCTAGTTGGATACTTCCTAGCCTGTGTACAGCCACTCCCTTCCCTCCCTGATTTTGTGAGGGGAGGCGGGCTGTACATAAATCTTGTTAAAGAATTCATACATTTAGGTAGCCTGCGCCAGTCTCTCGGTTAGTGAAAACGAGCCAAAAAAGCGGGCGAAAGAAAATGGGTGGGAGGAGAGAAGGCACCCGTCCCTCCCCAGTCCTCAACGCAGTTTTCTCGCACGATCAGATTTTCCAGTATCTTGGAGCCTGGAACCGGCTAACATGTAGGCAAGCTGCCTCTCTAAGAAATTAGGGGTCATCGGGATCCACGTTGGAAAATAAGAAAGTTGTGATGGAATTTGAAAGTTCAGTCTCTCCATCTATCTGATGAGTATTTTTGGAGCTTGTTGAAGTCAGTTTTATTGAAAAAGTAGGGTGGTTAGTTCTTGAAGATTTGTTGGTTAGAAGTTCCGATAAATAAAGTTTGCATTTTCCACTATGTAGCCTTGATAAACCTCAAGGCAATTGACTATGAAAGTCTTAATTAACCAAATTATTTAATATACAACAAAGTGAAGCATTAACCTGTAAACAGGCACAGTTCCCCGCTCGACCAAAGACCTGTGAACAGGCTACCTATATATATGAACTTTCAAAATCAGTTTCTCTTCAGTTAAGTCTTTAGTTAAACGGAAGACGTCGCCTCAATATCTCGTGTATTTAAAGGGAAATAATCTCGTGGATCTTTTTGAGAATCAGCTTCGTTCTATGTCTTGTCATGCCGAACCCATGGGTCTTTTGGGCACCCAGTTGTAACCCGCGGGTACTTCTCTTCGAATTCGTCACACTTTTTATGGTAATCCCAGTTGGCGTCGTTTGACCGGCCAACAAACAGATCTTCAACAAACTTTTTACCTGTCTGCTCAGGAATACCTTCAGGATAAATTGTAATTTCCTCCTCTTTGCCAATAAAACGACCTGTGATGCCTTTTTCCTTGTCCTTTTCGGCGTTGTCGTTTTGCTCACCTTCCTCTTTATTTCCTGTCAACCAGCGCCATGCTCTCTTCCGAAAGCTTATCTTAACTTGTTTCCCATCAGTCTCGTCTTTTGTCTTATCTTTCCTGCGATTTCCCTCGGTGTCATTGGAAAGAACAGATATAGCCGTCGCACTTGCTCCAGCCGAGTCACTAACAACGGGTGCTGATTTAATCACGGGTTTTGAACTGGTGGCAATAGGAGTACCTGTCCCGCTTAAAGACGGAGCGGAGGCGGAACGTTGCGCCGCGGTACCGGCTTTATTTGGTCCGGTTTCAACGTCATCGTGCTCATTAGGATGTTCTATAAAATCACGGAAGGTCAACATCGCCGCTACTGCTTCTCGCCGATCAAGGGTGTATTGGTCTAAAGAGAATAAAATAATGAAAAAAAAAAAAATCAATGATCATAACGTGTACATGAACCTACTTACACGACAAGGCTGCGAGAATTCTCTTACTTCCTTAATCTCCCCTCCTTTTACCATTTATTTGCATAATTTTACTTCTTCGCTCCCCGCGCCTGGCTCTGAGAAAAGGACGACTCGTGACCGCTCGCGTTATGACATTACGCAAAGAGAATGGGAATAAAAATGGCCTTAATTATTAAGTGTAATAAATTGACAACTCGTGATCATCATAGTTTGCCTAACAACCAAGAAAAGTAGTTACTATTAAAAATCAGCCCTTTTGGCAATCAGTGAATCATAGGGCGCCACTTTCCGTCAACCCGGTCCAATTTAACATAGGATGTTCTACTGCTGTTCTCTATGGGCGCTGGTGGTAGGCAAACCCACGCACGTAAGTGAAGGTCATTCGATGACGCAAGCTGGGGGGGGGGGGTGGGGGGCGCTTGGGAGGAGTGGCAACCAATTGTAACAGCCACTCTGACTTACGAAGTTACATTAATGCCACAAAAAACCTTGTAATCAGTTTACAACAAGAGAGAATGAAGTAAATGTTGTTAAGGAAATCTCGGGTGCGATATACGGAGCCTCAGATTTTCGAAAAGTACCTCCCGTAATATTCCCGAAAAAAAAAAAGTCTTATAATTTTTTAACCCAAACGCTCTAGGGATTTATATCACCTTAAAAATTCTAAACTGTACCTTCCCAAAGAATATTGTCCTTAAAGTAACACTTCTTTATAGTCATTATTACAGCGATTCCAAGCACCAAACACAAAAAGGCAATCCAGGCTGAAATATGCGACCAGGCTTTGGCTTTTGCGAATTCCTCTTCCAACTTTTCAATTTCCATGTCGTCAGTAAGATTTCGTTTCTCCATGTCCTGACCAACCATGAAGCACGCGACGTACTTGCCGTCCACAAAAGATGCTATCAGCCAGACAAATGGACCAACAAGGGACTTGCAGATGTTGGGAATAAGACGTAAACAATCAAACTTTCGCTTATAGTATGGTACACAACACCTATCGGTAACCTTCCATACGTCGCCAATTAGTAGAATATTCATGATCAGCACGATGAAAAATGGGGCCACAAGGAACATGACGCCATAACACACGTGATTTTCCAATGGACAATCGAAAAGTTCGGAGCTCAGTAGCTGCTGCAACCCCACCACAACAGCGGAGAAGAGAAGATTTTTTACCGTGATAGTGTTGTCGGACAGCAGGCCAAATAATCCGGGTTTGGATTTGGCGAAGTCCCTAGCCCTGGTGAGCACCTTGGTGAACAGGTCCATGGCAGTATTCTTAACTGGTTGGCGTGCAGTAATCGTCGATCAACCTGAGATAGATACTCAAAAAAAACCTGTTGAATGGAGGTGTAGACATACTTTATTGCCCCCGCAGGGATTCGCCCAGAAGGCGAAATCCTGAGGAAGCACTCCAGTAACTCGCGCGTATGTTAAGGAAAGTACTTACAGTTGAAATATACAGTCATACAGTCAATATAGAAAAAATCTCGATTTGCTTGAATAGGGGCCGCAGGGAATCGGTAAGTAATGGTGACGTTTCTATTGTTTGCGCCCGCAAGTACAAAATGGTTAGGATGACGTAAAGACAGAACATCACCAAGGGACCGCTTAGGTATATATTTTTAGGTAGCTTCTCACTAGCAGAACGACGGACGATTACAGAAATTCGCCGACAATCAAATTCTGTGCTGACTTATTCCCTGCTCACAGATGTCCTTCCGCTATAAAGTTTAAAACAAGACTAGAATGCGCGAGTGTGAATTGATCAAACGTCCTTTTAATTTCTATGGCTTCCTTTCCGGCAAATAAAATGAACTGAATGTAAAAAGCGAAAAATTCAACTTCTAATTAAATATTTTCTTATGGTTTAGAATAAACTATTCTCGAAACTGAGAATGTTTTGATTAAAGCTGTGTAAATCGACCTGAAACTGTGCATGGAACCTTGCGTTTCCTGTATTTATCTCACCTATTGTATGGAATATGTGTGAAAATCTTCCTTATGAATCAGTATATTTCAAAGAGCTACACAACGAGCAAGAATGCTATTGACCGACAATATTCAGAGCGGGGGCAGCTATAGTGTCAACTATTACTAGTGTTTTAAAAATAGTCACCATAAGATTTTCGCGCGAACGTTCGAAACATGCAGTGGCGCACCTTTCCAAGACAAGCGTGTCGTTTATATTTGACCTGTTAATAGAATATTCCTAGAGAATATCCACAATACTTGAACGATAGTTTTGATTTTTTCTTCACATTTTTGTTCAAACTCCGAACAAGGTTTTTTCTCTTGGGTCGATGTTCGCCTTTTCAAGATAATCGGCGCATTGTCCCTAGGTTTATTAAATTAATATTTTTTTCACAGCCGCCTGTTTTTTGACGTTTTAAGTATCTGTTTGGACCCTTTCATATGTTCGACAGGTAAAATACTTCGCCATGACCCGTTTCGTGGACGAATGACAATGATATTTTTAATACCTTACCTTAGATAACCCAGTGCGCCCTTCGGCCCTTACCACCCCCGGTTTGAGACACCCCTTTTGATAGACACTATTAAATTTAGTTCGACGGCCACATACAAATTGAATTGAACAAAGATCCTTAAAAAAATAGCAATTGGATGATAACTCAAAGCTTACTGGTATAAATCAGGGTATAAATGTTTCAATGAAAACCAACTTCGTCAAAATCAACATTTAAGCTACACAAATATCGGTGATGTGATCCCAAGCTTCAGTGATCATGAAAGTCAATGCGAGCACAAAAGCAACGGAATTGTGTTAAAGATGGGTTTCATCATACCATTGAAAACAATTTTTTCGAAGTCTTGGATTTTTTTAATTCGTCAAAGTCTGGTCCAAGTCGACAGTGCTCCCACTTCGTTTCTACCAGAGGCAGCCCAAGCGCACTATGTTTGGGTTCGGGCTTCAGAGGTCATTTGGTCGGAATATACTAGAATTATTAGTGTATTATCTGATGCCAAAGAAATGGAAAAATCTTAAAGATATGAAGTCTTCTGGTTTGTCTATCTGTACTAGTAACCTTCGAGTACTGGACACTATAAAAGACCCTTCTTTTCTAGTGCTCAGTACTCGACGGAAAGAAAGTCAACTAAACGGCGTTTAAACCGGCCGTAGGACACAGAGTGGCTATGAACTAAAGGTAAGAGAGCTTTTTGAATCAATATTTCGAGTGATCATGATTTTTTTTCTTAGCGTTGTAGATTAGAATACATGTGATAAAGTTCGAACAATAAGGGCCCGAATTACATGTAATAATGCAAGAAATCTCGAACTTCGTTATCTTAAAGGCTACTAGTACAGATAGACAAACCAGAAGACTTCTTAAGATTTTTCCATTTATTTGGCATCAGATAATACACTAATAATTCAAGTATATTCCGACCAAATGATCTCTGAAGCCCGAACCCAAACATAGTGTGCTTGGGCTGCCTGTGTTTCTACAGATAAGATCCACCGAGTTTAATTAAGTGACAAAATTATTATACTTAGCCTTGATACATGTATTACATGCAATTCGGCTTCTTACCTCAAACACTTTAGTCCTCTCGAGCACAGACAGGCTTGTTGAAGGAAAGACTCGTTTAACTCTCTTTGTTGAATTTGTAACTCACTAAATTAGTGACTTCTGCTCGTGAGTTGCCCTTTATAGTTGTTTATGTTGATCCATACGTGACTTACCACACGTTAAACCTTGCGACAGACGACAGACTCAATTGTGATGTAAAATATAAATCTAGGTGTAAATGGGTCATGCTGCCAAACATGATTTAATAGACAGCCATAATTTGTTCAATTCATTGTATTTAGTTAATAGTTTTCCAAAATCTCGACAGTCAACAAGCTGGATTATTAATTGTACTTGAATTTTGAGACTGTTGTTGAGTCATATGGTCACGCAACATTATTTAGGTTTGTCCCAAGCCAAGAGAAACCTTATTTCATCTTGTTACTGATTACGTATTATTATGCTTTATATTAAGATGTGGATCCCGGCCATTCTTCAGTGCAATGTCCACCCCACTAGAAAATCGAAATCTGTTGGTGCTGCGTAATAGGGGATATAGTATTCATTCAGTTATGTTATTAGCCGGGCCGGGAAGGCAGGTCTCACGAGATTCAGTGGCACTACCAATTGGGGCGCCAACACTGGTTAATCGCTATATGTTAGGCCGATGCAGAATTGAGAAAGCTTTAATGTTAAAAAATATTACGAGCATGGAGATGAGAAAATATGAGTTATTTAACGAAAACGAGCCCAATGAAATGCTCTTGTCGTGTCATGAAGCATGTTGCTTCTCTCTCTAGCGGAAATGTTTACATTATTTTTTCCGCATGAATGGGGCTCCGTCAAGAGGATATATTTATACTGTTTTAGGTCAAATCTGTGCGTAAGTCATAACTTAGGGCCTTAACCCATACAGAAAATGTTCCTGTAGAGCTATGAAGAAAATATCAAAAACAAATTTCATCAAATAATAATGTTGGCGGATTTTTACAGGCATTACATCAGAATTTGCCCAACTTTCTTAGTTTCAATTGGCCCGATTTCCATCCTTGCCATCCGTTGCAGCACTGGACTGCAGAAAACATTTTCAATGCCTAAATGTATGCTTAAATAACAAAAATGGACGGTTATTTTCAGCATTCAGTGGGTGTGAAGACAAGTTTTATTATTATTATTTTTTTTAATAACAGAAGGCGTGTCACAGCCCCTTTGAACTATTTCGTCGAGCTTCTAAGAAAATTATTATTACATGACCTTGGCTCTTGGTCCCCGACGAGAATCGAAGTCATCCTTTCTCAGAACCGATCGGATGCTATATAGGCGTGACGTGATGCATGCATAGTCTAAGCCGTGTTGTTTCCGCTAGGAAAAATCTAGGTCAAATGTACACTGTTAACCTTGGCTCCTGCTGGGAGCTTTGCTTTAATGTTCCCGTCTTTCCGAGAAACTATTTCAACTGAATGTACAATACGTACTCTAATATTCTCCCCCATCCGTTCAAGTTGTATTAAATTTGTTTATGGTGGAAGCCTAGTAGTTTCGAATCATCTTACAAATGAATTAATCAACTTAGAACAGGAATGAAATACCCAACTGGCAGGAGGCAACCAGTTGGTTATTAACAAGCGTGGCCAAGGATGTGAACTCGGGACGACTGAGACACAAATCCAGGTAGTGGTCAAAGCGAAGATTGCCTGGTTAGCTGCGCGGGAAGTCGGTTCAGACCCCTGCCGGACCATCACTCAGGGTCTTTAAAAAACTGAGAAGAAATGCTACCTTTTGTAATCTTATGACTTCCGCAAACGGTTAGACTTTCTCGTCTTCTGATAAGGATGAAAAACTTGGCGTAGGTCCTGTTTCACAGCACTTCCACTTATCTGGTTCTTGAGGGACGTCAAGACATCACCGTCGACATCACCGTTCGAAAAGAGTAGGGGACGTAGACCCCGGTGGTTTGGCCAACCTTTCCTGGGCTGGGTGGATTATCTTGAATTATCTGTAAGGAGAGATCTTAATATAGGTATACCCTCATCTCCTTCAGCCAAATCAGGTGTTGTGATGGCTAACTGTAAACAGTGTAGACTCAGTGTATGTATATAACATTTTTATGATGATAACTTAGTACGTTATTGGTGTGACCTTGGTGCGTGGAATTTGTCTTCTTTGGTGTCCATTTTGAATTTTGCAGTCAGCTGGTGTATGCGAGGTCTGGAACTAAAACATCTTCGTAGTTGCTCGGGCAAGCGATCGGATCTTTCGAGAGTATTCCGACAGTGTCAAGTCCCCAGACCTCAGATTATTCTTGTTCCCAGGGCCTCGCACCAGCTGACCAAAAAACTCAAAATGGCCGCCAAAGTCTACGCATCGATAAAGTAAGTAATAATATTAATTCAAATTTATACAATCTAATCGGATGTGAACCCGGGACCGCCGGATATAGCGAGTCTGACGCGCAGAGGTCACGCTGCCTCCCAGGAACACATTGTTCCTCTATTTCGCATTAATTTGGAATACTTCAGGGAAAGTGTGGGCGTACGGTAGTTGTTGACATTTCAGTCATCTCACTCGTTTGCTACGCTCATAAATTCGATTTCTAATACAAAAATGAGCGTGTAAATACCGTACAAAGCAATTTCGATGAAGTATTCCATAGTTATTTTTTTGATTACAGCATGTTGCCCAGTATCCGGACACTTCAGTTTAAGATTGCAATAACTTTCCTTTGTTAATCGCAAGAGCTCTGAAATTTGGCCCAGAGAAAATCTATCTAGCCCTTAATATGACGAAAGACAGTTTAACTTTTTTGCCTTTGTTTCCTTCGCGAAATTAATATTTTTGCAGAGCTCCTATGTTGCCCAGTATCCGGACAGCTGGCCCAGTATCCGGACACAACAATAACAACGTAATTGTACATAAATTTCGACAGACAAGCGACTTATAAGCTTCTCTTGCACTTGCAAAGTAGTCTGGCAATCGATTCCAAAAATATAACCTAGCATCGTGAAATAAAACATAACAAATGACTGGGGTATGGTGGGGAACGCGAGCGGCTGTTTTAAAAATGATATAATTCTTACTTCCTTGTCTAGGAACTTTTTCACTGATTTAAGGAAGGCATCCGTGGACATGCGGAAGCCGCAGTTTGCAAGCTCAATTAGCCAATCTGCAAACGACTTTCTTTCTTCATTTTTTATTTTAAAAAAAGCTTGGGGAAGGGACCTCAACCGGACGGTCAAAGGTCACTCTCCTATTTAGTCTGACCTGCAGTGTTGATTTCTTCATGCTCAGTCCCCACAAAAAGCCTGCTTTTCTAGCACTAATTACTCCTTCTTTCACATCTCTCAATCCCTTTGTGACATTTTTCAGACCGTTGCAACCCCATTCTAGCAGTCACAACCGGGGAAAGTATGAGAATTCCAGGTTCAACTCAGACGCTTTCAGTAGTATATAGAAAATGCAGTCACGCGAAACAAGCCGTGCACAGGAAATCGAGTTGCCTCTGAATGAGTGAAGAAAATTTCCATACGGAGTTGAGTAGAATTACATTTTATGACTATATCATATATCCTAAGCTTTAATTATAGTTACTGATATGAAATAAACCTTATTCGGATAATGTACACAGCTAATTCATCGATTCTGTACAGCAAAGAAAAAACTGTCCGGATACTGGGCACATGACATCAAAACTTAGTGAATGTTTCTGGCCTCCGTTATTCCAAACAAATCGAATTTCAAGAAGAATTAATAAATTTTCTGAAAACCTGACTTCCTTAAGAATCTTCACTTTAAAAATAAAACAAATTCTTTGAAAATATCACACACTACCCTCCCTTTTCTGAGCAGCACTAATTTTACTGCGCAGTAAACAGCGTAAATATTAGCCATGAAAAGTTTACTCACCTGAACAGAACGGCGTTTTCTGCGACTGTTTCGCAAGCTTTCAAATCGCCAACACTTTCATCTTAAAGCTGACATGTTCAGCTTTTATTCGAAATACTTCGTTTACCGAGAACTGAAAAGGGTGCCTCAAAAATTGAGTTTTTGTTTCAAGTGTCCGGATACTGGTACCGTCCGGATACTGGGCAACATACTGTACCTCTTATATTACGCCGTTATTTCCGGATTAGGTTAACAGTCCTTCAATCAATGTTAGGCCCGTTTCAAGCTTTGCTGTGCTACACGGCAGTAGCTCGACTTGGTTTCAAACGTCGTGCTACCGCCGTGCCGAACTCAATTCATAAATTATAAATACATCAGAATATACAATGATTTAAAAGTTTGCTAAACCGTTTCTTTATTTTTGTGTTTTATTTTTGAAAACAGCCGTTCCATTCGACTGTCATTGTGTGAATTAAATTCGACGTCTGAAACCAAGTCGTGCTAGTGTCGTGCTGCCGGCAGCCGAGCTACAGTCGAGCCAGCTTAGCACGGCAGTAGCACGACGTTTGAAACAGACCTTAGACCTGATTAGGCTCGATTACTAGCCTCAGTTCGACAAAATGAGCTCGCCCTTATCCCAAGATTGGACTCGGGAGATTATGGAAATCGTGACCATCAATCAATCAGTCCTCATCAACTCTCGTGATGAACACATTGTTTCCTCTCTTGTTGTTGTTTTTATTTGCAAGCTTACTTCAGTGTTTCGATTTTACAATTGCGCCAATTTTTCACGTCATACTCTTCAAAAGCTTTATCATGAAAGAGAATAACGATGTTGAAAACTTCTTCTGAATCTGTTCAAGCCATCGATTGTTGCTCTCAAGTTAAATAAACAATTTGCACTGTACTTAACTCTTGTCCAAAACGTCAAGTTGTATTAATCTGTTCAGGAGTCGCGCTACTTTCCTCCGGGCGTCGATAAAACCCGGGACGTGGAACATTCCGGAACATTCCGGAACATGAAAAAATAAAAATAACTCTCGTGAAAAAAAAAAAACTTAATAAACAAAATAATAATAATAAAATAAATTTTGTAAAAATTAATAATAAAAAAATTACATAAAATAACATAAAAACGAAAAATAAATAAATCAAATAAAGAAAAAGAACCTGGTATCATCTCCGAGTATGAGAGAACAATATTTTGTTGCAATTAATTTGTTGGGTGAGTGAGGGTCCATGCAAATGACAGTAATGAGTGAAAGCTTGCCTCTAGATTCAAAATATATTAAAATTAGGCTTGAGGAGGAGGGTTTTGAAGCTTTCCTCACACAGCCACCTCTTCTATTCGTTTGCTCTGCGGTGTAATCATTTGACGGTTATCCATTTACAGCTTTGCGACCGTAAGAGGAGCTTAAGGGCTCGTGGCTTTGGACTGCAGCGGACATGATTCACATTCGTACTGAATAATTTCAGTGGTAGTGGTAACACAGTGGTAGTTTCTAACTGTTATCAGTTTGCCTGAATTTCAGCCGTCTACCAAGATCGTAAGTGAAGTTTGCGACTCGAGGAGATGGCTGAAATTCAAGCTAGTTCACGGTCCCCTATTTTCTTCCGCCTAGTTGAAGATGGCGATCGCTGCTGTCAAAGTGATTTGAGTATCTCCGTTTTTTGGGTATCCGCGTACCCAAATCACTAGTGATATGGGTATCCCCGTTAAATACCCAAAACACTGATCCTGCTTCTGGTGAGAGCGAAGTTATTTGAGAGAACTTTATTGCAATCTATTTATTTGCTAATTCGAGTGCTTTGCTAATGTGTTTGTTGCTTTGAATTTTATGAGCGTTACTGGATTTAGTGGACACGATTTCATTTTGGAAACAGTAATGCGTAGCTATTCTCGCGCGCGGCGACTAGACTTTCTTGAATTAAATCCTTATGTTTTTTTTTCATGAAAGTTATTTTTATTGTTTTCATGTTCAGGGATGTTCCGGAATGTTCCGTGTTCCTGGTTTTATCGACGCCCCTTTCCTCCGACCTTTATCTTCCAGATACGGTGACACGGCGTTTCTTGACCGTACCTATTACTTCATCTCAGCTTGTCTTGGTACCCTCACTCGCTGAGCGGACTCGTAAGGTTGATTGGCGCTAACTTCAGGACGAACGATTTTTGCTATCTAGTTAAATGAACAATTTAGCCTGCACTTAACGCCTGTCAAAAGCGTCAAGTTCTAAATCTGTTCAGGGATCGCCCTGCTTTCCGGTTTCCTCCAACCTTTACTGATCTTCCAGATATGGTGGCATGGAATTTCTTGACCGTACCAATTACCTCATCTTAGCTTGTCGCCATGGTACCCTCTGAACGGACTCGTAAGGTCGATTGGCGCTGATTTCTGAGGGCCATCGAGTTTTGCTATCAAGTTAACTAAACTATCATTTATCTTGCACCTAATACCTGTCGAAAACGTCAAGTTCTTTTAAAAAAATATTCATGTCATGACTCCTATCGTTTTGAGAATTAATGGCAGTCTGGCTCAGTTGGTCATGGCAGTTCCGAAAGGGGCGTCTGTTTGGAGAACGTTCTGCGTACTGACCGTACTTTTCAAGAGTAGCCCAATCATAGCTTTACTAGGTCCAATTCCTCCTGCCTAAGTGCTAAGAAACAAAATATTTCCGATGACTTGTTGAATGGTGCACAAGTTTAAAGACGAGCTTCTCTAACGGGACATACATTAGCCTGCGTAGTAGGCAGTTTGTTTTGCTCGGAAGAGGAAAAAAATCGCGCTAGACATCCACACCGTCCACCGTCCTGTGGAGTCAAGCGAGAAAGAAAGAGTGGAAAATTCAGCTTGAGCCCTGGGAAGTTTGTTTTACTATGTTACGTTTGTGTTTATTTATTAGAATTTAACTTGTATACTTTCGATGGACCGGCTAAGATTTACGGCTTTTGTCCGGCGGTAACATTTTAAAAACCACGATGAAAAATTATCTGTTTGAACAAAATCGTTTAATTCAAATGTTCTTGATGATTTAAATGCGTATCTTTTTTGAAATAAAGTTTTGTTGAAACAATCTAAGCGCGGGTACTTTCGGCCGGGAAATGTAAATGTTTTTAATACGCAGTCTTGTAGTCAAATGTAAAGAAAATAATCACGACAAATATCTGACACTTCAAACAATTAAACCATTCAATTTCCGGTTTCAAGGTTGAACTGTTTTAGTCTACCATTTTTAAATGTTAGCAGGTTATTTGACTGGTACTAAGATATGCTGCGATATTACCTCGGGCTTCAGTATTTACCATGCTCCTTAGTTGATTTACTTCTTAAACCCCACTTCAGTGAGATACATTTAGCAGTAAGCTGAATAGGCGAGATATTAAGACTGATTTGATTTATTTCTTAAAATTAGGCTGGCGCTTGCTGCAACACCTGCAATTATAAGGCCGAGAGTCTCTTGTAAATGTTGACGATTGAAGAGGAAGGACAAATGATGAAAACAGATTTGCCAGTCCTTTAGAGACTTTTCGTGGACCGATTTGATCAGGAGAACCCGGAAAATTTTCCGTTGTTCAGTTATCACACTTTGCCTGAGACTCAAAGTCCTTCGCTTCTCATTTCCGGTTCCGGTAGTAGGCCCCAGCGCGAAGGTCGAGTTCCCGCTTTCTCGTTCGCTTTTGTCGTAGAAAACATGAAAAAAATCTCCCGCTCGCGCGCGCTTCGCGCTTGTGAAGAAGTTTGAGCTTGGCTTGTGGGCAAGTCTAATCTTGCCGGAAACAAAGCCTCTCAGTCTTTTCGAGGAGGAGGAGGAGAAGACTTGCCCCCTAGAATAGTCGACTCTTTTGAGCGACGAAAGTCCGGAGAAGCCGTCCGTTTCGCTTCTGATCCATAGCACAAACAAAAAAGAAATTTTCAGAAAGTCTAGAGGAGGAGCTATTGAAGGTTTATTAATATTTCCGTAAAATCGTACTTTTAATTAAGCGATCATTTAAGCAGATTCATTCCGCCAAGATTCGATCCATAGTCTTTGCGCCCTGTCAGTGAGATTACTTCAAAACACAAACAAAACGGTGACCGACCTGCAAGGCGCTTGCTCTCCATGCCACCGAAGTCAATAATCATCACTTACTTCATCAATTGCCCTTCCACACGCCTTTTTATGAAACTTGATTGGCACTTAGCCACCCTTAAAACTGATTCTGTTTAACAGTGCGAATACACCAACTATCTTTAGTTTCACTATTGACCCTCTAGACCTTTGCTAATTTCCCGGCTCTGAGAGTAAATGGATAAACTAATCAGAGTTAACGATTAAAGAGGACGGCCAAAGAATGCAACTAAACTGTCCAGAAGAATTGTCGAGTAACGTTTTTATTAAGGAGATTACCGCGGCAGGATTAGCTCAGTCGGTAGAGCGCTTGACTGCAGAGCGGGAGGTCGCGGGTTCGATTCCCGGGGCTGGACCAATACTCAGGGTCTTAAATAACTGAGAAATGAAGGTACTTCCTTTGCCCTGCAGGCGGCTGGACCTTCGCGTGGCTCGGATGACCACGTAAAATGGCGGTCCCGTCTCCATTAGGAGACGTAAAATATAGTGTCCCCAATTAGCACTTTCGGGCTAAATACATTGACACTCAAATAAAGTGCTTTAAGTGCTTAATTTTCTTTTGTTTTGTTGATACACCTTGTCTGAAACAAAGCTCTCCTTCTCGAGGACGAGGAGGAGGTGGTGAAGGAGGAGGAGTAGACTTGCCCACTACTTGTCTTTTTGAGCGACGAAAATTGGGAGAAGCTGTCCGTTTCCCTCCTGATCGATGGCACAACAAAACGGACCTTCAGAAAGTTTAGCGATCAATGAACCAGCTTCATTCAAGCCTCCATCCATGTTTTATTTGCGTCCCATTGAGGTATGATGTCAATGAGATTACTTCAAAACACAAACAAACCGGTGACCGAACAAGGCGCTTGCTCATTACCACGCCTCCGAAGTCAGGTCGTCACTGACTTCATCAATTGCCCCTCCACACGCCTTTTTGTGAAACTTGATTGGCGCTTAGTCACCTATAACACTGCTCCGTAAAACTTGATTATAGAACCTGACCTATTCTGTTTAACAGTGTGAATACACCAATTATTTTAGTTTCAAAATTGACCAACAAAACTTTACGTAATTTCCCGGCTCTGAAAATTGGATAAACTAATGTTAACGGATTGAACAGGACTGACATATAATGAAGCCAGACTTTTCAGTCCTTGAGGGAATTGTCGTGTAGCGATTTGATAAAGAAGAAACCGGAAAATTTTCTTGTACTAGACACATGCACCTCGTCTGAAACAAAGCCTCTCTTTTCGAAGAACGAACGTACACTTTCTCTTTAGACGACCTTTTTCGAGCGACGAAAGTGGACCAGAAACCGTCCGTTTTCCTCCCGATCTACAGATTGAATTTCATGAAGTCTAGAGAAGGAGTAAGGTTTTATTATTAATATTACCGGAAAATCGTATTTTTTTGTTGCAAGGGATCAGTTAAGCAGCTTCATTCAAGATTCGATCCATGTGCGCCCCGTTGAGGTATGATGTCAATGAGATTACTTCAAAACACAAACAAAACCGTGACCGGCAGGCAAGGCGCTTGCTCTCCATGCCACCGAAGTCAACTCGTCTCTTACCTCATCAATTGCCCCTCCACACGCCCTCTGTGAAACTTGATTGGCGCTTAATCACCTATAACACTGCTCTGAAAACCCTGATCAGTACTTGACTGATTCTGTTTAACAGTGCGAATGAACCAACTGTTTTAGTCTCACAATTAACCCACTAGACCTTCCTATAAGTTCCAGGCCTTGAAAATTGGACTAACTAGGACACATTACAGTAAAAGTGCGTGTCACTTAGTGGCGTTGCGTTCTCAGTGGTCAAGAGTGATCAAATAAATGTGATTAGGCATTTCTTCCAGAGGTTATACTAAGTCGGTGTATTTTCCTCAGTGCAACCGACTGGCAACTTCTAAGAGTATTCTACCTGCTATTTTGTTGAAAAATCAACACCTTAAACGGTTCAATGCGCTGAGACGTCCCCTTTGATATTCACCAGAATCCGTTTTTCCCGCCCCGAATAAAAAACGTCAAAGGTGTTCAAGACCCGCGCTTTGATTCACGCTGTTTAGCAGCGAAACGGAACAAATCTAAAACCCCCTTTTTATTTTGCCGGGAAAAAGTAGACTTTGAATGTAGCTTTGAAGTGGCGTTGAAGTGGCTTTGAAGTGTTTTTTTCTTTTTGCTTTAGCGGCGACAAGCCCGTGGATTTCGCCCACATGACGTAATTGTTTTAAGCTGCCGGAATTCTCTCCTTGTGATGTCATGAAAATATAGGAAATTAACCCCTAGATGGTTTCTACTTGTCGCCAGAGCACAACACAAATGTTACTTTTTTGAAATAATCCAATTTGGAATTTTGCAGCGCTTTTTAAATCAAGTTTATATGCGGCTGTCTTTACACTGATTTGGAATGGTTCCACTTCTCGATACTTTGTCGGAGTAATTTTCTCTCTAATCTCCACGTGGTTTTGCTAAAGGAGTTTCTTGCGAAACGAGGATAGCGCGCATCCATGTACTTTTGGGAGTTTTCAAGTTGGCGAAGGGTTGTGTTTCAATGTCCAGTAGATTAGAAAAATCTCGTCATGACCCCGTCTCTGGTTTTAAACGTTTTGGATTATTTGTGCTGACGATTCTCCTGTTACAAGGTACTCGGGCTTAATCGATTTTGCTTGTGTTTCAATTATAATTTTCTGGTAGAACCAAAGGCTTTTTATGGTAAATTTAATCTGAATCCGAGGCCATGACTTCTGTTGGAACCGCAAACGTTGTTTCAGGGATAAAATTTTGTAAGAGTTTTAGCTAGTTTATGTTTACCAAATACTATCTGTTAATCTAATTACGCGTTTGTTTGATTGCGAGAAAGTAGACTGTGATCCGGCCACTTCAAACTTGAGCTTGTTAATTAGCGTTTCAACTTTTCACGTCTTTATCATTGATGACTCTTCTTTAATTATTATAAGCTAATATTAACTCTTTGTCGTTAACACCGTTTCATTACTGTTTACTGGGAGAGAGGTTTTTTTTTTGTAGTGTTTGAGTTATTGGTAGTATATTAGTTGTTTTCAAATATTGAAGATCATCAATTCGTTATGAGTTTCTTTTTATTTTGGCAAGACAAATTTAGAAGGGTGCCTTCTTAAAACAAAGTGTTTCTTCTCAGTGGCGAATTAAAGGTTTGGGTTTTTTTTCTTATATAAATATTTTCCGTTAACAGAAGTCAAGAGAGCAACGAGTGTTCCGGAGCACGCCCTCGGCGCAGGTGAGTGTAAATAATTAACTCTTTCGGAGCTTCTGAACAGGAAATCCCTTTAAATATATAACACGACATGTCAAGATTCTGTTTGGAAGTACTCTTTATCTTAGCCACTGCCGTGCTAAATCAATATAACCAGTTTTGGTGATTTTGCTCTGTTAAGAAATATGATTGTATAAACACTGCTTTGTTTACTCTAACACTACCTGCTGACTCCAGTTAGTTATACCAGGTTCCCATTCATCGGTTGAAGATTTGCTTTTATTTATTTTTTCCTTGTAATAAGAATTTACTGTTTTCCTGTATGGAAAACATCTTTAATATTTGCCGTGAACGTTTTAATAACTTGACAGTGGATTATTAGCTGTCGAAGTGAATCTAATTACGTAGTATTTCTGGTTTGAAAGTGTTCATTTTCAACGATCTGTTACCTCTGGCGCTTGTTACAAGTAGTAAGCCAGTCTTTTCGTTCAATAGCAAACACCTGTGTAGAAACGGAAGAGTAGACTTAATTGATATTGTTTACTACAAACAATAATTGCGAGAGTTTTGTTTGGTTGGAGATCGTTGAGCGTAAGAAAGCTCTACTTCAACAACTGTTGATTAAAGTAATTATATATAAATGTTGCGTGAAGAGTTGCTCATTCGACCTTAACTTCAGTGTATCGAAATCACAGGTTTTTGATTTTACTTCCGTGATAACGATATTTGTTTGTTTAATTCCCCTTGTGGTTTGATTCAATTGTCCTGCTGTTAATAATAATTTGCTCGAGTGTAGCTGAGTGAACCTGAACTAATGGGGAAAAACACTAGGGAATTGTATAAATAATTCAAAAGGGAAGTTTTAATAACATTAGACCAAACAAATGATTGACTCCGAGTCAACCGTATGTTAAGCCCTTCTTGAAAGTTTAGGCCGGCTCTGAATAGAGAATAAAAAATATGTAATAATCTTTATCAACCTCGCCCTGTTCAGTTGTTGGTCAATCAAAGAAATTATTTCACCAAGTACTTTTCACCAAGAAAACCCCCGATGGGCACTTTTGGGAGTAAAGAAACATCTGCGTGTCTTAAAATTAATCTCGTTTGCAAACATGATTCATTTCCTTAAAAGGACGGATCGGGAAACACTAGCTCATGAAAGGGGGCATAAATTAGAGACAAGAGGAGGGGAAAGGCGCCATTTTTGGCATTCTTAAGTGGCACGTAACGGGCCAAGTCTTCTTGGTGTAAGATATTGCAGGTTAAACCCCAAACGTTTGAGATCTAAAAATGAAAAACGCGCGTTTTTCAGCGTTTCTTTCTATTTGTTGGAGGGGCAGACTTTGCGACAGAACCCCACATGCTTCATCTAAGTTGTAGAGGCGGGGATAAAGGGTCGAAAAGAGTGATGGAATTCGTGTCCCCTGTTCATGTCCCCGCTGATTGTCTAAACGTTTTTGGCCATTTGAAAACGCGAAAAAAAGAAATACATTTGACACGAAAGAAAAAATTGACTTTTGTCCATTTCTTTCAGGTTCTCCGCAAGTAATTTTCAACCAATCAGCTTCCTTTTCGGTAAATCATAAAATTTCTGGACATAATGGCCAAGAAATCTCCAGAAGTCACTCGGACAGTAGTCTGGAAAGGCAAGAGACTAAGCATTCTTTTACTGATGGCGATTTTGGGGAAACGAACTCGTCGACGGTAGTTAAAGGAAATGAACAAGTTTTGGAATCACAAAGACCCCCGTCATCTCAATTTTCTTCCCTTGATATCTCTTCTCGGGATAATGAAAGACATTCTTCTAAAATCGACACAGATGTATTAAATCTCTCGCAGCCTCGAAATTCTACAACAAGTCTTCAAAGTAACTCATTGATCGCTATCACAAAAGTTACGAACGCTGAAGATACTTCCACGCCTTCAAAATCGAAGAGACGTACAAAAAACAAACTACAAAGTGAAGTGAAACTTTTGTCTGAGAAGTCAAGTTCACTTTCAAATGATCATGACTTCAAAAGTAAGGATGCTAACGACGTGACAAAAACATTCAATAAATCTCGTAAAAAGAAGCGAAGAAAATATATTTCGTGGATAAACTCTGCCAAACATCACCGGCGGAAAAGGAGTCATCGCAGAATTTCTGGACGGAAGTTGGTGGATTTTAATAAAGTAAAAACAAAAAAAAGCGAAAGAATCAGGAATAAAAGGTCTGTATATCCTTTAGGAATTTATCCACAATTTCGTGGCGCTGGTAATGAACGAGTTTTGTTAAGATTTAAACGTAAAGCTCTTCTTGAAGATGGGCAAGAAGAACTGCCGCGCAACCGTAAAAAACGCAAAAGGAAGAGGCGAGAGAAAGCCTCGCAAAGGCAAGTTAAACGGCGAAGCCTTCAGAGGCAAAACGTACCCAATGTTGACATTAGTGGACTTAAAAAAGGTTACTCGCAAAGTTTACTGTGGAGGAAATCAGCTTTTGGAAGAGATATCAATGGTTTTGGAGCAACTACTGCCGTAAATCCTCAAGTGAAGTACGATCAGCAAATAACTCCCGGGCAATCTTTGTTTGTAGTTCCGAATTCATACAAAGTTATTATAAGGCCAGACAAATATGATCAGAGGAAAAGAATACCCTCCATGAATTTCGCACAAAGTAACGCCCTAGTGGCGCAAAATGGGCAAGTTCCGGTATCAAAAATTCCCTACGGCACCAAAAAATCAGCGATGACATCAGTCAGGCCTGGGAAGTTTCAACGTATAAGCAGTGTTAAGCAGCCGCAGTTTGAACAGTTGGTGAAATATCATTACGCAAGCAGGCAGCCTCAACGCCCATTAAACAACAATGTTGTCAGCAGGAAACAGGTTACACAGCGCCCGTTTTATGTTTTTGCCCCTCATTTTAGCAGCTCACAAATAGCTTTGGCGGATAAAAATCGGCAAATCGAGCGCCTTACGCAACCCTGGTCTATTAAGCCACAGTTTTATGGCTCTCAACAAGGAACGAGGATGCCGCAGATGAAAAGTCACGTGCCTCATGCGAATGACTTATTAAAGGGATCACCTGGACCACAAGGACTAATTATGTACTTAAATTTTGAAGATGTTGAACAGGGAAAGTCGCCATTTGCTTCTTTTTATGGAAACCTTGCAGATGCAGGAAAGCGAACCGAAATTTCGAGATCGTTTGGATCATGTGGACAAGTTGCGAGAATAAACAATGGAAGCGAAATTCTCTTGAACGGAAGACAGATCAAGGTAATGCACTTTATTTTGTTCTTTGAATGATTTAATCTCCTCTTTCCTTAGTTTTTGGCCACAAAGCGCCCATTTGAAGCAGACACCTCTTTTACGCAAATTGCAACTGAGCTGTCTAAAAGAAGTGAAATGATGATTCTCGATTCAGGAATGTTCTCTTACCGCTTTACATACTAAAGGCTTAAAATTCTCGGGCAGGGATACAGGTCATTTCGTTTAAGGTGCGGTAAACGGTCCAACTTGTTTTGCAGCATTGTCGCAAAGTGATTTGAGAAGCGATGTTGCGCGCACCCACGTTCAAACCTGTCTTCCAAAACGAAAAGTTCTTTAAGAAAGCAGAGAGCAGTCCAGTGCTTTTTGCAGCAAACTTTGCACATGTTTGCGTTTAACCAGCCTAAGGCAAACTTGTTTTGCAGCAATTGACGTAACTCCCGTGTATGGTCGGACTCTCGTGTAATTTTATCTAATCAGAAGTCAGTATTCACGCAGCTTGCAACAACCTGATAGTTGCTAGACAGGGTTGAACGTGAGTGGTAAAATCCTCAACGTGGCTTTTCAACTAAAATCCCTGCCCTCCTCACATGGGATACATCTTCGAACTTTAGCGAAGGGACATAAAGAGAGTTAACGAATATAATTAGGAGACCGAAAGCTGGTTGTAAACGAAATCCCGTCTGTCCAAATATCAGTTTATACCGTTTTACAGTCGTAGAAAGGGCAATGTTTTTGTACAAAAGCCCTGTCGATATATGGGGGTCATTTTCCATACATTTTACTCCGGGAGTCAAGTCTGGGGTCGCCGGAGGGCCAAGCTGACCCGCTGGCCACTTGAACACGCTGACTGCCGCAGTAGGAGACATAAAAACTGTATCTTCACTTTTAAAATATTTTCGTGCTCGTTAAATTGACATTTCTCCAAGTGAGACGCAAATGATAACGTTGAGTTAGGGGAGGGGTAGGTGGTCTGTTTCCCAGAAACCTAAATATTGATCCGACATTTAAGCAAAGTAGGATATTTTTGGGTGTTAAGTAAATAATGGTCTATTAAATTTATTAGCTGCCAAATTCGAAGTGCAAAAATTTTTCCCTACCTTCTCGTAGGATTTTCTCTGTTTTAAACTTCCCACCATGAGTGAAACAGGCAATATCTCTCCCGTAAACGGAGCGATTGGAAAGTATGTTTCAGTGTTGTGTTTTTATACTTCGCCTTACTCTTCAGGTAAAACCACGCCAGGCCATAAGCATTGCAGCGTGGATCAAGCTTGATACCAACAAAGGACTTCACTCAATATTCGACACAGTTGGTGGCCATTCTCTCCATCAAAAGGGACAGTATCATTTTGAAATACAAGATGGTAGTGTTCGGTGGTTCCATAGAAACGAATCAGACAACACGATCTTCAGTGTTGAGACAGGTAGGCTTAGTAGGAAGGAACTTGTTTGAAAAAGGAATATTAGGCTGGTAGAGTGTTGCTATGAAGTGCTTTGATAGTGTTTCACAGACGTCTAGACGCCTTTTCTGCCACGTCTTAAAACAGAGTTGCTTGAAACTACGAGAGAGGTCTTTATCGTTGTGATTGTCGTTTTGTACCTCGACTCTACTTGGTGTCGAAACAAAGGTGTTCAACACAACACAAGTATGTTACATCCATCGCCCTCCTTACTCGTTAACGTACAGATGTATGTCCGTTAAGACTTGATAAATACCGTTTTCGCAGGGTCGCAAATCAGGCGAAAGACTTCTCACATTTCACGTGTCGCTCGTGTTTGACTGGACAAATTCAAAACGGATTTGAGCTTCTCTGTTATCTCCAGAAATTCAAATCCTTAGCTTGTTAGGCTAAAAACGTTTTCGGCTTTCGATAAGGGGATAAGGTGAGATTATCTCATTTTCTCTTGTTTAAAACAAACGTCAAACCACTGTAAATAGTTAATTAACAAGGTCCCTTCTTTGATAGGCTAACCTGACGGCTGGTATTTGATCATTGAGGAGTCGCTTTCAGTTTTTCTTAATTATTCTTTCCTGCAGATCCAATAATCCCAGCAAAAGTATGGAATCATGTGGCTGGAACGTACGATGCACTTACTGGCATAGCTAAAGTTTTCGTAAACGGTCGACTGAAGGCAGAGACTGCTGGGAAGGGTGTTCTGTCTCAGGATTGGGATGCTCATGCGGGAATAGGGAAGCACAAAGGCTCTAGATTTCTCCAGGGGGATGTGGACGAGTTCAGGATTTATAATAAGGCTTTGACGCAAGAGGAAATTCAGAATCTTACAAAGATATGCAGTTTTGAAAGAGGTAAGTGATTTTTCAGTTTTCTTGTCACTCTGAATCAAAACGTGACTTAACCTACGGAAAATTGTTTTGAACGACGATATTTTACAAAATAAAACAACAACAACAAAAAGATAGATTACTTCTCAAATAATACCAAAAGGAAATTCAGAATCTTCCAAAGATATGCAGTTTTGAGAGGGAAGTGATTTCGTTGGAAAAGCCGGGTGCCCATCCAAATATATTCCTAGATAAAATGTAACCATTTTTTTTCAGTTTTCTTGTAACTCTGAATCAAAACGTGACCTGTGGAAAATTGTACTGAAAGACCATATTTTACAAAATAAGACAACAACAACTAAAAAATAGATTACATCTCTAATAACACCTCTGAATGCAGTCTTCCCTTTTATGTAAACCCGTCTTGGACACATTACTTTTCCAAAAATGATTATGAGATAGGAATCGCTGCATTGTCACGCAGTAATTTACAGATCGTTGAGCTTCTGCCTCACTACTCATGGAAAATTTCTCATTTGTAATTTTCTGGAAAGCATCTTACTCAGGAAAATGTTAGTTCGGATACCACGTTGCTGTTCTTCTCCAGTTTAGTCTGTTTCATCATCTCCTTCACTATGCTTTTAAAATAATCTTGATACTAATGATGATGGTGATGATGGTAAAAAATAAGGCCATGATCTTTATCTCTCCTCCTTTCTTGCTCCGTATTTTATCTGCGTATTTTTTCCTGTGCCTGTTTTCCTTTTTCCTCCTACTTATCTTGACTTTTTTCTTCTTTTAAGCATGTGGCGGCTTCTTCTACAGTCAGACAGGGGTGATCGAGTCACCAGAATGGCCTCACCACTATAAAGGCAAATCTCTTTGCACGTGGCATGTTGTTGTTGATTCCAGCGAGAAAATTGCGCTTCGCTTCAACACCTTCGCTTTGGAGGAGGATAACACCTGTAGCAAGGCTAAACTAGTTGTCAGAGACGGGGACAGTGAAAATGCAAACGTGCTTGGAGTTTACTGTGGTAATATGCGTCCTCCGGAGCTGACTTCAACCGGAAATCACTTGCGGCTTCAGTTTACCAGTACAGAAGGAGCGGAAGGAAAAGGCTTTCTTCTTCATTACGACAGAGGTAATAAAAATTACTGAACTCTTTACAGTAAATCACCGTGATTAACGAAAACACCGTGATAAAAAATAGGGTAATTGAAAATAAGGTTATATGGACTTGGAAAGGTGCCGGCTAAGGGCTGTCTCTTTTGTGCTCGATCTAAACCCTCGATGAGGCTGAGGGGCAGGTTGTTGTTGGAGAGGGCTTATAGAGGATAAACGGTGTATTTATATTCAGCTGCTCAGCATCTTGCGAATATGATACGAACTTGCAGGCTGACCGGCTACCGTGATAACTATGTTATTCACTTCCCAATCAAAACACATTTATTTTGAAGATTTAATTCCATCTTTGTAACTGGTTAATCCGTCACTTCGCTTTAAAATGTGCTTAATATCTTTTATCTTTTCTCAGCATCATTTCGCCAAACGAAAAAGACCGAAAGACCACCAACACTCTTTGATGGCACACAACGATGCGCTGTTACAAAGCCCGAATATAACGTGACCCTGGTAGGAGGTATCAAATCCGGGATTTTTTCTGAGGCCAGGCACGTGCACGACCTAGACCTATGCACGAGGCACTGTTGTTTAAGAGAGTTCTGTGACCTTGCCTTCATGATCCGGGATACTTGCTATCTGGTCAAATGCGCCAATCAGTTGCTTTGTAAGACCAAGAAGGCGAGGCCGTCAAGTATGAATCCCAGGATTAGCTTTGTATCTCATTTGTCAGCGGTGACTCCAGAACCTGGTGAGTAGATTCGTTGAGTACAATGAGGGACATTTTACAGAGGTGTCCGTCTTATAGATGTGTCCGTTAGAGTGGTTTTCGTTTGAGTGTCGTAAAACCAAAACCAAAGTAATTAGTCTGGCCAATCACATAGGACACAGACAATACATTGAAGCAATCAAAACTCGAAGTAATTACATGTGGCTGACGCAAAGCGCGGGAAAATGCATGCGAGCGCGTCACAATTGGCTTTGGTTTTACTTCTGATTGGATGAAAAGGTGGCGCGAATCTTTTAAGCCAATCGCATCGTGTAGAAAGTGCAAAACCAATTACTTTTCGACACTCAAATGAAAACCGCTCTAAGAGAGAGTCGACTGTATTCTGTAGGTCGATAATTTATTAACTGCTTGGTTGATTAATTCTTCCTCTTGTTCCCTTTCAAAAGGGCTTTCTGTAGACGGAAGCGCTTACAGTAAAGCTGCTTCCCAAGGCATAACAACGCCATCAACACTAGAGCTTTCGGCAGACGGAAGTGCATACAGTAAAACACGAACTCAAGGTTCAGGGACATCTTCGACTCCAGAGGTTTCCGCCTATGGAAGCGCCTACAGCAAAGCATCAGGAGCACAAAGTGCAGCAGGATCTACTATTTTTGACCTCTCCGCCAGCGGAAGCGCCTACAGCAAGCCGATTGCAGCAAACGATAATACATTAACAGCCTCTCCACCCAGTGCTGAATCGGATTGCCACCACACGGCGGTGAGCTACAACGTCACACTGGTTGCGGGTATAAACGCGGGAAAATTCAGCACTTACGGCAGCGCGCGCAACATGGACGAGTGCATACGTCATTGTTGTCACGACGACACGTGTGACGTGTCTTTCATGATTCAGGGAAATTGTTACGCAGTGGAGTGCGCTGATACCGAAGGCTGCCAGATCAAGAGAGCAAAACCTTCCTCTTACCACCCCACAGTGGCGTACGTATACCGCGGAAGTGGAAGACCGATTGGTGGTAAGTAACGATTTGCAACAGTCCCAAATACAGCTTGAATAAAATGGCGTGCATATTATTAATTATTGCGCATTATCATATTTAAGAGAATTGTGCTATAAAACTTGGGATTCCTCTGGATATTTTGGTATTTAGGTTCAAATGTTGTTTTGCTAGCTGCTTTCTTTAAAATCACTCCTTTTATGTAGATCTTTTACTGAGAATCGTTTATGAAAGCTTCTGTTCTCGTTAAGGCTGTAAAAACTAACCTCCCATTTCGAGTCACAAGTAAAAATTGTCGCGTGATTTCTATTCAGCTACTAGCCGAGAACTAGTTGATTACTGGTCGATTACTATTCACCTACTGCTTATTCACTTTTATGCAGACCCCTTGCCAGGCGCCGAAAAGCCCAGCCTTGACGCGTGCTCCAAGCTGACTGTCAGCAACACCATACATAACGTGACGCTACGGGGAGGTATTAAGGCGGGAAATTTCACCGATAAGGGCGTGGTCAAGAACATGGAGGAATGTTCCGCTTTTTGCTGTGCAGATGAACAATGTAATGTGGCGTTCCTCATCCGAGACAATTGCTTCCTTGTGGCATGTAAAGACTATGATTCATGTAAGATGAAGCCAGCCTTGTCTGAGTATTATCGCCCGCGAATGGCTTATGTAAATTGGAGTCCTCCTGATGACGAAATCCCAGGTACGTTTTTCCAAGGATCTGTCTGGCTTGTCTGTACCCCGAAGCGACACAGTTTCCTCTGACATAAGGCGTATAGCGGAAAAAACAAGAACACTGTCTCCTCTCAGTCACACCATTTGCCATCTTTTTGACAAACTAAAACGTAATGTTTCGCACCAATTGAATTTAAAAGAAAATGGTCCTGTTTTGTTATGTAAGACTATTTTTTTGCTTTGAAAATGTTTCCTGTCGTCTGTTGCAACGGATGGTAAGGTTGGACATGGATTGAAACCCAACTTTTTCAGGTTTTTATGCTATTCCCGAAAAACTCGCTCAAAAAGTTATGATGGTTAGTGTTCCCTGGTGAAATTTGTGTGATAACTACTTCATAGCTCTACAGGAGCATTTTGTGTATGGGTATGCAATGGCACTTAAAGTATTGACTTGAGCACAGAATTGACCTAAAGCAGCAATATCCTCACGTGACATAGCACCTTTAAGGCACAATCAATGTCCATATCCACCTAAGAACAATTTTACCCGTCAACAGCATAGACCTTCTTATAGAACTAAATGTGATTTTGCTTCCCTGATTTACAGGGCCGTACAAATTAGTTTACGAAGCATGGCCACGCAATTCACGCAGTTATCGCAACAAAGTTTTTTGATTAAGAATCACGCACAGGTCCAATCACCATGCAAATGACGTGATACAAAACTGAAAAGACCACAAACAATACCCACACCACGACTCAAAAGCGGAGGCGGAGTAGCGGTGGTTTCTCCAACACCGAGAAACACCCCTCTTACGGCAAACGGCAAACATCATTTTTGCCACGTGACCAAGTTTTTCCTTTAGTTGTTGTTTACTGTTCATTACGTCCACAAAAACATCAGTAGTTTCACGCCAGTTTCAGCTATATATAAGAATTAGTTTGCGCAGGTTTAATCTGCTCATTTCCTGTTTTATAAGAAACAGTCAAATTGAATCCGACGTTTGCCGTAAACGTAATTTTAGTTCTTATTGCTACAATTTACCAATGGTTTGTCCCGTTATCTCATTTTAGCAAACCGGTGGTACGCGTCTCTCGGATGCTGGAAAGATACCGAATCATCTTCTGTTTCTTCATTGGAGGGTTCGGATTCTCTTTTGCAAGGATCTTACCTTAAACGAGATAAACCCATCGATACGTGCGCTCAAGTGGCTCGGAAACATGACTACAAAGGTATAAACCACTACATAGCGCCATTCAAATAAGGGTAATCAACATGTTAATATATCAACGACTTTAGTGGGTTTCAACCGTAGGTTTACAGGGGGTAAATCATGCGGGTCTGAATTATCTGAGGAACGATGCCGGCGTGCGTTTTGAACCTGGAAGGTGCAATCATGCCGGAATATTTAACGATGAGAAGACATTAAAGATACAAAGGATAGCTCCTGGCTCTCTAGTTTGGGGTTTTGTCTTGGAGCTTATCACTCTTTCTAGTTAATTAAAACCAAACATTAACAGCCGAATCAGGAATTATCGGCCTAACAGGAGGAATTTGAGTATGGAGAAGGAACTGATAATGAACGTTTTTGTGATTTAATGATTAGATAGTTAGCTAGCTTACAAAATATTGCCTCATATCATAGCTACAGAAGAAAAAGTTCAGTGCTCCATGATAATGCGTTCGCGATATTAGTTTCAAAGTATTGTGTTAAGATAAAAATCGTGGTTGAACAATAAATAAAAAGCTGGGCAACAGTTTCTTAACAACAAGCCCTGCATCAAATGCTGAAGCTAGAACTATCGGGTCTGGTACAAGCAAGGGGCTGTTGAGATGGTGATCGCGTATGAAAGACTTGGCATCAAGAAACAATTTACTTTTTCTATTTGCACGTGTGTTTTTGAGGAAGGGGGATGTGTAATGATTCCCATCTCTTAGGAAATAATATTTAAATTCACTCTTCAAACTGGCATTTCATATTCACGATGATTTCTAACATTAGTACGTAACACTATTTTCGCATTTTTTAAGCTAATTTCTTTTGAGGTTATTTTTAAATTTGTTTTATAAAAAAAATGCAAACAATGATATCAGCAAAGGCTCTCCTTTTTGTTTCCAGTTTTTGCGATACAGAATGGAGGAGCGTGCCTGGGTGATCCGACGGCAGAACGTATGTTTAACCAGTACGGTGAATCTTTAGCCTGTAAGGAGGGCAAAGGAGGACCGTTCGTCAACGATGTCTACCGCCTCACAGATTCTGGTGCGTGTCATATTGATCACTAATAATGAGTTCACTTTGTCTCTCTGTAACTTAAAATCAGATATCAGTACCAGCAGAGGCCTATAACCTAGCACCAGTGATGTGATGATGAGTCTACACCTGCTCTCAAGCCAGCGACCCAACCACGTGTATTTTGGGTCCCAGCCATTTCTCAAAAGATGATTGGATCAAACGAGGTTTCTAGGGAACTGACCACCTACCCCTCTCTTGAGTCAACAATATCACTTACTACTCACTTTGGGCAAAATTGCGATTTAGGGGAGGGGTAGGTGGTCAGGTACCCAGAAACCTCAATTGATCCAATCATCTTTACAAGAATCTTTGCTCCATGATGAGTCTCTCATCCAATATTTATCCTGCGCGGAAGCTCCCAATTTATTTCTAGTGACGAGCGAAGCGAGCCACGAAGAACGCGCGAGCAAACGTTACAACCGCGCGTGGTGCCCAACCGGTGGTCCTCGCTCTCGCGTCTCCATTCGAATGCCGGTCACACGCGACTTTTTGAGACACATCTCAAATAGAGAGCTTGTTCACAGGCTACCTCATCTTGAGAACTTGAATGGGTAACGGAAAACTGTTACTGGGTTTGACCCTCTGATGGTCTAAAGTTTCCGACCAAGGGTACAACTCTCTTAAGTTTTCTATGGTACATAAACAAGCTCCGTCCGTTTTGGGTCACTTTGTGCCCGGCTTATACTTAAATAAATAAATAGATAAATGCTCATATATCCTCTCCCCTTTTCCGGGGTAATGAACCAATAATTCAAACATGATATGGTTAAGAATCCCAACTGGTAGGAGGCGAACCAGTTGGCTATTTACAAGCGTGGCCGAGGATTTGAACTCAGGACTACCGAGAACCAATCCGGGGTCTCCAGATTACAACTCCAGTGCTCTAACCGTTCCGTCACGCTGCCACCAAGTCGCGGATCATTATACGTTTCTGGGAAACTGCCCACCTACCCCTCCCCTAAGCCAACATTTTGCCCAAAGTGAAAAGTAAGTGTTAATGTTGGCTTATCGTCCCAGCTTATTTTTTGTCAGGCTCCTACGTTTCTCTTGGTTGTTGGAATGACTCCGGGAGTCATGCTCTTACACTTCTGGAACACTCTGATCCCCGATTGAATGACTTTTATCAAACTCGAATTGATCCACTCCAAAAGTGCGGACGAGTGGCGCGCAAACGAGGCTACACCGTCTTTGCCGTTCAGCGTGGAGGGATGTGCTTTAGTGGGCCCCTTGCGGAAATTCATTATCGGAAATTTGGAATGTCAAGAAGATGCCATGATGGATTGGGAGGATCCTATGCTAACAGTGTATACAGGCTGATAGGTAAAAGGCGTTGATTTTACACTTGTGTTTAAGATGTTCATACTGTTGCACCGATCAGTATATCCTTAAAGTAATGATTCGCAACGACGCTTAAAGGGGGTGTTTAGATGACACCGGGGCGACTTTCGCGCTGGTGCAAGTTCACTCCGATCCCTCTCGTGGCTCTGTATTTGTTCACATGATACCACCACAAAATGTTAATATGCTGGTGCGGGTCACACTGGCGGGAGTTCACCCCGGTTGTTGTACCAGAGCGAGATTCTCACTCCGATACGAAATTTCGCAACGGTATCATGTAAACGCGAAACGACCACTCGTTTTGGTGTAATGGCGTATGCGTAATTGAATCGCACGTGTATTTGATCAACATTAAGTGAATTTTCATATAAACGCGATATGAAATGACCCAGTCATCATGTAAAGCCGATATAACGAAATCAAGAAGTCATTCCGGTATGAAACTGGCGCCAATGAGAGTTTTCTCATGTAAACACCCCCTTTCTTTGTCCTAGGGACTTTAAGATCCAACGACGCGACGGCAACGAGAACGTCTAAAGAACAATAGGTTTAACAGCAAAACAACAACTTCGAACGTGCATCACACTTTTTTTTTTACATTTCTTTGCCGTTTTTGCACGACTACGACGTGAAAATATCTCATTTCTCGTTAATGGAGGACGTAAACAAGGAACGACGAAATTTATTTCCCATTCTGAGCTTGGATATGATCCTATGAAATTCAACTTCAGGACGGTTCGCCTACATTTGACAAAATAAGTGGGTACAGACTGAAAGAACCAAATTCACTTTTTAAGCAACGTTCTCGTTGCCGTTGCGTCGTTGGATCTTAAAGTCCCTGTTTTTGCGACAAGAACGTATGAAGGGAAAAATAGTTTTCCGCTCACTATCTACCTTTTTTGCTGTATATATTGAAGGTTTTTCTTTTGGACAAGGAGGAGATACCCTTACTTAGCATATACCAAAACAGTGGATAGTGTTTTAGTGTTGTTTTTTATCCGTGATTCGTTGGCACGGGACTTTAAACCGCCGGGTCTTGAGGACGGTTTCGGTGTGAGCGGATTCACTGGTTTCGTGTGGACGGGAGGCCGAGTCGTCAGGGGCGTAGCCAGCTTTCGACTAGTTGTAGGCCTGTACGGTCCTCACCAACACTTTGACCTCTTATGCTTTTTAACTCACCCCCCAAAAGAATAATTTATAACAAGAGGTAGAGTGATCAAACCAAAAATTTGTAGGCCAGGGTCTACAGATTTATAGGCTGGCTACGCCCCTGGTCGTGTAAAAAAAGTGTGTGGTTTAAAAAATATCTGGATTCGTGCGGACGTAGCCTTAGTAATCCCTCGTCAATTTTAGTAACCTGTTCGGGACGTGTCCAAGAAAACGTTTCACGCTTGCGTTGGTAAAATAAGTAAACAATAAAAACACAGTAAAGAGATCTCGTCCGCTCCCGCAGATTTACACGCCTTGAAAACAGGTAGAAATGCGAGGGTGTCTATTTGTTTTCAGATAACTTGGAAACTACGCCTTCGCTTCCTACCACGGGGATTTCAACATCTAGCAGTGCTTTTACAGAGATTTCATCCAGTACTAGTTCCAACGATTTTACGCCCACCACAGGATATAGTTCACAGGCCACTTCCGCTTCACCAACGACGCGCATTGAAGAAAACTATCTCACACTGCAAGATGGTGTACCACTCAGAAATACCTATACATCCGGCGACATTCTGTACAACGTAACACTTAAGTTTGGTATCAAGGCAGGAAAATTTAGCGACAAAGGGAAAGTTGGAAATATGTCTGACTGCATAAAAGCTTGCGGGAAAATGGAAACCTGTAGTCTGGCGTTTATGCTCGGAAAGCAGTGCTTCGCTGTGTCGTGTTATGACGATGCGCTGTGTCTAACAAAGCCAGCGTATTCACCGTTTTACAAACCGCAAATTGCTTTCGTAAAACACACAAAGGAAATCTTCATTGGTAAGTAGACAACCAAACTACCGTTATGCATGATCCCATTACCAAGGGCATTCTTGACTTTAAAGACATAGATGGCCTCAAGTGTTGCTTAGAACAGCAGCACTTTCGTTTCAAAACTTCAGTGACATTAGATTTAAGAGTATTATCACTCGTAGCAAACATCTTACTTTGTGCTCCGAACTTAGCGTAACGGCCTGTAGCATACACTTTAACGTTACATTTAAAAGTACAGTAGCTTATATGTTTTTTTTTGTCGTGATGTGGCCATGCTTAAATAAAACCGACAGCGACAATTGCTGATGCTACTCTTCGTTGCCGGTTTTCCTGTTTAGGTGCCTTGTTATCCTAAGTCAGGATTTTCTTGCTTAAAACTTTCAAGCTTGTAAGCAACTTTTTTCGTGTGTAAAAAAGAATTACAAACAAAACAAAAAGGGAGCCCTACAAAACTCCGCGGTATGGCCAGTACCTTACGCATGCGCTCAGCCATATCACCCGGGCAGTGACAGCCATGACAGCTGTTTCGTCCTCATTTGGACTCATCGGCATGGCACAGCTATGGCGAAGGGTTGCCCTTGCGATCTCTGACCCCGCGCCAGCTCCACCGTATACATGTGGTAGGTGTTGGCTGCGAACTGCCAAAACAGCTCTCGACATGCGTATGGAACCGCGATCAGCTTTTTAGCCGATTGGTGTGCCACAAACCTGTAATCGTGTGACCTGTTTCCTTACTGCTTATTTATTTACAGCCAATGCTTCAAAGGGGGCACTGTCAGATTTCAGCCAGTGCCGCACGAGTATAGTTCATAATGACGTCACCTTGGTTGGAGGAATAAACGCTGGAAAATTTACCGATCTCGGAGACGCGGAAAACATTACTATATGCAGTCAGCGGTGCTGTTTCAAGGACGCATGCGATGTTGCGTTTATGCTGGAAGGCGAATGTTATGGAGTCAAATGTATAAATGAATCGTTGTGTGAAACGCGCCCAGCCAGAAATCCCGCGAGATATAACCCAAAAATTGTTTATGTCTACCATGACAAGAAGAAAGACGAAGGTAAGCGCGCCGGTATCGTTTTGTTGCTATAGTTGGCCTTTTGGGCCACTGAAGATAGAAGACTCTTTGAAACATAATCTGGAATTATCAAACGTAGAATTTAAAGAATGCAATCTACTGCAAGAAAGTTTAGCCAAAATTTGTGTCAACATCTCTTTCGTTGTCGTGCAAACATCACAAGTTTGTACCTACTCGCACCAAACTGTTTAATGGACTCCCCCTCTCCCTGCTGAAGGAAAGGATCAGTATGAATTTGACCTTTCCTTACCTTACCTTATCAACAGAGTAGTTACAACCGAATCTTTGAATTTCAATCCCCCATCGCCGACGCAACATTCAGGTTCTTTAGAAACTGCTCCTTCATTCCTTTAAGAGAACTGTTGTATTTTGCTGTGCTTTTGCTTGGTATACTGACACGACATTTTAAAAACCAACAGCACCAAACCAACCGAAACTGAAGGCTCTCATTAAAATGATCGACCGCTTACTGAACTCACTGACCGAAAAGCCACAAAAACAAAGTACGACAGACTCCACACTGAAGAATAAGAACAAAGACGTTAACACGGCTGATGTGTCCGTGCACTCTGACGAGGGTAGTAACCTTAAAAATGACTTGGGACTTGAGACAAGACTCCAGGTTAACGATAAACAGCCACTCAGTAGAAATATAGACGAAAATTTCTCGACTGACATTTTCACTCCAACAACACCACTAATGCGCTATGAGAAGTTGGTAGGAAAAATGTTGGATGGCCGTATGAATGTTTACGCTCTTCCTTTTCTCTTCAATGGAGATCAGGGCGAGGGACGGCGATACCAGTCGTATATGACGCCATTGCCATCTAAAAGCTTGAACAATCTCCAAGGTTTTTACGTTCCAACTCCTCAAAACTTAAACCTGCCCTTTAAACCACACGAAATTGATCATAGAAGGTTCCCTGGTAGTCGCTTGCCGATAAGGGATTCCCAGCGTTTGAGTGGTTTTTGGCCCACTGCGACACGAGTTAACACAAATACAGTCGCGCGAGAAAATGACTTTATGCGTGACAAGGATCTGCAAAGACTCCTTCAAGAATGGCGTCGAGAAAACAATAACAAACATAACAGAGAATGGAGAGATGACGAAGAGGGAGAAGCTTTAGCTAGCTACTACGACGCTACGGACAACGATCTGCTTTCACTGAGTACGACAGACTTGAACCGATTTTCAAAGTACTTGAAGTTACGTTTAAGTCAAAGCCAAGGCTCTTACAAACCTCAAGAGGTTTTCATTAACCAGTATCCATTTCGTGCTTCCAAAAATGCGCAACGAATTTCCCAGGGGATAAATTCTTTCTGGGGTATCTCTTCTGCAGCTTCTTCGCAACAGAAAAGTGTCTGCTGGGATGGGGAGGTGTTACACAATTATACTTTGGTTGGAGGTATCAACGCTGGTACGTTTACAGACAACGGAAAAGCAAGTAACATGGACATATGTATGCAGTTTTGTTGCAAGCGAGACACCTGTGACCTGGCATTTATGATTGAGGATGACTGCTACTCAGTGGCTTGTAACAGGAATGGCGCTTGTGAGCCAAGAAAAGCCAGACCCACCCATTATCTACCGCGAATTGCCATAAGGAAAAAACCCCAAGGTGGGTGAGATATTGCCTTTTGAGGAACTTTGTCACGTGCTTGGATACCACTTAGCAACGTAGACGCTAGACGTTTGATACGTTTCTGATTGAATTTAGCGAATCTTTGTTCTTTTTTATTAGGGAATTCTAACGTTAATGTTCCCTCATCCACGGCACCTACATCATCGTCAACATTGACACCAACATTCTTTCTGTCATCATCTCCAACTCCTGCAACGTCTTCACCGACCATCACCCACTCCATTCCTGGAGTTCATCAAAGTAGGTTTTTCTATCTTTCTTAGTTTTAACTTGGGGGCAGTTCTAATTTCGTCTCTTATCGAACTTCTCTCCGTTTTCGACACTACTTTGTCTTGGCCGAGAACCCAGGTATTTAGTACTCTGTTTTGAACTTTGCCAAATAACGAGTAATAATGCAGGAAGTCATTTCTCCACTATCTTTTCCTGTTGAACGCATTTTTTTTTATTTGTAATCATGTACTTGTATTTAAATACACGTTGGAACGAGCTTGACATTTAAGAAAAACCGAACTAGTAAGCCAAATGTCGTAGACGAAGGGCAAAAGTTAAAACCAATAATGAAAAGTTGTCTGTAGGCAAAATACCTCCGCGAGAGCTTGCTAGCAGGCTAAAATGAAAATAACCATTATGTGCAACATTTCTTTTCATGCTGGCACATGAAATGTTTATATCTGTGCCATGGGCAGTTCTGACTTGTTTTGCTTATGATCGAGAGGAAAAATGGTGCAGTTTCCGTTGACCAGTTTCTTGCAAAACATTAGCGCCAATCAAGACACTCATGCTTCCAATACCGATATCAGTATTTTCACGAAAATTTTGATTGTGCCATAAAGTTTTAATGCTTTCATGACTGGTGCGTCTCTTTCTTTCAATCAGGTGATCCCACTGTTAAAGTGGCCCACTCATGCGATTCTACACCCATCGAGTACAACGTGACGCTTAAGATGGGGCTTCACTCTGGAGAATTCCAAAAGATTGGTAAAGTGGAATCTATGGACGACTGTATAGAAATGAGTTGCAGGCAGCCCAACAGTGATGTGGCTTTCATGTTAGGCAGCATCTGTTTTGCGGTGCACTGTTACAGTGCCGATCTTTGCAAAACCGTTCCTATTTTCGGGTCAAGTATCTCTCGATTGAATTTGAATCCAGCCATTTCGTTCCTCAGGAAGAAATCTCGTTTTAGAACAAATTCTCTGGGTAAGTGATGTGTTTAATAACCAAGGGTTTATTTCTGGATGATGCAGACAATTCAGGGTAGGCTTTCTCTCTAAAATAAACCTACTGTCAAATAATACTGTGGTTTATACACCTGCAACTAACTTTTTAATCGCTCGACTTCCTCATCTTTTTGGACGAACGATCCATACATATCAACTCTTTGACTCACAAAGGCTTGGGGGCTTTTAAAATCTCTACAGGGATTAATCTGTTCAGCATTTGTATAGGTAAAAGCATGATTTGTAGTGATATTTGGCATAAGTACCACGAGTGATATTTCGAGATTGAATTCAGTATACGTAATTTCACGAGCCATTAGGCGAGAGAAATTTGAGACAATTTTGAAACATCACGAGTGTTATTTATGCCAAATATCACCTACAAATCATGCTATTATTTGTTTATACTACCCGCAAGAGGTTTGTAATTTTCACATGTAGGTATTCCAAAATAAGTTGAAATACCACTGCTCTAAGCCAGATCAAAATTGCAGAAATTTCTCATGTAGTAGTATAAACTGGGTTTGAGTTTATCAATCTATGATTTGTTATTATACCTAGCTGTACAGAATGATGAAATATATCAAGATAGATGCCGCGACAGCACAATAACATACAACGTAACACTACGTGGTGGCATTGACGCAGGTAAGCGCATACCCCCCGGGGGGAATACTCAGCAGTTTTATACAAGGGGAAGCTCCGCCCCGAGGTCCAACCTCTTCCCTTTTATATACCATTTTGACAGTTCAATGTGTTGGTAACCGTTTCCCTGATTGAGACCAGTACTAATCAGTCCACCTTAAAGGTGGATTTCTACTGTCACGTTATTTTTACGTGTGTACGCGCGTAAATTTTACGCGTGTAAATAAAATAGAGGCAATGTATGAAGTGTCGCGAGCAAAAATTTTATTTACGCGCGTAAAATTTACATGCGTACACACGTAGGAATTTCGATCGCGGCAGTGGAAATCCGGCGACTTTGGTGAGCTGCGTCCAGTTATATCCATTTGAGCAGCACATCACCAGACCTACCAGCATCTTGTCCACGGCAGAAAATTAACCATGAAGTGGCGAACAGATGGTGTCTACCCGTCAAAACGTATAGGCCAGTTGTAGTTCCCTAAGCATCACGTTAAAGTCTGTATCTGTATCCAGAAATAATTTCTTTATGATATCGTTAATATTGTTTATAATAATATTTCAGGGAACTTCACAGAAAGGGCTGGAACACTAACAATGCGAGACTGTATTGGAAAATGCTGCGATGACAAATCGTGTGACTTAGCGTTCATGTTTGGCGACAGCTGTTACTCAGTGGAGTGCCGGAATGAGAAATTGTGCCAGGCTGTTTTAGCAAAGCCATCACGTCTCGAACCCAAGATTTCTTATGTAACCAGAGGATATTTCGATGATAAGGACAAGGGTATGAACACCTAGGTTTAATTTTAAATAAAGATATGATCGTCGCTGTGACAACTGCAGTTTCAGCAATTGCAAATTAACCCGAAAAAATTTAGGGACTTCGACGGAATTCGAGCCTATGGCCTTTGCGTTAGCCCTTCAGTGCTCAGAATGGTGCTTGGAGTGAAAATTCTAGAAGCTTGAGGGATAAGAATATTCTTTTCATATTTTAAAATCCATCTTTCACGGAATTGCTTTACTCACCTCTTTATCTTATTTACTAAAATTCTAATCCCTTTTAGGGACTATGTTCTCTGCAAGTGATCAAACACCGACCTGCCGAGCAGATCAAAAATCTCGTTCAGCAGTAATCAGTAACAAGACTTTAGTGGGAGGATTGGAAGCAGGAAAGTTCACTTTTGTTGGAGTTGTCAGGTATTAGTTTTTCGCAATACGGTCAACTCTCCCTCAGATGGACACCTTTAAGGCCGGCACTATATATCCATCTTAGAGAGATGTACTCCGTTTTATAGAGAGTCACATTGAAATAAAGGGCGTAAAGAAAGGCAGGGACCAACTCTAGGTGTCCATCTTATAGAGAGTCAAATAAAGGGAGTAAAGAAAGGCAGGGACCAACTCTAGGTGTCCATCTTATAGAGAGTCAAATAAAGGGCGTAAAGAAAGGCAGGGACCAACTCTAGGTGTCCATCTTATAGAGAGTCAAATAAAGGGAGTAAAGAAAGGCAGGGACCAACTCTAGGTGTCCATCTTATAGAGAGTCAAATAAAGGGCGTAAAGAAAGGCAGGGACCAACTCTAGGTGTCCATCTTATAGAGAGTCAAATAAAGGGAGTAAAGAAAGGCAGGGACCAACTCTAGGTGTCCATCTTATAGAGAGTCAAATAAAGGGAGTAAAGAAAGGCAGGGACCAACTCTAGGTGTCCATCTTATAGAGAGTCAAATAAAGGGAGTAAAGAAAGGCAGGGACCAACTCTAGGTGTCCATCTTATAGAGAGTCAAATAAAGGGAGTAAAGAAAGGCAGGGACCAACTCTAGGTGTCCATCTTATAGAGAGTCAAATAAAGGGAGTAAAGAAAGGCAGGGACCAACTCTAGGTGTCCATCTTATAGAGAGTCAAATAAAGGGCGTAAAGAAAGGCAGGGACCAACTCTAGGTGTCCGTTTTACAGAGGTGCCCGTCTTATAGAGAGTCAAATAAAGGGAGTAAAGAAAGGCAGGGACCAACTTTAGCGTCCACTAAAAGAGAGTCGACTGCACTCCAGGCTTGCGCCTCAGATACCTTAGACTATATCGACCCTCGGCCTCTTGCGTCAGCTCTTAGAACAGTCAAATATTACGCTTTCAAGTAAGAATTTCCTAGCTGCATGTTCCAACACAACATTAGTTTAGGCACGCGCACCTTTTCCATGGCTATAACACCAGAGGCCATGATTTGCTGCGCCCTCCCTTCGCAAAAACTACTAAATACCAAGGTAGCTTCAGAATAAACGGTGCTTGGACCTACAACACCCTACCGAGAATTATGAGACGAATAGAGACGCTCAGCGAATTTAAAATCAAGCTAAAGTGTCATATTAAACAGTAACGATTGCGGTAGATGTTGCCTTTGTAACTTAACTAATTTTCTACTTTAATGTTTTAATATCTTTGTTTTTGTGTAGTGTCAGGACCCCATTTAAACTAGCTCTTCTAAATTGGATGCCCCCGGATAAATCTTGATTAAAAAAAGTACAATGATCGCATCTACATTTATAATTATCTTCATCCGCAGTCCAAATAAAGTCGAGCCTCTCTTGACGAACACCTCTGTAAAACGGACACCTAGAGTTTGTTCCTCCCTTTGTTTACTCCCTTTGTTTGACTCTAAGACGCACGCTTAGTACTGGTCCCATTTAAGGTGTCCGTCTTATAGAGAGTTGAATGCATTTCATACATTCTAAGTCATAACATTAGGAAGATTAAGCGCACCATGGTTTCTCGTATTCGGCCAATAATCCGAGCGACATGTGAGCACAAGAATGCTTCGAGATGGGTCATTTGTAACTTGCCTCAAAACCTGTTTATCTTTCGGAGCTCTTTTCACTGCTGTGCTATGTTATTTTTTGGTATTATTTTTTGTCAGGAAGGAAAATCCTACAAAATTGTCATTGGTGTCACCTTTGTTTATCGCTTACTTTATGAGTCGCTCTGATATGCTTGCGATCAGCAAAAAGTCAAAGTTAACTTCTTGAGGCAAACAATAGACTAAGCCATCATATTCAAGCCAGGAAGCTAAAACATGCTACCTTACCTCAGTCGATGTTAACTTCCGGTCTTCATTTGCCTGTTTCTCGGGAAATTCAGAAGATAAGCGATGTTTAGTTCTGCGCATGCGCGATATATTTTCCAAATAGCAGATGTCGTCCGTCGATTTGGATTCTTGCTTTTCTTGCTACGTTTTTAGACAGAAGTTCGGCTGTTTCTTCCGCGCGAAACGTGTGAGATGTTCCGCCTTCTCGTATTGCTCCACCAAAAATCATCTTAAGATTAAGGAAACTCGTAACTAATATTTCAAAACAATAATTGTTCCAATAAAAGTCAAGAGCCCTCTTATCTTAAGACGGTTTTTATGCAACCTGGCCCAGGCCTTTATGCTTTACCGCAAGCTGGTTATGAAGAATTATCCGTGGGATATTTGAGCCAATCAGAAACGGAGAAATATTTTGAATGAATAATAATGGCTTTTATTTGTTTACCCCAGTGACATCGACATGTGTATGGATCGATGCTGTGCCCAGCGAGGTTGCAACGTAGCTTACATGGTGGACAATAACTGCTTCTCTGTTTCCTGCTTCTCCCCAACTTTGTGTAAAATAAGTGACGTACCCTCTTCAAATGGAGACGTCAAGATTTCCACTATTATGAATAGTACTGCAGAAAGACATTCTGAAAAAAGTGAGTATACGGGAAAAGGCTTTCCCCCATACATGGCAACCTACATTTTTTCAAAGCTTTTAGCTGTTGTTGAGGTGCTTCTTAGTCCTTTATTTAAAAGAATCAATGATAAGACATGTTTAACCATCTAGAGAATTACGAAAAACGTTATGCATGCTTTAATATCTTTACTAGAATAGAGAATCTTATGAATAATTTTCTATTCCTCTCATAAGTGTCTTTTTAAAGCCATATAGGGACTAGTTTTATAAAGCCATTTGTTCTTTTCTTATTTGTCAAGTATAAAACACTCGACTTCGTCTTGTGGTTAAAAGCATCAAAAAACACGCTCCTGCTCGTTTTTTAACTTTGCACGACTTAACATAAACAGTTGTGTGGTCTGCTTGAGGTGCTTTGCGCTATTCCACTGCTACAGGGGCGTGGCTAGGGGGGAGGGGCCTGAGGTGCCTCCTCACTCCCTTGTGAGAGGCATCCTTTTCCTTTTATTTCCTCAAAATGCTAGAAAGGTGGTAGAAACGCTAAAATCCTAAAAGTCACTGTCTTTGAATGATGATATCTCGGCAGCGCACCGCTCATCCGAATATGTTTCACTCTTTTTTGTAAACAGCATTGATGTCGATGAAAATATGGCTACAAAAAGTACTATGAGCGCGCGACACAGTGTCACCAGCCCCCCCCCCCCCCTCCCCCCAGCCCCACCCCTTCACCTTAAAATACCCTAGCTACCCACCTGCGGTAACTTTGACAATGATGATCTTTTCAGATTCCATGATAGTCTACGTAATAATTGGCGTTGTGGGATTCGCGGCAGGAGCTGGAGGGATCCTCTGGGCAGTTTGTATGTTCATTCGAAGGTAGGTCATGCGCGTTGCATAAAGCGACCTAACATTTAGTACTAATTTTCTGTAATCATCACTTTTTCGAATAGTGACACGAAATATCATCACAGAGCTCCTATAAGCTTTCGTATGTGGTGACTACACTGACGTAAAAATACTTGAAAAGGTGTGATTTTGCCTCTGATTGGTTACAGTATAGAGTTTTTTCTTTTTGTTTTGTTTTGTTTTCTTCTTCGTTATCTTATTTTTATTGTTTTACGTTATCATTTCTCATTTTAAGGCATCGCTTACGGTCAAGGCATAGACAAGACACAGAATAGCCCTGAGGTAAAATATTGATGAATTTTCTCGACCTCTTATCCACCTTGACCCTTTGTCATTCTCAGATGCATTGACTCCCACCCCAAAAGACCGATACTGGTTTCTGACTTACAGAGGATGGTTGTGGATTGAAAATGACCAGCATTTCCTAACAACAGTGAATCCTTACTTTTTTGCCTCAGAATTAGGCGATACAAGCTAAAAAAAAGTAACAACTGACAAATCCTGATCTCAGAAGTTTTTCTTGAAAGTTTTCTCCTCGTGAGAGAGAGCGAGCCGCTTCGAGAAAAACCTCTGGGATCAGGGTATATATGACGCAAATATTGCTGCGTCAACTCTATAATTGCAATAATCATCTTTACATTTAAGACTTAGAAAATAACGGATAGGGGGTCTTTGCTGTTGGAGTTTGCAGGACAAAGGGAGTACCTTCATTTCTCGGTTATTTTAAGACCTTGAGTATTGGTCCGGTCCCGGGAATCGAACCCACGACATTCCGCTCTGCAGTCTAGCGCTCTACCGACTGAGCCAATCCGCGGTGGGGATTTCATATACGGTAAACTGTCGCTTATAGGTACTCCAGCTTATAAAGTCCCCAAGTTATAGGCCCAGCTACTTAAATGTAAACAACAACAAAAACGTACATCCCATATAAGCCCACCTCCAAATACATGTACAAGACATTTTTTCTAATTTCATTTTCCATCTTGTTTTTAGTAGAAAACCGCAGAGGAAGACTTCTTTTTCCGACGAGGCCATTTTATAAGAGGGCCGAAAATTCCCTCGACCTTAACCTTCGATTTCGTTCGCCTTTTGTAACTAATTCTCGACCACTTTATACCTCTGAGACATATTTTATAGTCGTCGGTAAAGTCGAGACTACGCACAAAGCGGGCAGTTGAGGAGAAAATGCTGCAGCAAGCCGGGGAAAGTTATTGTTTTGTTAGCTAATATACAGTGACCGTTGCTTCTGAATTATTATGGTTCACTACCGATTACAGCGTTAGTGCTTGTCTGGGTTTGCTCTGGGACTAGAATGTAATTAAAACTACATGACCTGACTGCTCGGTCATACTCGGTCATAAACTCGACAACAAGAAGAAGGCAACATGATAACCATTGCGGCGATAAGCTAGTATAATTACGAAAGAATCATTAGGACGAAAGCTGGCATTAGCTGAAAAAAGGCAGAAAAGAGCATGAAACTGAGCGATTTCGTGAAAGCTTCTCCTCTTCGGTAATGTCAGAGGAGTAGAAGTTGCGTCATAAATTTTCTTTTCTAAACGCATGTGCGTATAACACTTGCATCCTTGCCTTATGGTCTTGTTTGCGTCTCAAAGGTAAGCAAACCGGAATATTACATATTCGTCACCCATTCAGAAGATTCCAGCTTCGTGCTGGTTATGCTTTATACATGAAGAACCTTTAAATTTCCCTTAGTATTTCATGTTCACCTTGGCTTTTTGTGAACAGCCTAAGATAATTTAAATTTTTATTTTTCTATTTATCGTTTATAGTATCTTTGATTACGTAACACGCAAACTTTATGTGAATGGATGCACCTGACATCAAACGTGTTTGCATCAAGAACACTCATTTCGCGCATTTTGTTAATTTGCCAACCAAGCTTATTGCTATAGAAATCTCTCTACTGAAATAACACGAGTAAATATGCGCCAAGTATTGGCTAGCAATATACAGCTATTTCGAGAAAGGTTGTCGGAAAAAATGTGCACGCGAGAATCCTGAAAGGTAATATGGGATATGATCAATACACTGTTCCTGACACTGTAGCTGTCGAACCTGCTTTTGTTGCTTTCCTTTAGCACTCGCAAACATACGTCCATGGCCTCTCGTGCCATTCTTTCAATTTCTTTGAAGAACAAAGAACTCAAAACCACCCACAATACTTTTCAGGATTGTCGCGTGCACTTTTTCCGACAACCTTTCTCGAAATAGCTGTATATTTACGATGCTGGTGTTGTTGTGAAATATATTTCTTAATAAAAATCTGCAAATATGAACAGTAGAGTGTTTTTTCTGTGGTGTATACATTAATGGAGTTACTTCGGTGGCGGAACAAAACACACCTTTCTTTGGCTGGGGAAGGAATTAATGCAAAGTTAGCTAAGAGTAAGCTTAAACGTGGTCCATCTGAAGTCTGTCTAAGCTTACTCATAAACAAAACTGTAGCATAAGACAAACAGTAAAAAAAATAGACTTTGTAGGGGTAGCACAATTACACACTGGTAACCCGGTAGCTTCGCGTTGTGGCCCATGAATACTGAAGAACAGACACAAACAATTGAAATAAACATAACGTGGTTAAGAGTCCCCACTGACCAGGGGCAAAGCAGTTGGCTATTTACAAGCGTAGTCGAGGAGTTACACACGGAAGCACAGGGAACAAATCCAGCTAGTGGTCACGGCGGGGATTGAATTTGGGGCCTCAGGATCGCAATAGACCTTATTCACGATATCCGCCATCTTTGCACGCCCTTTAGGATCGATGGCATGAAAGCAATGTCACGTGATCTTTCAGGAAGCAAACAAAGATAAAATTTGCCAATGCGAGACATCGCGGTCGACGTTGTTTATTCTCTCACAACGAAACAACGATTTAATAGTCATGCAAAACGTATATGTGCGGTTTGAGTTTCGACAAAATTAACGTCATTATTGCTCGCTGTGAGGACATCTATGGTCACCAGTGCATTAAAAAAAGTAACAATGATCACTTCCACCCATAATTTGCCCTTATCGTCTTTAATAAAAAAAAGTTGTTCATTTTCTGTTGTCAAGAATAAACAAACTCGACTTGTATTGGAAAGATTTATCACTTGTTTTCCCCCTAGGAAACCACGTGACATTGCTTTTATCCCATCAGTCCTTAAGCGCGTGCGAAGATGGCGGGCATCGTGAATAATAGTGACCTTAAGTTCAAGGTTTGACCATCTTACCGGAAACGGCAAACAACAAACGGTTTGCGGTTAGCGGTTTCACGTTATCCGTCTGCCATGTTTGTTTTTATTCATTCGTGCACTTCTGTTTAGCTGAGATATCATCTTCAAAGTTACGTTTCTATGAAAAATAGTTCAATAATTAATTAGCCAAAGAGTTCTAAAAAGGGGTATTTTCGCTCAATCCTAGGATTGTGATGTTTTAGAGTGCAAAAAACTTTGCGGTAAATCACTTACCTCTGGAGCGTGATCTCGCCGTACAAACGTGAACCTCAAACCGCAAACCAGACGGCAAGGTACTAGTCACGTGTCTTCTTGACGTTAGCAGTTCGCGGGAAATGGCCTAAAAACTCGATCTTAAGGTCTCTAATGTCTATTTCAGCGCTCTAGGTCACGCTGCCTCCAGATTATGCGGGGTATTTTGTACCTATCTAGTACTTGGGTCATGATCAATTTAAGGTCTCAAGTGAGTCATACATTTATAACAGAGACCTCTCAAGATTGAGGTTTTTCGGCATTTCCCGCGAACTGCGAACGTCAAGAAGTCACTTGACCGTCAGGTTTGCGGTTTGAGGTTCACGTTTGTACGGCTAGACCACGCTCCAGAGGCAAGTGATTTACCGCAAAGTTTTTCGCAGCCTAAAACATTACAATCCCACGTTTGAAGAAGAAATACGACTTCTTAGAACTCTTTTGCTCATTGATCATCGAATTTTATTTGAAAAAAAAAAGTGATTTTGAAGACAGATTCTCGGCTAAAATAGAAGTAAGCGGATGAATGAAAACAAACATGACAGCAGCGAGCTACCATCCGCGAATCTTAAGTCCCAAATATGGGCAGACGGTAACGTGAAACCGCTAACCGCAAACCGCAAACCGCAGTTTGCCGTTTGCCGGCAGTAAAACGACCAAGCCTCGATCTTAAGGTCTCAATTGATAAAGCTTTACAGCAACAAATAAGTAAAAATTGTCAATGCCCCGAACACGAAAGCTTTGATACGTTTATTATTTAAAACTTTATTTACTTTCATTGAGATATAAATAAAACGAAGTTACAGAGACGACTAATTTAACAGTCTTTGTCAGATACAGTATGAATTATGAATCTCCATCGTTGTAGGTTATAAATATGTTTCCCGTTCAAAGAATTCGAGAAGTTGTCACTCATACATGTCAAAAAAGACTATGTCAGCTAAAATGGCCAAGTTCCGTGATGACCTTAATAGGTTATCACTGACATTATATGCTGGGAAAGACACTAAAATCTAGAGATTGTTTATTTCCTGTGATTTCTTTCAGTCAAAAAAATTAATATAAACTGCAAATTACTGATCTTTTAAGCTTACTGTCCATCTCTTGAAATGATAGCCGTGCGGGACTGAATCGTGTTCTTGTCGAATTTCATCATGGTTCTAGGTTTAACCGGGTTTCCCGCGCAGTCTCAAAAAATGGTCCCATACGGCAATTCGACACCACACCGACCCTGACAGTCTCATAAGCGAGACCTCAGATTTAAGAATTCTTATATACCAGTTAACAATTTGCATTTGCCTCTCTCTTTTGAATTATGTAGCGCTCAAATAAACTGTTCCAATGTTGATATTGTCAGAAAACTAAATAAGCAATCACAGGCTCAGCTCAATCGATTCTTTACTTCGTCGAAAACTTAAAAACGCCTCCAAAAAGGCACTGTTTATATGAAGTGAGCTAGAACGGTTAGCCGGGCTGGCTCGCATTATCGGTCTGGCTCGGCTTGTGCCTTGTTTCCTCATAACAACATTTTGTGTGTTTATATGAGAAGACGGGCTGGCGCGCTCACGGAGATCTCAGCTCGAGCAACCACGATCCTTGGCAAGCGGGCCAGCCCGCCTACTAAACCTAAACAAGGCATGAGCGGTGCCAGCCCGGTAAAGCCAGCCAGCCTTGCTAACCGCGCCGGCTCACTTCATATAAACAGGCCTCCAGTGTGAAGAAAACATTTGCATGCATGCAGAACAATAAACACTTATATCCATAAGGGAAAGTGTTTTTTTGTTGCTACATTTCGTGCAAGCCTGTCCACGTTTATTTATTCTGCCCCACGCTTTTAAAGTGTCGACTTCACTTCTCGTTGGCTGACTGTCATCAGAATAAAGACATTTATGAAGTGGATTCTTTATCTTGCACTTAATTTTTCCGCAGTCAGTTAAACTAGTAAACCTGTTGGAACAAAAAAAGAAGAAAACTGTTATTCGCTTGTGGCTCTGTTTGTTTGCTTCATCGCCTGCTACCTTACGTCGGAGTCCTTACGACAGGATATTTGCGACTGGTCACCCAACCAGTTCCTGCCCATGTAGCATTGTTTAAATTGAGTGGAGCTAGTCACACCGAGTTTTGCAAGGGTTTGCGAGGGGAGTTGTATTAATGGATCGATACCGCACGAGGGGCAGGATAGTAAGAGAGCAATACTGAGCCAGTTGTGCTTGGTCTGAAATATTGCGCGTGCGGCGTTTCTTGCGAAAAAGCTCTATAAGCCTTGCAGGGTTTGTTCTAACGATATCTAGCACCCACCTTGGGCTCAGCCTTAGGATCTTCATCATCACCTTCATTCGGTTTCGTCCCGCCATTTTCTCGATATCTGAAAGAAATTTATATTACTTTAGTTTTCGGACCGATAACTGCTTAGTATAAATTTTGCCGTTTGCTTTTTTCACTGCTATTAAAGGATTTACAGCTACCGAAAAATCCAAGCGTGTTCAATCTCTAAAGTCAAAAGACCTTTCCCAACTCACCCTTAACGAAAGCGACCTCACATTCCCGTTGAAGATGTACCTTTCTCTCCAAAAAGTGTTATATTTCAAACCTCTTTGCCACTCGAGTAAAGATTTAGAAACCAGTAATAAGGAAAGACCAAGTACCGGTAACACGGAGCACCTCACCGGAAAATGAGTTATGTAAGGTCTTCGAACAGTGGACTAGAGACCTCATATGCGCTCATCTGCCCCCTTCACAGACATTCCTTTTTGCGCGCAAAGTACGGTGGGAAGAAGAAAGCGGGCCAGATGTCGCTTGGCCTGTCTTCTTTCTCCACCCCGTGATCCCGCGCGCTTCATCATGAGCCAATCGCGTTCACGATGCGACCAAAGTGCGAAAATAGAAAGCCTCTGACAAGGAGTGAGTGTGGTTCATCATTTCTTAAACAGTCAAATCTCTCCAAGACGGAAACCTTCGAGACGGGCCCTGACTATCCGTCTTAGGGGGTGTTCATCTTATAGAGAGTTAAAGCCCTGGAGTCGCGTTTGAGAGAGTCGAGGTAACGTGACACGAGTAATTTTAAAGCTGAACCTATTCGCCATGAATACACGTCTGTTTAACTTGTATAAAACATTGTACAAAATAGCTAAACCTGGAACTTTGTAAAAGTTTTTCTCATCGTGCAATCTATCAAACGTTCATTACAAGCAAACGTTCAAGGCTTCTTGGTCTCAAAGCATTACAGTGCACTTTGCGAACTGGAGCAACAAGATATGAAACATTTTGCAATTTACTGTCATGTAAAGCGGCTGCATTCCGTTTTGAGATATTTTTCACTACAAAAAGCACTTCCCAATTGTCCGTCGACAGTTTGAAAAGTTGTCCGTAGTCCGTCTCATAGTATAGTCCATCTCATAGTCATAGTCTATAGTCCGTCTCATAGTCTATAGTCCATCTCAGAGTATAGTTACCGTTAAGAGAGGGATGTCTGTAAAGATCCTCATTCTTATTAAAGGCATGAAAATATGCACCGAAAACCCTATCCATCTGGCCTCGATTCTTTAATACCGCTATCCAACGGATAAATCTCTATTCAGTGGATAGTGCAATTGGTTCCCCTAATACTTATCCGCTGATAGTGATTTTTCAGGAGGTGGACACGAGATCAACTGCACAACAACTTTAACATCGAACTAAATTTAACTGACTGCTAATTGTTAGTTCAATTCAAGTCGATCAGAATTGACTGAGTATATAGGTGGCGAAGCAGGGGGAGAGCAGAGGGGTCCGTAGCCACCCCCCCCCCCCCCCACCCCCTCCCAACGTTTTGATGCCGAAAAACTCTTTTACGGATGTATTTGACAAAACCTGTGACATCGGCAACTTCAGAGCGCGAGCACATTTTCTGCCTTTAGACGACGCTCAAGAACTACCTAAGAAGCACAATGAAGCAGGACCGCCTGAACAACCGCCTACTAATGCATTATCATCAATCGATTACGGACACACTAGACGATGTGAAAATTGATTGTGCCAACGAACAACGTAAAGGGCATTTTGGAAAATCTGTATAGGGGTATGCGTATGACTGAGTCGAAGATGATCACCCCCTTCCCCCACATTTCAAAACGCTCCGCCGTCTCTAATGAGACAGTCCTCCTCCCTCCTTTCCCGGTCTTTCGGTGACTCAGGTCGATGTGCGTTTGACTAAAAATTCTAGTTTCCGGCCTTGGAGATTGAAAAGTGAAAACACAGCTTTGGTAACTGAATTGTTCAACTGTATGTTGCAGCGTACCTTCTAACAAATATAAATACAGCCCACACTGTTCCTGACACGGCAGCTCCAAAGGCTACCAGCACCACCACAATGTATGCTGTCACATACGCTGAAAAATAAACATACAAACAGCGCTTACTGAGCTACGTAACAGGAAGAAACACAAGCAAATAGTGCTATATTAAGGCTTAGTGTGATCATGACTTAAGGCATTCTTTCTCGCAAACCTGTATTGGCGGCCAAGAATTAGCGTAAACTGGATGCTGATGCCAGTACGTCGCACATGGGTGATTTTATTCCTGATTGGTCGAGGAAATAAGATTATGAGACACCCGAGGGGGGGGGGGGGGGGGGGTTGTGAGAATTAATGAGATGATCACCTGATGGGAAAAGCTTCGATCAGCAAACAAATTCTCTCAACCAATTCTTTAAGGAAATGTATGAAGATCAGTCTGGAGAATTTGTATTTGGATATTGGGACTCAAAGGGTTAAAAAGAGTGTGAAGGTTGGCGATGAGTGGTCTACATAAGGGCGGAGTACCAACAATGTTTTTCTTTTTCAACCAAAGCTAATTCCGAAACGAAATGAGTCAGGGTCATGAAATAAGGTGTGCAAAATGAACGTTTTTTTTTTTTACACATGGACGTCTACCCTCCTCTACTCAAACTTCTTTTACATTAACATTTATCGTGTACAGCCTACCCCTCACATTTGAGTGATCCCCCCGCGAAAACACTGAAAACACCCGCTAAATCTGTTCATGAAGTAAAAAAGGTGAAATAGTATAGCACGGTATACAAAGGCTGACGACATTATCGCCAGACCCTCATTAGAGCAGAATCAACGCTGTTATGAAGGCCCAGCTCTTTGTCACCTAATCCCATATCGGCAGCAAGAGTATACCCTTGTGGTTATTAATTGATCAATAGGCACAAGCGATCATTAAAACGTCTTTAAAAAAATTCTTCACGTCAATTATGATTACAGAATAAGAGTAATTATAATAGTAACAATAATAATAATATTATTATTACAGGTATATACCTTTTCTGTTGATATCGTTCCTAACCATAAGCGATATCTTGACTTCACTCGGTGAGTAACCCGTCGTTATTTTACACAATTCCTCGCTGTAACACTTGACACCATAACATTTTGCTTTATCCATATAAGCCAACTGACATCGCTTGCTCGCGCAGCATAATGACATACATTCCTCCATGTTTTTTACTGGGCCGAGAAAGGTGAAATTCCCAGCATGCAGCTGACCCTCAAGCGATGCATTCTGCACTATGTCACTGTGCAGTAACTGCGCTTTTTTACAAACGGGGTTTTGATTTTTGGCGAGGGGAGGGGCGGAGCGTGATGCTTACAGGAAAAAGAAATAATCAGTTTTAGTCATTTGCAGATGACAGAATTCAAAGCACAGTTACATGAGCTGCTCCGAAGTGTTAACAGTACTGACTAGAAATACGTGTATTACAGAACTTTACGAAACTTTATTCGCAAACGCGTTGATTCGTTTGACTCACAAAGGTCATTTTGTATCCATGTGAAAAGATCTACTCAGCGAAGACACAGGCACACCTAGTTCCATTCCTTTTTTTAAATTTCTATCACTTCCTAGTGTTATTTAAGGATATTCCATTTATAATTGTCCATCATTTTGATTTCATATTCTCTGTTAGGTTTTCTCTAGAGTCGTCACAGTCACCAATTTTTTTTCGTAGGATCGTCGGGGTCCAGCACCTACCCTCACGGGCGGCCATCTTGGCTGTAAATTTACCAAGTCGCGCCAAATCTAATTAAATGCGAGGGCCCGCCTCCTCAAAACATTTTCCGCCGATGGCCGCCGGTAAAGTTAGGTGCTTGATCTCGGCGATCTTACGAAAAAAATGGGACTGTGAATAGTAAAAGTTTTCTCTGCGAAAGCATGCTATTCATTCTGCACCCCAGAACTGCGTTCCTTGTCGTCAGCGCCACGGATCAAGAGCAGCTCCCTCTGGGACCAGGATAACGTGCAAGCGCAGAAGGTTTCCTTATTGTAATCGATGGTAAGCGTCATTGTTTCAGATCTCTGAAGCTGGGCATGGAAAGCCGGGAGAACCTTCCTGCTCTTCTGCTAGCCAGAGCTCTCCGCTTGGCGCTGGCCAAAAGGATCGCACCTCTGGCGACGAAAATGACTGCTGTGTACAAAGTAGCCTGTTCCACACTCCGAAATAGTCGTGTCCGCGAAAATTCAAAAAGCTCAAAAACAAAAATAAAACGGAAGGAAACTGAAGAGAGGCCACCGCCCCCTTTTTCCAGCTCGCTTATATTTCCGCGTGCCTTACACTTCACGCGTCATCCCTACTATCTGAGAGCCTGAAATAGGCTAGGCATAGCGGTCCATTTAAAATTGAATTACGCCAAACGTGGCCGAGACTACGGTAAATACAGAATTCAAGAGAGGATATGAATTTAAATACAGTAACGGTATAAAAAATCTTAGTTACCTCGATAAAGACCAAAGAAGGAATCACTTCCTGAAATAGAAAGAGGAGTTTGAAAGAAATCAAAGATCAAAGTTATTAGGGTTTCACTATCACGGTATTGATATGGTTGGCAATTACCTCTTTGGTTTTATCAAAAAGAACACCATTCTACTGTTCTGTGTACTGAAATAATGTTTGTTTAAAAAGGGCGCTAGAAAAGAAAATTACCGACAAGAATTTGCGCTTAAACCCACACAAACCTGGGTAGTTAATTAACGAAAACCTGTTATCCAAGGACCGGAAAATTACCTTAATATTTAAAGAACTATTCAAGAAGAAGAGGTTAACGTTTATTATTAGTTATTGCTTAACTCCTTACTATAAAAAATATCTTGAGATAAAAGGGGTAGCATTTGCGTCGAGGGAAATATTCAAGCTTAACATTTTCAAACGAGTGGTATAATTGCTTCTTACCTGTCGTTGGCGTGGCCACAAAGAAAGTTAGCACAAGAACAACTGATAAAAGATAAAATGTAAAACTGTCCATATTTTTAGATTTTCCTATAAAATAAGCCAAGATAAAATCCTGGATGTTAAGTTGAATGCCGTTGAATATTGCAGCACGTCCAATGAGATTTCATTTACTTCGTCAGCGAGGTACCATGTTAAAAGACTGAAGCCCGCCTTCTTTTAACGTCTCCGTGTTGCTACAAATTTGATTTAATCAGTTTGTAGTGTTTCCAAATATAACCTGACCTTGATTGGTAAGATAGAGCAAGAACGTTTACGGATTCTTCGATTTTTCTGTCTCCTGTAAACAGCGCATTAATATTGAAAAGGAACAAACCAAAGATCATGACGTAGAGTCAATAAATGAAAACCAGATTCCATTCAGATAATACAATCGGTTTATTTTATGCTCTAGGGTAGTTTCAGTACCCAAACAGCCTAATTTGCTGGCGAACTTTTGCATGCCTTTGCATCGGTTTCTTTGCAGTATACCCTAATTTGAATCAAAACAGGAGTGAAATTGGTATTACCCGTTGAGCTGATTAAGAGAGATTTGCTTAGGCCGCTCTACCGTAAAGTTTACCAGTCCTAAACACGACGGGTGCCCATCCAAAGTAAACACACGAAAATTAACAGTTCGCCTGTCAGTTAAGTCTGCATGAACTTTCTTTCAATTGTATGACTAGCTAGAAGCCGAATGCCCTCTGTCTTATTTTAGGTCCTTAAGACATTTTCGTCAGGCAAAAGTTGCCCCGTGAAAGGGAATCCGGATTCGGAATCCGGGTAATTTTCTCTTATTGATTCCGGAATCCCGGGATTTTTTTCTTGTAGATTCCGGAATCCTGGGCTTTGGAATCTGGAATACAGCTCAAGAGATCCGGGATCCCACTAATGATTGAAGTTCCACCGTGACAAAGAATCTGGAATCCAGTAGCTGGCGATCCGGAATGCATCTGACGTCTAATTTTACTAATTAACGATGCACATTCTGTTAGCTAGTGAAGCTTGTGATACGAAATATCTTACAACACTTAAAATCAGAGGGTATTTGAAAAAAAATCGCCTGATCGCAGGTTATTATGGATTTAGAGGGTTTTCCTATAGTAGCAACTCAGTATTCAGTCTCTCGTCCAAAGCGAAAATTTTCCATTTATGTTATTAGCTTAGGCAATGACCAAGTCTTCGATAGCTTGGCTCCGACCCAGGGCAACATTGGCTAATATTGTCCGGGATACTTATAAGGATAAAGTTAAAAGGAACCTTATTTAAGACCCGACAAAGACAACAAGAACGTCAAAAAACAATAGGTTTGACATACAGAAAAATTAACAACACCTTTGCCCTTGCATCCCGCTTTTTCACACTTCTTTGCCTTCACTGCACGTACGTATCCCTAAGTTCACCTTTTCAGATAGAGGACGTAAACAAGCGATGTCGAAATTTTCTATCCCTTTCGATTCTGAACTTGGATATAGTTTCTAAGGAATTCAACTCCAGGAGAGTTCGCCTACATTTAAAAACGTGATTTGGAATAATTGCAACCGTTAAGAGAACGCAAATCTCACGTCGCCGTCCTCGGATCTTAAGGTCCCTTTAAACTAAGGAGACCGCAAAACTGAGAAATTTAAGATAAACCACCCTGGCTTGTTTTGTTACACAAGTTGTTTATGTATCAAAAAAAAAAATCAAAAACCACACTATTACGAAGAAAACTTAAGTCCCGTCATCCTTGATCAATGCAACGTGGAGCGAATAAGCGTGATGAGAGAGGAAGTTTAAGCAACGATGTTTAGTGAGCGACGCACGTCAACCGGAAGTGGAATTTTTTGCACTCTTCGGCCATGACTTGAAAAAATTGTTGGGCAAATCATCTCTTTAAGAGTAAAGACCTTAGAAATACACATTTGGAGGCGTCAAGGCATATTAAAAAAGAAAAAAGCTCACTTCCGGTTTACGTGCGTCGCTCAAAAACGTCACCGCTTAAACTACTCCTACGAAAGAGGTACTTAACTAAAAGAACATTCTTCAGCCTTAAAAATGGGGGCAGTTACGAAAAGGGGGGACTTCATAAAGGATTATTTAGAGTTACATTTATTCTACACCAGTTTTTCAATCCGTTATAACGTGTGAATTTGTTACCGTACGTACATAGTATTGTAAAACAAATCCAACATACTTTGATTCTACACTTATCATACATCTACCATATCGTTCATATCTTCGATAATATTGTCTTCCTCAGAGTCGCGCCCGAGAGAGCATAATATCCCTAATCAATTCAAGAACTGTTCAAAATCTCACACCATTTTTAATCTGCCCCATCATATTCTTCTTTTGGCTAGTTGCACAATAGTATTTCTCAGCGTAAGGAAAGACTGCTCGTTTTAGCAGAAGTTACAAGTTGTGGAGAAGTAAGTGAATTAGAGTCTAAAAAAATAGTGCATGCGTGGACCGAGTAAAAACAAGTCATTGAAATGCCCCGTCTAATGTATTCACAACTTCCTATCTTTAGATAAGAGATCTCGCTTCAGATTATGTACCCAGGGGGGGTACTCAACAAAGTTTATACCTGGAGCCTCCGCCATGATGTCCAGTGCCTTACCCTTTTATATACCATTTTAACAGAAAAGGTATCCCTTTCGTTGAGACCTTCTATTTACAAATGGTACTCCTTTAACATACCTAGTTTAGAACTTTGCATCCCTGTTGACTGCTGTAAATCAGTGCACTGTCTTTTTACAAAACCAGAACGTTTTCTCGACTTTTTCACCACCATAAAATGCATCTGTTAGCCCTCTTGGGCCTTTTTATCTACCGCAATGACATCTTTCCCTACACTTTCTTATACTTCAACTAGTGAAATCCCTACCCATTCATACACCTGAAGCCTGAAACTTCGTTGCCAGGTTCTCTCTCCTACCCGCGTATCAGTAGGTCGTTAAACAGAGTACCCCCGCGTTCTTAGGGTGGGAACACCTTACGATTCGCTATCAACGATTTGTAGCGCTTTCCTTGGGCGGAAACGGGTTAACCGGATATATTAGATTTCCATTTAAGTGACGGAAATTCCTGTATTGAGGTCAAGAAAAAACTGAACTAAAAGCGGAACTTCCTGAGCTCGATTTAAAGGCAGACCTTTGACGTGCTTCGTACAGAGCATATTAGTGATTTAAGTGCAATTTCTATGAAGATGCAGTTCGATATCCAAGAACCTCTTGTGGTCACTGATGACTGTAATTCAGAAACCTGGAGACAGGATGTGAAGGCGTTTTTCAACAGGCGATTTACTTTCCGATTGTGGCATATTTTCGTTTTCGTACTCATTATTGCGGTCATTATTATTGTGGGTGCATGTATTCTAACTACTAGGCATAGCCCAGGAAAACTACAAAGCAAAGCAGCCAAGTCAAAGCAAACCAAGGAGAACGGAGGTAACGCAATTTCTTATTAGACTAGCCTTTTTCCCATGTAAGAGTTTCGGCATTCCCGTTCTCGAAAACTTTCACCGCCTTTTTTCCCGACCCGACTGACTGCCCCCGGGTCTCCAAGGATGGAGTTTTAGCGGCGAAGCAGCCATTCTCGCGGCTCAGTTGCTGCGATAAGCGAGCGGCCGAAGGTGCGAGAAAATTCAAAGCGCCTCCTCCCCATTCTCCGCACGGCTTCTTAGCTTTGCTCGAGTAAGAGAACCCGCCGGCTGCACATGCACAGGCTACGATTAGACTTGTGTATTTAGTTTACACTGAATGCAGGAAATCCATTGTTTTTAAACCGGGGTTTCAAGACAGTATTGACATTTCATACAACCTCTAGACTGGGCATTTTATTTACACATGGCCACAGTTCCGACGTCATCCAAAAAATTGTTTATTCCTGCTGCCCACTTAAGGTAGATTTCACAGCGGCCGATAGGAACCAAACAAAACTCAAAACACCAAACTCGAGACAAACAAAATAGAAAACAAAAACTTCAAGTACAAAACTGAAAAGCACAAAATGAAAAAAATAGCGGAAGCACTGAAACCCATGTCAAAAACACAAACAAAGTCACGGAGGAGAATTACGAAATCGAAAAACCAAAGAGACAAAATGTTCATAAATCCGAAAAAAAGAAACAAAGATACAAAATATTTATTTTAAAGATGCATTCCGGCAGGATGGCTGCCCTGATCCTATATAAAATTGAGGAAAAAATCTATATAAAAATGACTTTGTGAAAAGAAAAAAATAAAGGTGCTCCAAGCCAGAACAGTCAAAAAAATACATACGCCGCGCTAAAATTACTTTTAGGTGCCATACAACTGATGTTTTTTTTCATTGAATGATTGATTAAAAACTATTTACACAACATGTATTCTACTTAATAAAGAACCTACTGCAACTGCACTAAAAGACCCTACCTACAAATAATGCTAGCTTAAATGCCAAAAAATATTTGCAATGGCATGGGTACTTCTACTACTATTACAAATATAAGAAACAGGATGTATTTCAATTCCTACCCCCTGGGCAGAAAAACTGATGCTTTTTTCCATTTACATTCCTGGTCGGCTACTTTGTTATATATTTATACATACATATCTGGCCGATTTTTTGAAAACCAAGCTAGTTAACGAAATTTGCAGTCATTTGAGTAAAAAGGCGTCAAAAGACAGGTTTTTGGGCCTGATAAGCTCCAAAATCACACTAACGAACGATAAGGGAAGGAGGAAGAGAAAGAGCGAGGACGTAGACAGGAGGAGAGGAGAAAAATAGCAATGGTTGCACTCTTAGTTTTTACTGGAGACAGTTGTTGGCCAAACAAACACTGTTGGACGCAAAAGGTTCATTTGACGGTAACTTTTTCAAAAATCCGGCTAGATATGTCACATGATACAACTGATGCAAGATACAAAACGTTTATTTAAAGTAATTTTATTTCTTTTTCTTAAAATGGCTTTTGCACTTCTGTATTTACTTGTATGGTCATGCACATGACATAAAGCTCGTCGTTGTTGTTGTTGTTGCTAATGACACTTGTGACTTCTTATTTTGAGTTAGAATAAGACTACATCACTTTGTCTAGCCTGCGTAGCAAGCGTTTCCAATCGAGTTATTGCGCGAAAGTTAGAGCGGGAACAAAAAAAAAAAATTGGAAGGGGGAGGGGGAGGGGAGAAGAGGAAACGCTTGCCCGCAAACCCCACGATTCTGGAAAACGCCCCTTGATATTTCACGGTTGGGTTCATTTGTAAATTGACAGCTCGTCAAAATAGAAGTTTTACGAACAGATTACCCCTGGATTACCAGATATGTAAAATTACTTTGTTCTCTAACACGTTCCAGGCGATCGCAAAAACTGTAATAAAAAAGGCTTACGATAAAAGAAGGCTAAAACTCTGAATGTGGCTTTATCTCGTCTGAAACCTTGTCGAAACGTCAGTGAAACGTCAAATATGATTTGTCCGGAACAATTCACTCCGCCGGCTATAAGTTTTGCAGAGCGGCTGCTCTTCAGCCCGTGTCAAAACGTTCTCTACAATACATGCCGCTAAATTTCCAATAAACAAAAAGAATCTTTTCATTTCAAAAGCTGACAAATCGCTTGTCCATGGCGGCTTTTGCTAGTATCGAGTACAGATGTTCTGATTTACGTTGATGTTATCTCCAACAGACAGTCGATTTTTTCCAGTCATATCCGCACGCCGTCATTCCCAATAAATTGGCCTTCCCTAGTCTCTACTGCTAGATCTCCCAATATACTTTACTGTTCTCATAAACCTTCGCACAAACACGACTTAAATCAGTCCAAAGCAATTGTAATCTGCGACCACAAATCAGATAAGACCAGATCTGTGGCGCACGTAAACAAAGCATACCTGGTTTGATTGATGTTTCGAGTGCTAAGTAATAAACACTACCAGCACCGCACCAATCAGAAGCTGCGTTCGTGGGCGAACGCAGTTTTTCAAAATCGTGGGGTTTGCGGGCAAGCGTTTCCTTTGTTCCCCTCCCCCTCCCCCGTCATTCCTTTTTTTTGCTCTTGTCCCAGCTTTTCTCGATGAACTCGCGCGGAAACGCTTGCTACGCAGGCTACACTTTGTCAATCTGTGATAACATACATCTTGGCTTTAATAACTTACATTATTATTCATTCAAAATATTTCCCCGATTCCGATTGGCTAAAGTACACGCATAATTCACCATAATCAGCTACTGATGACCAAATTTGGAAGAATTTTGCGATTAATGAACCGATGATGTCAAAAGTGCAGCTTCTTTACAGGTTAATGCACCGTTAACCGAGAATACCTGGGAGCGAGGTTGAGTTGTTTTGGTTGTGAAAATTAAAATGGCGGACATTTCACTCGTTTCAAGAGTAAGAAAGGGCAAAATAATAGCTAAAAACATGGCAACAACAGCATGAAGACAACTCGAAGGGCGACATCTGCTATTTGGAGAATATTTGCAAAGCTCAACAACCCTAAACGTGCACTATCGAAGATGAACTTAACATCGATGGAGGTAAGCATGTTTTTAGCTACGTTTTGAAACTAGGAATTACAGTTTTGAATGAATAACAAAACAATTATTGAATTCGGCTTTTGTATCATATGAAGAATTATAGAGATCTCGGAGGGTGTTATCGGCCTCGACAGATAACACCCTCCTCGATCTCCATAAGTTACTCCGCCTCATTCATTAATTGTTAATTAATCTAATATGTTTCTGAAAAAAGTACCTAAAAAAATGCAACGTACTCCATTCTACACTTATCGTATATCTACCACATTATTTAAGCGCACAGACTGTTTCGACTTCCTGTCTTCAGGAATCATGTCTTCCAGTTGAGGGTCAGGGGTGCGCTCATGATCCATGATCAAATCAAGGACTGTTTAGTATCTTTCATCATACATCCACCTCAATGACATCGCTTATAGCTTCCTACGCATGCAGACCCAAGAAAAAAGCATGTCTGTGAGAGCGAGACACCGCCACCAAGAGCAAACCACAAGCAATTTTTAATATTTTCTTGCAACAAGAGAGAGAGAGAGGAACCACATTATTGAATTGCATATTCTAATAGCGGAGCTCTCGCGCGCGAAGCGCGCAGCGGAGCACCATGGGTAAAAAAATGTGGTAAACTACCCATCCGAGAAAATTTGGTAATCACGTGACCGTACACCGACCGCCCGCCCGCCCGACCGTCCGTCCGCACCACAGACATACCAATGTAAAATAATTCAATTAACAGGTATGGCAACCCAAATGCAACTCAAGGTTTTATTTAGAAAGAAATCGCATGGCCGCCCGGACTTTTACAAAGAAAAAACAACAACAAAGTCGTGTCTTTTTCAACGTTATTTTTGATGTTTACACTCACGTGGATAACAGAGAAACTGAGCTAGAGCTAGTTTATGAGAACAAAAGAGAAGAATTTTGTGGGAAGAAAAACATGAAAATTCAAAGCGGCTGTGAGACAATGAGATATGCTAGTGGCCAGTAGGGTGAAACTGAGCGGCAGTGAAAAATAAAAGCGAACATCAACACAGGAGACAATTGGGTAAGAATTCCTCCATAAAAATAATGTGCAACTAGGAAGTTTGACGTTTAGTCCTACAAAACAACGGCAAAGAAGGACGAAAAGCGTGCTGCACGTGCAAATTTTGTTGTTTTGCTAATTAGAAAAAAAAGTGTGCTGCACGTGCAATTTGTTTTTTTGCTAATTAGATGTATTGATGCCATTTCCATTGGCCTCCCCGTTTAGCATTAGACGATTTAATTTTTTTTGTTTACAAGTTTTATTAATATTAACAAGAGCTTCGCTTTTAGCCCTGGCTAAATCTATATATTAAGTTATGGGCAACATCCTGTCCTGTGTTCAGTTGACAAGGGCCTGAGATAAGGGGTACTTTAAGATTACTTTGCCTGAAGCACTTTGGTAAAAAGCCAAGAAAAATGGTAATAGAAGTATAAAAGTTTCATATGTCACTAATACACAGTCATCATGCTAACACTCAAGGAGACCATACGCATTACATAAATAGAGAATACTTCATGGAAAGTGCTGGCGTACGGTATTTACGCACGAGTTGTTGACGTATCAGAAATCGAACGAGTGAGCGCAGCGAACGAGTAAGATTTCTGATACAAAAACAACGAGTGCGTAAATACCGTACAAAGCACTTTCCATGTGGTATTGTGTTTATTATATACATATTGAGACATTCATCATTTTGGCGGCCTTTTTATTTTAAATCTTTCAAAAATGCTAAAATTTGCCGCTACACATTTACCGCAAAATGACAACGAAAACGAAGTATCAGCTTTTTAGTAAAAACGTTTGTTAAAAACATAAATGACGGTTAGGATATGAGGTAATCCAAGAACTATAAGTAGTCTTAACTGTTTGTTCTCAATGCACAATTGAAAATGAGTGAATTTAAGTAAAATGGCCGGTCTCAATATAAGATTAATAAGTTTAAACGAAAGGCAAAATAGCTCCGACAAAAAGCACAACAAAAGCTTACTTCTCGTTCTGTTTTTCCCTTTCCGCTGTTGTTTCGCCGGTTCTACCGTTTTCTTTATCGACAGTGAAACAAACGAAACTATTCCTCTCCATTTCTGAAATGTTTTTCACTTTTTTAGCGAGGAAAACTCTTTGAGTAAAACTTTTCTCGTTGAATGTGTGCGAAGCGGCGCTGCAAGCTGCAATAAAAGGCGGGAATTTTGGCGCGAAACTCACACACCTCTGTAGCTTCTGATTGGACGTATCATTTTTCTCACACGTGAAAAAACATCGTTCGCGATTCTGATTGGACGTATCACTTTTTTCACGTGTGAAAACCATCGTTCGCTCCTCTGATTGGCTAGAACTAATTTGCGTACGAAAATTTACGACATAGTTTTTTGGTGAGTATTTCTCAGTATGTATATAATAACTAAAAATATTAAACAACTGGTTTTATTAAGCTCTGCACTCACTTTCATACCGCTAGAGTCAATATCTAAGGAGGATATGAAGTTACAATCAAGTTCAGATTGTTATACGGTGAAATATTTCAATATAGACTGAAACCTGGGCCCAATATCCCTAGACTGTTGGACTTGATTTTTTGAATGTTTTTTGGAAGCCGTTTTCGTAGGAGGGTAACCATTCTTTTTCTAGACGGCTTTTTAAAATATATTACTTCTTTTAAACTTGAGACTCTTGGCAACACTGCGACAGTGGAAGACGTCTTGTGGTTATAACCTTTTTCTCTTTTTCCAACGCTGTCCCTAACTGAGACTTAGACATGGCATATTCACTTGCCCAGGTTAATCTTTGTTCCCCCTGGGGATACTTCAGGGATCTTTAGGTGGGGGTGGTGCCGCTGGGACCCCGGAACCCCCGGACAAAGTTCGGCTGAGTTTTGCTACCCTGTACTTAACTCAACTCCCAGAATCGCTATTTTCCATCAATCGACGATTTCTTCCCTGAAGATACCCTGCGAACAGAGTCTCCTTCGATCTTCCTAGATAAGTCGGGAAGAGGAAGGAACCTCTGCCGACATCCTCGACAATTCATATTGAGCATGCTCCAAATTCAAATTTTTCTGCGACGTCAATCAAACCGTTACCGTAGCATCCACTGTGTTTGTCAGCAAATGTAAATGTTAGCGGGAACGTACCGGTTCGTTTTCACCCTTCTGTAGCTGTGTTTCCTCTGGATTTGGAAGCTCTATAGGAACAATTTCACCTTTGGAATCTAAACTTGCCATGTTTTAGTGTAAAGAAGATAAAAAAATCTTAGAGCTAAGCTAAAACTTACGGTGCTTTTCAAAAACAAAGCATCTAACCTTGAAACACAGAAACACACAAAACGGATCGAAATCCACCAATCACAAATCACGAGCGACGACCTTTTGTTTCCTAAGAGGTTCGCTACGATGTATAAAACGCGAGAAAGCGAAGAAAGCGCCGCTTCTTCAGATTTTGATTGACGTCGTAATGAAATATAAAATCCAAAGACGTTTTTGGCATCGCAAGTCGAGTGTTATCCACAAACAGCTGTAAAAGCATCGATCATTTAAATGCAACATGGATTCTGTAGCCTCATGATCTTATTTTGAATTAATGTTATAGCAAACACAGAAGAATAAGCATAGATATTGTTTCTATATTTTTATTCAAAACCCATTTGTTTATCCTTCCAAAAACTTCGCGTAACACTTACTGGATTGTGGATCCGTTCACGCAAGTAAAATCGACTAAGTACATGGTTAAATCCAAAATAAAATCCATCTTGAATCTGGGTACATTTTCCAATTTTCTAAAACTGAACGTTCAATCTATAATTTTCTCAAAATTCCCGCATGAAATTGAAGCGGCAGCTATTTGTTTTCCTATGGAACGTGGGCGCAGAAAGAGTCAGCAAAATTCCAGAATATGCTTGCGTGCACAGATACAACTGGTTTATCCAGTATAAAACTTGTCTGACTCATCCAAAAAGCTGGATGATCGGCAGATCAAAGGAACTTGAAGATGTCGGCAGAGTCGCTTCCTCTTTCCCGACTTATCTAGGAAAGATCGAAGCGACTCTGCTAGCAGGGTACCCTGAAGACAGAAGTTGCGGATAAATTTACATTTAACGATTTTATTGTGCTATAAAGGCACTTACCTAGATTGCCCACCCATGTATGGTAGTAACACCCTTTCTCCTCGCCCCCCGCACGATCATCCCATGAAAATAGAGCAAAAAACAGACGTGACGAGAATCGAGAATGATAGCTATTTTGTTTTGTTTTTGTTATATTTTGGGGTACAGGCTCAGGGTTAATCGTCGGATTAAGAATGTGTGTCATGACACTTGAGCTTAAGTACTATTAAAGCATCCTTAAAAGGAAGACCTTTTGGGCGCATTGAGCTCAGTATTTTAATACTGAGCTCAATCTTAAATCGTCGGTGCAATGTTCAATTTGAAGCCTTTCAACAGCCACGAAACCTTTGAAGGTCCTGAAGATTTCAATACAAAAACCTGGAAACACAATGCTCAAGCATGTTTTAACAGGAGATTTGTTTTCCGATTGTGGCAAATTTTCGTTTTCCTGCTCATCGTAGCGGTCATTATCACCGTGGTTGGTATTCTGGCAGCCATGCATGGTGAAGGGCAACAGAGCTCTAAGCCGATCTCCTACAAAGCAGGGAAAACAAAGGAAACCAGGAAGAACGGAGGTAGCCCGCTTTCTGATTAGAAAACCTGTAGGAAGTTGTAGTTTACACTGATGTCAAACGATAACAAAGTTTGATGCATGGAGGTTCCACCCCGCTGTCCACCAACGCAGCCCCTAACCCTTTTATATTCCATTTTTGACAGAAAATGGAACCCCTTTCGTATGTCTTCTATTTACAAATGGTACCCCTTTCACATACCCTAGTCTAGAACCCGGTTGGCATCCATTTTAATTGCTGTAAATGCAATGTTTTTAAAACATGAATAGATCTCAAAATAAGAACTTTTTCCCGACTTTTCACAGGCATGAAACGCATCTGTTATCCCTTTTGTGTAATTTTACCGACGGAAATGAGGGATTTCCCTACCCTTACTCATATACTTCAACAAGTGAAATCCATACCCACAGTTTCATGTTCTTGGTTTTCACATGAGGTCACTAAAATTCAGACTAAAGAACTATCGATCCTACCGAGATTTTACTTTTACGATGCATTAGAGCAGCTGAAAACTAATTTTCATACAAATTTTCGCTTCAAAAAGGTTCTTGGTTTTGTGATAGAGTACGCTTGAATTTCTAAGCTTTTACGTGACGCGGCATTTACATCACGGCCAAGAGAGCTGTCATGTAGGTTAAAAAAATGACTTATTTCAGAAAATTTTGCTATCTAAACAGTTCATTTATTAGAAAAAGTATTACTTTACTCGAAGAGTAAATTCACACCATTGTAGCAAAACTCGGTAACAGATGTTTCTGTTGGTTTCCAACGGTCCGCCTTGTTGGAGCTCATCCAGGTGAGCAACCAGCATGCCGTCTCCATACAAATCTCTATAAGTTTGGGTAAAACATTTCTTCGGATATCTCGTATACGACATATTCCTCTGACCTGAATCTTGGCGAGGGTCTTTGTATATGTACCTCCTTTCATTTCCCAGATTCTGGACTTTATCTATTGAACGGTTTTGATTTTTATTTTGATCTATTTTGAATGGCGTGACAATGAGAAAACCAGCAATACCTGAGGGCTGAAAAAAAGTACCCCTTTCAGGCGAACCCCCCGTTTGGGCCATTGCAGGGAGTACCCACCTCCCGCGGGGAATAAAAACGGAAAGAGGAACCAGTCAGTTATATTTACGCGTTGCGTGGACCTCTGCATTCAAACAGTTTTAACAACAGAAAGTTCATGATAAGTTGATCCCGATTTCCTCTCTCTCAGTACTGGTGAGACTCTGTGGCGTCATGCATCATATCAGAAGAGTATAAACAAAACCTTTCAGACTTGTGGTCAGACAGAGACGTTCCCTCCATCAAGCGAAATTAAATAAACAAACTTCCCGCTGTCATTCACGGAAGGCCGGAACGTCATCGTTATCTTCGCGTGACACTGAAGGTCGCTGTTGTTTTTTAAACTTTGTTTGCCATATTGACATTTATGCTTTAAAAGAGTTATTCCACGTAAATTAAGAAGTTCCCTACTAGGCTTTTTTTCACATAAGCCACACCGTCATAAAGTTTTTAAAAAATTATTGATTCCTGATTTCAGTGCAACTTACTTCTGGTTAGACTGCTGCCCCAAACCAACTTATTGCAACAACACCACTATTTATAAAGGTTTAGTTAGCCAGCCATGTTGTTGAAGCCAGTTTTGCCTCATATGTACAGAAACTATCATGCTAGTTTGGTTTGTAGCTATTGCCTTGTGAATTTTCCCTGTCAGCTTTCAGGAACTGTCTACAAGTGTATTAGTTCACCAAGTGGCTTCGCGGTCGTGAATCGATACTACGCAGGCATGATTTCTCATTTCCTGGTAGAGGCCCTGTTTATAGTGGAGGAGTGGGGCGGCGGGGGGGGGGGGGGGAGGGGTTAAATTGTGAAAATTGTAAAACCTGCCGTTTCGCTTATTGAGGAGAAAGCCATGTCGCTGTCGATATTTCACTATTGTATTTACGATTTTCCCTGTTGGTGTTGCAATTTCAACCCAATTTTGTGTCGTTTGTCGCCATTTCTGCTGTTCTACGTCGCTGATTCAAGGCCATGTCGCTGTCGGTATTTTTTGCTGTATTTACCCTTTTCTCTGCCGCAATTTCAACCCATCTTTGTGTCGTTCGTCGCCATTTCTGTTGTCCTATGTCAATGTTTCAAGGCCATCACGCCTGTCGGAATTACCTCTAACAGGGCCTCTGGGTAATGAAGCAAGGGAACAGGCTCAACTAGGCTCCTTATAGGGTAAAAGGAAAAAAATCGGCTTTTTTCCTCGCCGTCTCCTCGCGATTTTTAACTCGCAAAAGAATAGCCCTTTCTAGGCTAGGCTAAAGAGGAAATTGATAAAAATCAGTCCAAGAATGTTGGCTAAACGGCTTCGTGGCTCCTGGCTTCGTATGATATGAAACAAGAATTATGCAGATTGTCTTGGAGGAGGGTTTTCGGCCGAGGCGTGAGATATAACACCCTCCAAGTTCTGTCCTAGTTTCATCAATTTGATATCACGCGAAAACTAAATCCAAAAAATGTTTTATTGGACTCAAAGTATTTGCAACTTCAAAAATCGATCAACATCTAATGGTACCGTCATCTTATAACACTGCTCCTTCCCGCTCGGCAATTTCAGCTTATGAAGGGATCATGTCAATTCAGCTTCCAGACACTGTTCAAATAGAAGTTGTGATCCAGTTGTGACAACTTGTTAACCAAATGAATTACGTGATTCTTTTCTAGTGTATGTGGGCTGATGCGTAATCCACTTGAGATTCAGAACGGTTAGCCCCGGGTGGGTGGGGCTATACTCGACCAATATTTGGGTAGAGGTGTGTCACCAAGGGTCTGAAACCCTCAGCGACTGTTTAGGATAAAACATCTCTTCAAGGCAAACAATGTTTGGGACAGTACCATCAATTTCATTACCCTGTTAAGGAAAAACGACAAAATGAACGCCGTCTTGTTTTAAAGTCATTTGTTGGCAATAGTAATTGAGAAAGTTGTTGTTATAGTCATTGCTTTTGAAAACTTGGAGCACAAAAAAATTCATCAAACAAATCAACTCAATTGTGCAGGTAATACCCTGTTTTACTTTACAATTGAGACAGACTCTTGCGAAATTATACGGCCTGTTTAGGACAGAGAGGACAAAAAAACCATACCCTATCCAGCAGCACATTCCCTAATAGGTCATAGAAGGAAGTACACCCCCGGGACGGTAAGGAGGAAATGCAGAGAAATGCTTGCAATTATGGTTTTGAAAATCGCACTATGAAAGTTCTTCGCAGTAATGCGGTTCTAGAAGCCAGATATAAATCACAACTAATGCTTAATGCTTTTTTATCATTGCTTCAACGCTCTCTTTTTATTGTTACAGATTCACTGACCACTATGTCAGCTGTGCCACCAACTGTTTGCCATCAGAAGACAATATCCGGTCAATGCTGCAGTATGCCCTTCACTTACAAAGGCGTGACTTACAACTCTTGCACCGATGCTGATCATCACAAACTCTGGTGTTCATTAGATAGTCAGTATAAAGGGCGTTGGGAGAATTGTTGTAAGTAAATTGGCCTAATTGATCTTTAAAGTGAAAGAGAAATATAGGGGTGGATGCCATCCGACTGTTATATTTCTTGTTTCTTTTAATTTCTTTCCCTTTTTTTGGAATGTCTGTCTGTCTTCCTTTTTTTGTTTTTGGCCCCAGGGCTTGGTCGTTTCAGTTGCGGTTCTTTTATTTATACAACCCATTTTTGTAGCTGCTATGATGACGTAATAACTGACGCAATGAACGAATCTGAAGCTATTTTTGAGCGAGTTTTTCGCCACACGTTTTGCCCAAGCAGAGGGCATATAAAACAGAACCAAAAACTGCCAACAATATAATCAGAACATATTTTTTTTTAACCCTGCTCTGCAAAAAGCCTCAAGCATAAAACATGTTACGTTTCTGCAATACAACCAAAACATAATTTTTAATTAAACTCAAGGTAGCCGCCAAAATAACAGCTATTTTTAACTCTCAAGTCGTCAGCAGCAACGTCATAGCTCACAATACTCTTCAGCTGCTCTTACAGCATCAGATTTCATCACAGTCTATCAATAAAATCCTTTCGACGAAACAGCCAAAACCCGATCGGATTTAAAGGCCCTATGCCCCCTGTAAGTCAAGGTAGTGGGTATGAATAACCTAGAAAATTTGTATATCCGAGGATTAAAATGATTTAACCAATTTTACTTAGTAATGTTACCATTTCGCTTTCGCTTCAGTGTTAACGACCACGAAAAGAACACCAACTGTTTGCACTCAGAAGACAACATTCGGTCAATGCTGCAGTATCCCCTTCACTTACAAAGGCGTGACTTACAACTCTTGCACCGATGCTGATCATCACAGACTCTGGTGTTCTTTAGATAGTCAGTATAAAGGGCGGTGGGATAATTGCTGTAAGTTTTTAATTAATTGGCCTGATTAATCTTTGACGTAAAAGAAGGGAAGGGGTGGGTGACAGGTGACTCTTAGATTTTTTTTTCTATTCTATTCTTAACTTTTCTCTTTCTTTTTTGAGCGAGTTTTCCGCATCATTATGCCCAAAAAAGGAAAAAAAATAGTACCGAAAGCAACCAACTGTTTAATCAAAACCTATTTTTAGGCCTCAATCATAAAAAATTAGAAAAACAGGTTAAGTTTTCGCAATTTTTATATTAAATTCAAGATGGCCGCCAAAATGACAGCCATTTTTATGTCAAAGGTAAGTATAGCCCATAAAAATTTATATCATTTTGTTGATCTCACGGAAGTTTAACTATTAACTGAAATCCTTAAAATTTTCAAAACATTATAATGCAGCTAAAACCCGAAGGCGTTTCAACGGCCCCAGGTGGAGGTGTTAATTATATACCTAGCATATATAGCTAAGGGGTCGACTTTTGAGGAGAAGTATGGGTGATTTGGTTTCGGTAATAATTTTTTTTTCCCAAACCTCTGAAGATAGAATTTTTTCCCCGATATAAAACAGCGTAAGATTTTTTTTCCAGCATTATAAGCCATGAGAGATATTTTTTCAGTCTACCATATTTTCCCCAGGTATATCCTTGTACGATTTTTTCACTTCGAAATAAATCTGCGGGATATTACTTGCTCAAATCGCCCACCACACCCCCCACCCCTCTCCCCACCTCAAAAGTCAAGTGGTCAGCCTCTAATGTACTATGTTACCACTTCATTTACGCTTTTGTTTTCACACTTCAGTGTTAACGACCACAAAGATAACACCAACTGTTTGCCCTCTGAGGACAGCATTCGGTCAATGCTGCAGTATCCCCTTCACTTACAAAGGCGTGACTTACAACTCTTGCACCGATGCTGATCATCACAGACTCTGGTGTTCTTTAGATAGTCAGTATAAAGGGCGGTGGGATAATTGCCGTAAGTATAATTCAACGACCCAGTGGCACCATCACTAAAAGAAAGTGTAATTCGAAAACTAGTGCTTTGAGTAACCAGGCTACAACTCATGGCCATTCTGCATTTTATCAAGAGGCTGGAGAACACGACATATCTTTTTACCACATCTTTATTATTAACCCTAAGTGAATTCGTGGCCGCGACATGAAAAACACATCGCAAACTACGGTTCTGAAAGGCGAGGCGCAAACTACTTGCGTAAGCCGCATTGTAACTCCATACATAAACTCACCTGGCAATAAACTACACTATGAAAAGGGCAAATTAGGAAAATAAGCATAGCGCGATTACAACAGTACTTAAATTTTTCTTGAGTTTTTTTCTGATGGCCCATGTTCGACATATTAAAATTCTAACATGACTCCGAGGCTTTCTGGTCATTTCCCTATAGTCGGGTTGGTTTTCTTTGTGCTCAAGTCTCTTTTGGGAATGCAAAACAATGGAGCCGTAAAAAATTTACAATTTCGTCCGCAAAGCCTCGGGAGTAATGTTAGAAGTTCGCTTTATCAAACGTGGGCCATTGTCAAATCCCGGCTGTGATGGTTTCTAAGAAATGAGGGCTAGAACTGTTGGCCATTGTTCTTCTTGTCAACGGATCGTTTACTTTGCTCTTTTCTTTTTCTCCCGGCTTATTTAGACGCTGATAAATGCAGTGACGGTAGTCACGATTGCCATCCAAATGCAACTTGTTGGGCAGATACCGCGGGAAACTTCACATGCACCTGTCAGCCAGGTTTCACTGGAAATGGTCGCCAGTGTTATGGTATGATTTATCTCTTCGTAAACTAATTAAGGAAGTGTACCATGATCTAAAATATAATCATTTCTTGAACAGAGCTTTCAGTTATTTTTCACCTCTCTTGTCATGCGTGGATGATTTGACCCAAAATAATGACAATGCTTGGTGTAACGATCAAGCACAGGTCTTCTCTCCATCTGGTCATTCCTATGTTACTTTCGTCTACATTTCACGCTCTGGAATTTAAGTCTTGCCCACTAGAATATTTGCCCGTCTCGACGTAGTGCGTGCAAACATGGCGGGAATTCGACCGAATTTGCGTTGAAGAGACAATTGCTGCCATTTTGCCGGTGTTTACCTGGGCAGAGAGAACGTGGGCTTTTGCAAAGCTTAATTACTTTACACAATATTGATAATATAAACGATGTAACTGTTCATTCGCTTTACAGTTTGTTTGAATCTCTCCTTTGTTATCTGGCTTTGTTTAATTTGCATGGGAGGTCCGCTTTTAGGTTTGCCTAAATCTGTAAATTTGTGTAGGCCATCAATGCATAATTACTGCTGCAAGCTTTCATTGTAGCTTATACCAAACAGAATCAGTTTTTTAATGTATACTCACGGACAATTTTCCAAGTTCTCTGGTAAAAAACTAAATTACAAGCGCCAGGTTTACTAGAACCTCTGCCTCGTACCCAAACTCCATGTGGATCGTAGGCAAGCTTTAGTGAAGCTTGGGAAGAAACTTTCTACGCACTCGATGGCTAACTAGTAATCTTCCCATTATGTTTCTCATTTAGCTAGGCCCTGAGAATGAGGCAGCTATGACCTGCTAGTGAATGTCTAACAGCAATACCTTAAGCAAGTTTTTATAAACCATCGACATTGTACATTATGTTTTTACATTTTTCTGATAGTTGTTCTGGTATAGTTATTTTTTTCGTTTAATTGTTAATCTTTTAGTTGCCCGGGGCACCCATTTATAACAGATTCAGCTGACGGGTTTACCCTGGTTAAATATATTATTATTATCATTATTATTATTATTATTATTATTATTATTACTATTATTACTATTATTATTATTATTTGTTTTATTTTTTTATTAACTTTTTGATACTTTTTATAATTGTTATTAGTAGTTTTTAGATAGTCATTTTACGACAATTTCTCTTTCGTACACAAGAAGAATGTACATAGGGTATATATTTTAATATTCATATTCTTGAATCTGTAAATAGTCTATTTTTTTTAATCTATAAATAAAGTTATTTTATAATAATTAAAAAAAATTATTATTATTATTATTATTATTAAAGGATTATTAATAAAAAATTATTATTATTATTATTATTATTATTATTATTATTATTATTATTATTATTATTATGTAAAATTTAGCACAGGGATTTTCCCTGGGGAGAAATATCCAGTCAAGACTCATCCCGAGACCTCAGACTTCCAGCACCTTTCTGAGGATATGTGCCGATCCGAGGAGTGCCGACTT
>OZ038000.1:3309908-3349908 GCA_964035705.1 Porites rus
GCTACATTTGCCGTATGCAAATTTCTCGCCGGTTTCTACCACGCTAATGAGGCTAATCTCAGTGATAGAAGCAACTGATCGCTGTTTATCCAGAACCTGGGGCATTTCAATGGGAATTTAAACAAATCAAACCTTAAAAGTTCAAAATGCCAGGGGTTGCCTGTGAGAATCCTCGGAGACCCAGGGGCGGTCAGTCAAGTCGGAGAAAACTAACGGTGGCGAAGGTTTTCACTGGACTAAGAGAGCCAGTCTCGGATACTACTCTTAGCGGCAAACCAGTTCCATGACTCATTCAAATGCTTGTCTCCGATCGGAGTCCAGCATCTATATTGCGCTGCTTTCGTGATCTTCTTATGGAGCGTTTTCACTGACGTCTCCATCATCTATCCAAATTATTTGAAATAAAATAAATTTTTACGCAAGAAAAGTGTTCAACTCGCACAGGATTGGTTTGGAATGCCAATATGGCCGCAGTGTTATTGTTTTGAAACACCAAACGAATATAGCTGCAGTGACGTCACGTGAAGGAATTCACCTGCAATTTCGACTGTTCGCCTTAGATCGGCGTACCTGTCTTGGTCGTACAGTGTAGGAGAGCTTTCATAGAGAGGAGTTTTCAGTGAAGATGGGGCCCACAAAACTGAAGATATCCCATAATTTAGCATGTAAGCAAAACAAGACAAAACGAAAGGTAAGATTTCCGTATATCCCCACTGTCGTTTATTATACATATATGTTTCGACTCTATGCATATTAACTATTGCTGCATGCATAATAAATATATGGGATTATAATTTATGGAAATTTTATAAATCAAAAATGCACCAACCAGAAGAAATCAGACCGTGGATTGATCGAAGGTTAGAGAACTTCCAGACCTTGTAAGTTAAGATAACCATGTAAAGGACTGTTATGGAAATGTAACGTATTATCTAGGCTGGGACCAAATGTCATAACAGATGAGACCTTTATTACGCTTAGACTCGAAATGTTATCACAGATGGGACCTTTCTTACACTTGGGTCCAAATGTTATTACAGATGGGGCGTTTGGCACTAGTTTTTACACTTGTGCCGTCTACAAGGGTCTATTTCCCGAGCCTGTTTTGTCCAATTATTAGGGTTTGAACTAAAACGCTAGCCTCCCACGCAGGCGTTTTCAGAGGAGCTCGTATTTCGTCCCTCCCCACATACGCCCACTCAACCGAGAACAACATTCCTTTTTCATTGCTTTACACCTGTGGTAAGTGACCAATCAGCAGTCTTGAAATAAAGTGTTGACAGACTAAACACGACTCATAAGCTCGTGGTAGTGTAGCCTGGGACAAGGGAAAAGGGAGAAAAAATTGGCGTGCGCGGCAAAAAAAGTCGGTGAGCGAAGCGAGCCGAGCGGTAGTCTGAAGAGGCTAAAGGATGGCGGAGGCTCCGCCACTCTTTTCCCCTTCCCAGGCCAACGCTCGAACTCGCTTCGCTCGCCAACATTTTTCCTTTTTCACCCTCGTATTTTTTCGGATAATTTGCTCCATTTTCTTTAGATCATCCAATCATCAAATTGTAGACAAAAAGAATTTGAACTGAATTTGCTTTTTAAGCTTTTATAGCAGCTGTATTCAAATTCCGCACTTGCCTAGGGTTCCATTCAATAAAAAATGTTTGTCTCAAAAGTTTGGATATTCCACATGCCCAATGAGTCAACGGAACGGTACGTCTGGTTAATGTCCTTGTAAGCAGGATGCAAAAGAGCGGTACTGGGGACAACAATTTTGTCAAATGGAAAAGGACATTTTGGTCCAACTGACCGAAATGAGAGGACAGGTCAAAGTGGACAACCCTCAAAGGTAGACCCGAATATTCCGGTCGGACCGAACCAATTTAATTTCTAGCCGAAATTTATGGAATTTTGGGCTGAATGCAAAGCGCACGTGCACTCTTATGGTGTAAATAGGGTAAATGTGTTTGCCATTCACCTGTTTGTTGTATAGTTTATAAAGGTGTTTTTACCAAATTTAACGTAAAAACAAAAGCATAATTTCTGCATTTTTTTTCTCAAATGAGCATAATTTACAACAATTAGCACAGTTATTGGCATAATTTCAAAGCCTACCCCTGAGCGTAGTTTGCACAAAAAAGTAGGAGAGACCAAGCCTACCTTCTCACCCAGACGTTATTAGAGCTTTGTCACGTTTTCCTGACCACGAAGAAGGGTAAGTGCTTCACCTTTTGTGAGACCCTCTTTTGCAAGACCTTTTCTAGAAAATCCTTAAATATTGTGGTCATTGTTATCTAAGGTCTTGCCCTTTTCTAACCTTCTCAGGAGTCAAGCGCTAAATTACTCAAGGCTCAAAGAACACTTCCAATCAATCAATCGTTTATTTACCCATGCACGTACCGTCAAAAAGCTCGCTGAAAATACGTACGAGCTAACATAAAATAACCTTAAGCAATAGAGAATTAAAAGTATATTATATAATTGTAAAAATACATATAACTAGATTTATCATAAAAAGCTTAAATGTACAACTGCAAATGCCACTATATATATATAAGGATTACAATGACTACAAATTAGTGAAAGTAAGAATGGAATAGATAAAAACTAGTTCTAATATACAAGATTAAAAATGGAATTAAAATGATTTACTCTTACTCGACATCGCGAACTTGGATATGTTTTCTTTCCTAGCTTATATCGGGTTCAACTGAGTTCCAGATTTAAGCGGCTTGGTAAGAGTTTTGAAAATGCACTGTGATACCCAGCACTGTCATACCCAGCCTACAGAACCTTAATTTCTTTCTCTTTCTTGATTTTGGTGTACTCGAGAAAAACTTTGCATGAATTAAGTACGAACTTCGTTGAGCATGCGCGGCATGTTGCTAGGATATAGTTTTAAACCCAGGTCTAACAGCCGTGCGCTTGCTACAGCGGGCTCGGTTATGACCATCGGTTCATCAGCAAGCTGCAGATGCTCGCACTCGAAAAAAAAAAAAGAAACAATTTGACGAGAGAAACAAGATTGACTAGCCCAGAAGATGGGCCGCTACAGTGACCTCAAAAGCTTGACACGATTCAGGCAGAGTCTCCTTTTTTCCCTCCTCATCGATCAACAAGACGGGTGTCACTAAAACGCGCCGGGGTTGGGGTCGGGGTCGGGGCAGGGGCTTATCTTTTTTAAAAGAATGCTGTTTTGGGGTTAGGGTTGACACTAATCCTAACCCTAACCCTAACCCTAAAACGGCATTCTTTGAAAAAAGATACACCCCGGGCCTGAACCCGGCCCCGACCTTGACTCCGCATTTTACTGACACCCCAAGAAGACAACGGGAGCTCTCCTCGCAGGGTGACCGCGCAGTGATTGCTCTGACTATGTTCTAATTAACCTGCTCGTTAAGCAGACGTTCGTAGAACAGGTGCGGCATGCTATTAATGTTATGGCATGTCTAGCCGTCAAGTGCAACAGGCTTCAAGAATATGGTTGTCAAACTGCAGAATAAAACTCATTATGTTGATGATCAGAAGAATTATTGACGACGATGTTGAAAATGACAGCAATAATTTATACACATACACAGTTACCTAACAACCTACAATCTGTGACATTAAAACTTGGGTCAATTGAAGGAATAACGATGGCATGTTGTGCTCGACCTCCTTTTTCCTTTCCCCTCAACGTTGGCCTCGAGCTTGAACAATTCCACCGAAAAACCGTTACAAAACAAGAGATCGAGAAAGGCAGGTATCAGAGCAGTGTGACCCAAGTTGAGTGTCACTGATTGTAGATTTGCGATATTAATGTAAAGAAGTCGTAACTGAAGTAAAATGCTGTTTAAACTTAAGCATGACACTTTCATCTTATCAGTTTAACTTTATTTACCTATGTACAAAAAAAAAAAATAACTGCACTGTACAGAACCGAAAAAAAAGGAATCTCGCGAAGCTTTTTTATGTAAGAGCGACAAAAAAGCACCGAAAAAACACCTAAACCAGACCAACTGGCATATATTTCGCTTGAAACGAATTAAGCGCTATGTTTTAAGAAATTCCATCCTTCATTAAAGTTGACCAGATATTTCTATCGCAGTCCAAAGACACTGACTTATGATCTTCTTTTCCGCAACTTTGTAGCTTTTTGCTCAAGCCATTCGCGCTATTGATGAGTTCCACAACGTTCTGGTTAGACTTACAGTTCTTTTCAGCTGTTAACACTGAAGAATTCGAAAGCGTATTAGTGCCCTGGAAACGAGATTTAAAAATCTCAAATAGATTTTTTCTTTCCTTTGGTTGATGGTCTTCCCCCGTTTCACTCCTCACAGTCACGCACTCTTTCTTGTCCTTGTCAAGGAGCAATTGTTTTTCTGATTTTTCGTGACATGATTCTGTCTTTTGCCTCTTTGCGCTTTCGTTATCGATGAAACTGCTTTCTCTTTTCATACTCCAGGAAGCGGCCTGTGAGAGTTCTACTGTTACGCAATTGCTGTTTGTGTTCAGTGTTGCTTTCCCGTCAACTTGTCCGTGTTCCTTACATATGTCCACTTGATTTTCAATCTTTTCCGACTTTTTTTTTACACCCGGGTCGCACTTTTCACCATGGTCCAACTCATATTTTCCGATGCAACGTTCAATGTTCTTCTCCTGGGCAGAGGATATTTTATCATCTTGGTCATTGCTGTATTTTTCAGTCGAGTAATTGCATTGCATTTCGTTTTCAAATGTGGGGTTTTCTTCTATTTTTTTCATTTGTGGGTATTCTATTGCCTCCTCTTTCTTCTGATCCTGGGAGCACGCAGGCCGTTTCTCATTCTCTTCCGTCACGCATTCTGTCACGCTATCAAGTTGACGGTTCTTCATTTGCTCACTTTCGCATCCGATATCCGATACGCTACTCCTTTTCTCCCGTCCGTGACAATCAACGGTTTCATCATCTGTCACGCTATCACTCATACTGCACTGCCGACTCAGGCTTCTTTCTTGACCTTGACTTTTGTCTGCGTCGCCATCCGTTGCGCATGTGCTTTCAGGTTGGCTATCTTTGCGACTGCTTCTTTTCCGTTGACCTTGAACTTTGCCCTTTTTGCCGTTGGTCACTGGCCCTGGGACCTCGTCTCGCAGGTCCTCGATCTCGGTTCTCTGTCCAGTTAAACGTTCAGCTCGCCTTAGTTTTTGAATCAAACGCTTTTCGAGTTTAAAAAGAACGCATTTCTTCCAATCGATTGTCTCGTTCTTGATTCTTTCCCTCGTCTGGACGATTTTCTCGCTGATTTCCAGTACTGTCTTGGCCAGTTTGGGGGCTGACGAGGCAGTGCTGACAGGGCGTTCTTGATTCACTTCTTTCTCTCGTTCCATCATTCTTGTCTTGTCAAGAACAGGAAGATAGGGTGGGGGACCATTTTGCTGTTTTTGACTGAGTTCAGCTTGCTTTGTTGGAGTATTGTCTTTAGAAACCTGATTATCAACATTTCCCGATTGTTTGACATGTCTCGTATGTTCCTCGGCAATTACCACGTGTTCTGGATGACTAACAGTTGTCAGTTGACCAATGTCTACACGATGAACAAAAGTTTCCTGCCGATCCTTAAGATGGGTGGCATCGTCTGGGACGGACGCATTTTCTAATAAATGTTTGTTGTTGTCCCTTGCTTGTTGGCTGCAGTTCGCTAAGTTTACTACCTCCTGCTGTTTTCTTTCCTTCTTTCCAGGAATGACTTTTGTCAAGACCACTTCGTCGCCTTCGCAAGTTCTGAAATTTTCGACTGAGGAACTACTTTCGTTTGTTAAACGGGAAAACGTTCCATTTTTCTGAAAGTCATTTTTCTTGTACACATAATCAGATTTTCGTGGAACACTTGCATAAGGAGGTTTGTCTTTTTGCTGGTAAGGTTGATGTTCAGCTTTAACAGCTGCTGTGCCCATGACACAGTGAACAGCGACAATTCTGGGATATGTCCCATGATCCAAGGCAAACCCAGCAGAGTGGAAAGAGTCATAAGAATATCCCGATCCATGCTCTTTCGACCAAGCTCCACTGGTAACAAGGTTGATCCCAGGCACGCATCGGGATCCTTGAAACTGAGATTGCGCGGGAGGTATTGAGACTTTGTCCTGTATACTTCTGCGTAGACTGTTGAGAGCGTTAGCTCTTCGTTTCAAAAGAACATAACGACGCTGAAAACTTTCCAAATCAATTGATTTTTCTGCCGAGTTATGGCGGTATTTTTCTGGACGTCCTCGCGCTTTCTGTAGTTGAAGCAGCCTCTGAACTTTTTCTCTGGTGTTTTCAAGCTTTTGCATAATGAGCTGCAGCTTAAGCTGCTTTTGCTGTTCCCTTTGGAGATGTTCCCTCTGGGTAAGGGCTTGTTCTGAGATTGACAAACGAGGTCGTTTAGCTTTACTTCCGGTTAGCTCGGTAACGTTTAAACCACCGGAAAGGCGATGGCATTGGCCAGTGGTATTTGCAGAAGCTGGATTTCTTGTATAGCTTGTTGAAGTAGAACTGGTATCTGATACACTTTGTTGCGACGACCAAAGTCGCTCAAAAACATCCCTGGGCAGAGAGAATGTGTTCTCCACGACAGGATTTTCCGTAAAATTCATTCCTCTTTCGGACAAAGAGCTTTGTGTTGCTGGTTCTGAAAAGAATGCAAGAATTCGCATTGATGTACCAATCATTTCATGCTTAACCAATAGTGCGCGTTAATCTTCTTAGACTTAAAACTTAATAAAGAACAGTACTTGCTTTAAAAAAGATATGTAACTTTCCAACAAGGGAACAAATATTATTGAGGTAAAAACAATGCAGTCAAATAATTTTCTAAAACTTGGCATCAACATAAGATCGAGGTTCAAAACGAGAAATGGCTACTAAGCGCTTGGTCCGCTCCAAAGTCGTTCTCTCTGTACTCGTCACGCAACGCTCCTCCTTAAGAGGAGTAGCGTTGCGTGACGACACAATGCAAGGCTGTGTAGCCCAGACTACTTTTAAGCACCGGTCCCTACTGAGTTAGGTGGGTGGAGAGGGCGTGACATGCTAAATGCTGCTACAAGTGGGTGATACAAGATACAAATGGGTAATGTGTGCATGTGTAGTTTTGATCTCATTAGCAATGGGATAAATCTCCTACAGAGTATTTAACAGCTCGGTACCCACACACATCCGGTATGAAAGTTTTTAACAGTCCTGTAAGACTTCAGCACGTTTTCATGAATTTTCTATGATGGACACCGACGCCTTTATTATTGCGAATTATGGGTGTAGATTCTTGTAGACGTGCTCGTGTCTAAGTGGCTGTCATAAGCTATACAACTGTAAGTGTGTACTCGCGACACCGAAGATTCGACTGTTGCCAGTACTTCGATACACTCAGTGATTGGCTGGGATTATAGAGCATTCAGTTTCTATTTCGGAACAATTCATTATTTTTTCTTTTCTTTTTCGTTTTTTTGTTCTCCGGTACTCTGAACTACTCGGGAATTTGCAGAAAATAGCTGTAGATTTCGCAGCTCCATAATGCCTATTTTCATCTCGCCGCTGGATTTTATGTCTCCGGGAAAACTTCCTGCAGTAACTTAAATAGAGCAGGAAAGGAAATATTAACATTACGAGAAAGAACACACTCATCCGAAGAAATGTCGAGATGACCTCCGAATGCCGAGACCTTCACATAGAAGGGATGTACGATAACAATCGGCCTTTATCGGCCCGACTGATGAGGCTTGAGCTCAGGGGCACCCAACGAGAATATAGTTCAAAACCACATAAACAAAGCATTGTTAAACGTATTTTAGTGTATAAACGGTAGATATAGGCATATTTTTATACCCTAAAAATTTTTCATCTGTTCAGATTTCCTAGCTGAAAGTCAAGTGATCCGAAAATTATAGGGATCAAAACTTACCTTTTAGAAAATTTCAGCCAGAAAAAAGGCTCCCGAAAATTCTAGGTGACCTTTTTAGGGTAAAAATCCGTTAAAAATAGGCAATTATACCATTTTTTTGATGTTCGAAAATCCTAGGAGAGGCAGGCAAGCAAGAAATTTTACAACAAATGTTCCGAAAATTCTAGATCTCAAATCGTCTTCCGAACAGATATTCTTCCGAAAATTGTCGTTGGGTGCCCCTGTTGAGTTTCTTATGTACATCGGAGATGTACAACCAAATGGCTAAATTGCTTTGACGGTACCAAATTACCAAATGTGGATTTCACTTTGTTATACATGTAGTTTTGCAACTGCGGCTTCTGTTAAAGTTAATTAGTAAACCATACCATGGCTTATAAAAAAGTGTTTTCGTAGGTCTTGTATTCAATCGTCAGAAATCGTAATTGACGCGGTTTGGAAACCTGGGTAGCTCTTCGATCGCTATATATTTAAGCTGATAGGGAGGGATTTCATTGTTTGACGGGTTCTACTAACAGAAGTGTTAAAATATGCTACATTCAAACAGGTGCAGAATCGATTACTTTGCATGCATATCATGGCTACCGAAGGCGTCGCGGTTCTCTTATTCTGTTATTAAAAGCATCTCATTAAATTTGCCCTAGCCACGACAATTTGGGCTCTTAATAGCATCTTTTTTAGTCTTTACAGTTCAGCTCCGTGGGATATCAGGATATCAACCCGGCACTGAGTTAAAAACCTAAAAAGTTCTTATTTTCTACCGTCAACCTACAAAGCACTACAGTATTATCGGTGTAAGTTAACCCTTCATAATACGCCGATTCTTGTAAGATCAATTGTGTGACTGTATTATTAAAGGAACAGAAAATCAGACCCCTAGTAGCCTTACATAACTTGAACCCTACCGAATAACTGAGATCTGCCGAGAAATAAAAACGTCAAATGAAAAATACCAGACTACGACCAAGAAACCACACTACATGTTAATTTAAAAACGGCGAAAACGTATGTCGCAAAGCACTTCCAGTCGGTGTTTGGTATGCACTTTTAACCCACTTAAGCACGTTTGTGAATTCAAATTTTTTTTTTTTTTAAGTTGTTCCCTCATCGTCACGTTTCTCTTGGGTAACAAATCCCACGGACGTCCCCAACAGACCGTATTAAATTAGTCACATAAATCCCTGCCATGATTTTCGTTCCAGTGACGGAAAAAGGAACTCATACCTTCTGTGAAGAAAAATCCTGAAGTTTTTAAATACAGTGAAGCGTAAAGGCGTAAGAAACTGACATCATCACAAGCAGGAAATATCGAAGCCTTTGAACCACTTAACCTCGCGCTAACGTTAACGAAGGGCAGCACAAGAACAGATCAAGCGCAGCCAATCTAATAATTTTTTCTTCGTCAGATGTTGTCGAAGACACAAATCCGATCGGCTCACAATCGATGTCAAGATGTAATCAAACTTCCATCCATTATGAAAACTAATCGCTTTACAGTATTTTCCACCAAAATGCGAGAGCTTATATTGACCTCGTGGCTTGATTATGGTAAAATTCTTAGTCATTGTTGTTGAATTAGCAGCTAAATAAACATTCAAACAATGCCATAAATTACAGTCTAATTTTGAATCACTGAAAAGGTCTCAGCAAATCACTGGACGTGCTCACAAAACCGAGGCAATGTTCTGTTGTGACATGATCAATAGAATAATTTTAGTAATGTAAGCCAGTCTGCTTAATGAACCGACGCAACTAATTAGTTGTTTTAAATATTCTTTAGTAAACAGAAAGTTGAAATGGCGATGAACGAAGAAGACAATGAACAAAGCACGACTGGTTTTTAAAACAAGCATACGTAATCAACGACGTCAATACAAAGGTACTCGAAAGAATTAAGGTCACAAAAATTCACTTTATAAAGAACTGATGACGGTTCCTAGACACTTGTCGTGTAACGGTTAAGTAAGTTCTTCATCGAACAACACGTTTAAACGACTGTCCACTCTTTGACAAACACCGGCGGAGATCCGATCGGAGGTAACTGTCGCCTTGGAAACCCGTCCGTTGGCGCTGTCCTTTTGGTATAGGATTCTTAAAAGGCACAGGTTCGGAAAAGGTTGTTTGTGGCAAAAGCAACAACAGCCAGAAAACACTAGAAAAGAGACTTTGTAGTCTCCTAAATCAATTGTCGTGCCGCCGTCCTTGAGCTAAAGGTACCTCTAGGGAAGATCGTTTTTACTCACTTGGTTGGCATAAAAGCAATGTTTTTGGACCAAAACAACGCCTCGTATGTTTTCTCAAAAATCAGCCCGGTTTATGCGGACATCGGTTAATACGGACAAAGGACATTATTCTGTACCCGAGTCAGAAACTCTCATCGTCAGCCTCGCTTTCGAGCCGGACACTGGTTATCTGCGCGTGGTCCATGAACCAGTCGAGGCGGTGAAACCTGAGACTTTTCATAGTTTCTATCTAACATTTAGTCCTCCTGGCTGAGTCGCAATGAAAGCGTTTTATTACAATTTACAAAGTAAACGTTACGGATCAGTCCATTGTCGTGTTTCAAGAAAAATACTTAAGAGGCAATTTTACTGCGCTTTCCACTGAAAATTCCGGCAGAACGTATTAGTCTTTTCTCGAATTTTTTTTACAATAAAAACCCATCACTGCTGTGCATGCCATTTGGGAATAAACTGATCTGGCTGGATAGTCGAATTCTCCTTAATACGATAACGTTTTTCGTAAAAATGTCTGCTGTACTCTATATGTCCGTGACGTTCTCCAGGTTTCCTTTTTTTTCATTTTCTCAGAGCCTGCTCAATACGGAAACGCAGATAACACGGGCAATTTATCGCATTTCCTCTTGGTCCAAGTTTTTTCAAAAACCATTCTTCCAAGGCGGCCTTACGACCTTCACAGGTGTTCTCTCATCTTCTCTCTAGGACTCTTGCTCTTACTAATACCGCTCAAAATTAAACCTTAAGAAACATTATTTCACTTTCGTTAAAAGCCGAGGACACCCACAGTGACGCAAGTCTGTTGAAAACAGGGCGGTAACATACCACTACCCTGTGATCATGCATCGAGAGGCATGATTACACCACACCACCTACAAGAGTGGGCAATCTTGCAAGTGAACCTGACTCAGCGTATCTACTCCAAGAGCAAACAAATTGTAATGTAATGATAAAAAAAATTGTAAATTGCGACGAAATTCTTATACATCGTAAGGAAGTCAGAAAACACCTGTGAAAACTGACAGTGCCGTAAATGTAGCCCCAAACGGTTCCTTCTTATACATGTATTACATCAGAAGTAGGACCAGCCTATCCCAAAATAAAACTGCTGTCGTTCTGGATTTCCCAGTAATGAAGCACTGTTCTCAATGGCACCCAACGTCTGTTTTCTGTAAAATATCTGTTCGGAGAAGCAAATATCGCCTAGAATTTTCTATAGTTTGAGGACGGCTAAAAATTTCTAGATGACCGCTCCATTCACGTTCAATTTTTGAAGCAAATTATCTAATAAATTCCCTACGATTGTCATAAGTTTGATTTTTCTCATTTCATTCCCCATGTTAGGCTATCTTCGTAGAAAAAAAGAAAACGTTAAATTTTGGGATTCAAAAATGTGATGGAGAGAGGAATCAGAAAAAAATCTCTCTTTCGTAATACGTCAAATTGCAGCCAAAATTTTTGGTAAAATAATACTGAAGCCCTTGTTGTTTCGAAAAGATTTCGAGCTCCCCTAGAATTACCAAACCGGCACAAGTTCTTTAGTGCCGCTGCGAGTGCATTTCTAGACTGAGATCTAAAAGTACTCTGTATAACCTTAATAGTGCTTTCAATGTCTTTTGGAGGAAACCGTCGTTGGGTGCTCCTGTCTTCTATCTGGCCAAATTCTACGGCGGCTAGCTGCAGAGACTGGATTTGTAAAGGCGAATGCTGTGTACTTAGTAGAGTCATTACAATCGACACGGCAATGTACTCTTACCGGGACAATACACAGCTGAATACATCATCACACTGACATGCATAGAATAATCACAGTTCGAATATATTTCTATGTTAAAACAAGTAGCACTTTTTAAGAACTCACCATAAACGAAAGACTGTTTGCATTGATCGACGATGCTCTCCCTGCGAGGCCTGTGCTCAAAAGGATTTTGCTGGTACAGTCCGATCGCCCTGCTTAGATCGATGAAGCGAGGTTTTGCTAAACTACTGACTGTGCTTGGCAATTTCTTTTCTCTAGAGTAATCCAAATTCGACTCCATATAGTGATATATTTAACTATCGATGAAAGATTGTAACCGACAAGCCCACGAGTAAAAAAAAACACACACACAATTATAGCACGAGTTTGTTTAACAAATGCCGCAGGGCATTTTTGCAACTTCTAGACAGTTAACGGCCGGATTTAAAGACTTTCAGTTGCGTGGAGTAAGCTGATCTGTCGGAACATAAATAGCACGCAATCCGGTCAACTACTAAAACTAACCAAAAGGGTGTTGATAGACACGACTTCTATGCCATAAGCACCAAAACTGGCACGATCAGAGAGACTAATATAATGACATTCTGATCTGAGGTATGCAAAAATATTCTAGACTCTTCCGGAAATCACACAACTCCCTCAGTCACGTACTATGTTGCCTACTGCCTTTGTATATCGGCTTTTACAGATTGTGCTCAGTGGTGAAAGTAGCATATGATGCCGTCCGATTTTGTTAATCACTCGTATGATTACAGACCGAATTGGACTCAACTCAGTCCTCTTACCATTACTAATTTTTCATGACAAGCATAATTCTCATGTATTTTCTGATACTTACACTGCTCGTTTTTGGCGAAATGTTGCCAGTTTTTTCTTCATTCGTACTCTTTGAAAAACATGGCAATGGCAAACAGTTTTTAAGGCGGTCCACCTTCAGGATAATCCTGACCATATCAACCCTTACATTGTTGTCAGGCCATCGCAATTTTATTAAAAATAAAACACAATTAGAACAGCGGTGAAAAGATGATATTTGTTGCGCATATTAGACTGCTTGCAGTCCGCCTTTTCTCTTAAAATCCGTCTAGTTCTCAGCTAGCGCGATTGCAAACCACGACGTCATTCTTATTTTTTCTTCTCGGGCTTACGCCCTCGTTTATCGCGGCTCGCGTCTTCGCCGCTCACCGCTCGCGTGCTTGGGTTTCTCTTGCAATATTAAACTTTGCAAACAGGTCTATGAGAATATGAGACTTTTAATACGTGGTTTTATTATAACAAGCGATATCGTGAAAGAGGGTAAGCATTTATCACCTAAACATTGCCTGAATATTTCATTAAACGTTGAGAGAAATTCATGCGTACGAACTAATTTTAAACACACCTCACAACATTTCCTGTTTACTACACGAACGTCATCATCTCGTGCACGTTTTTTGATGCACGCCAGCTTGCGTGCACGTTTGCCACGCCTGGAACGCTCAGGTGGATACTTTGATTGACTGATTGATGGACTGACTGACTGGTTGATTGATTGATTGATTGATTGATTGGTTGATTGATTGACTGATTGACTGATTAAAGAAAGTTTTGCCACGGAACTGTAATCGCCGGTAATCATTAACAGGGTAGTATTGAGCCACGCAGGGAGTTTGGACTTCTATGCGGGGTGCTGGAGACAAACGCAGAGCGTGACCCGGGGTGGTGAAAGGACAATATCCCCAGAGAAGCGATCGCGAGTGTCTGGGGACGAGGCAGTCTCTGATTTGTTTGTCTCCAAGGCTACTTTAATGGCTACCATGCAAGCAGAGGTTTCTCTCTCGCGTGGCTTTTATAGCATTAACGAAGTCGTTCGCGTCGCTTGTCAGTCACCTAGTTGGTTTATTTAACCTTTCACTGCTAAATTTAGCCAAAAGCAAATTTCAACCAAATGTCCAAATTTCATTTTGTGAAATTTTGAAAAAACAAATAGCACCATGTGTAAGTACAGGCAGAGAGCTTTCATATGAATGGTCACATCAGAGGATTTCATCCACAGACTCAAAAGTTAGAGTCACCTCACAAAACTCTATCAAGCACTCTGGCAGTGAAAGGGTTAATACGCCCTAGGAGAAACGGGGCGTAAACAAACCAACTACGCCACAGAGAGCCACGCGAACGACTTCCTTAACGCTAAAAGCCGCGCAAGAGAGAAAGCTCTGCTTACAGGGTACTCTAAGACAAGTCCCATCACCGTCTCGTCACGCAACTCTCCTATGAATGAAGCATTGTGTGGCGACACAAAGATCGGTGTGGCTGAGGAGGAGAAGTTGAAGTAACTATTAAATTGGTGTTTTAAAAATCCTCACTCAGATAAAGTGGAAAACACAGTAATTTGATCCTCACGACAAGAAAACTAAGGATCAGTTTTTTTAATTGTACTTGGTATTAGAAATTTTGACTGATCAAAGTCTACGCAAGATCCGGCCGCCTGTCCGCACTGGTTTGTTGCTGTGGTTTAATGTTTTTGATGAGCGAAATTGTTGTGTGGCAAAAAAGTTAATGAGCCATACATTCTCTGTAAAATTTCGAGTTTTTAGAAGAGAATTTCTCCAAAACCATTCGGCGTATCCGGCTCAAATTTTCAGAGATAACTGAAAAAGTAATGCCCTTTCAATATTCCGAGTTTTTATTTTGTTAGCGTCATCAGATAGTGATAAGCATATGTTAATGAGGCAAAAAGTGTAAACAAAGATTCGCCCATAGGCTGGTTGCTTACGAAAGGTGAAACAGAAAATCTTAAAACAATAATTCATTCATGCAAAGGAAAGTCCAAGGTTAAGTATGTCAGTATACGAAGCCTAAGCTTGACCGGAACGAGCTCTTGGGACGACCTTCATAACAGACAGGCACTAAGTGTCCGTTTTAGAGAGACGTCCGTCTTATACAGAGCCCGGGGGGGGGGGGGGGGAGGCAATGGGGTCGTGATTTTGAAGCTCCTGATTTAGAACGGGGTATCCATTTCAGAGGCGTTTTCTAGAACGGGGTATAAAAAATTGTAGATCACGGCTTTATCGTCTGCTTAAAATTGTTGCTGATTATGAAGAAGCATTTATTTGATGTATAAGTCGAACAAATACAGAAATATCTTTAAAAAAAAAACAGGGATATTTCATTTTTCAAACTTTCTAGAACGGAGTATAAAAATTTGGCCCATTTCTAGAACGGGGTATCAGTTTTAGGGCGAATTGTAGAACGTGGTATGAAAAATTGGCCCATTTCTTGAACGGGGTATCAATTTTAGGGGAAATTTTCTTTAGAAGGGAGCCGGGGGTGCAAATTTGGAGTCCCTGGCTGCACATACCTACCAAAAAAATACCCAAGTGCCCCCCCCAGGATACAGAGTTAGCCTGCTTAACGGGCGCTTTAGGCGTTCAGATAGTAGAGAGCAGGCGAAATATGGTCTTTCCTGGTTTTCCCTGCTTACAATTTTTAAAACTCGCTCCCCACCAGCCGCGTTCTATCTGAACGCCAGGAACCGGATTCCGTGTGGCACGAAATTTTTGCGGGAGTTTATTTTTGCGGATTGGCGATTTTTGGTGTTTTGCGGGAACTAATTTTTGCGATTAGGACAGATTGGTTTTTCCCGCTGGAAATTAATTTTTGAGATTTTTAGAAAGTACCCAGTACCCAGCATTAATAATATTGTCTTTTTTATTGAGTACGTCCAATAGAAATACATATTTTCAAGCAACAAACCAGTATTTCGTTGTTTCTGAACAAAAGAGACAAGCTGTAACTGAACAGACACGATTTCTTAGTACTGTATTTTTATGCAGCGGGTTAGAGAATATTTACTCTGGAGTAAATTTTTGCGGGAAAAATGTTTGCGGTAATTTTTATTTGCGGGAACTGAATTATTTTTACGGATCGCATGAAAAACCGCAAATATGGCAAAAACTAGAACCAGCAAAAATTTCGTACCACACGGTAGATTTACAGAGGTGTCCTTTAAGAAAGTGTCGACTATATATGATCACAAGCAGACTACCTTTTAAGTTGTCGTTGTTTATAGATGGCATTTGCCTTCTAATTACGTAATCAAACATCAGAAACATGGGGGGTACAGGAACTAGGAGATTTTAGTTCAGAGTGTGGTTTTTATAGTATGAGTACTATCCCATTTAGGCTTATCAAGTTAGTTTACTTTACCTACAAGATCACAGTGTTTCTACGATTTAGCCTTTTTACTATTTAAACGCCAACAAAAGTTCACTCAAGGTCGTATATGAATTCCAATCCCAGCATTGTATAAAAACACAGATAAATATCACTGAGAGGACTAAAGAAAGCGTGAAAGCTCTGGAACCTTTCCCTGCTAGCAGAGGTCTCTCACGACGAGGCAAAAGACCTCTACTAGCAGGGAACTGGAACCTGTTCACAGGCTAGAAACAAGCCGAAGAGTGAATAAAGAAATTCGAAAATGACGCCTAAATTCCAATCTGTATTCTGGAGCAATCTCAAACCGCCATATAGTACGCTGTTCCCACGAGCATTCGAGGTTTCTTTCTGGCATGGCTTTTAGCATTTGCGAAGTCGTTCGCGTGGCTTGTCAGTCGCGTAGTTGCTTTGTTTACGCGATTGACAAGCCAGGCGATACGGCTTCGCAAATGCTAGAAGCCATGCTAGAAAGCAACCTTTGCTCGCAGGATAAACCGCTGTGATGTTCATCTGTATGGCTATGCCCAGATTCAATAACGACAACAGCTTCGCACATATACAACAAGTATAGACACAGTAGCTTTATGATCACAAACCTGATGAGGATATCCGCCGCGTGTCCAATTTCAGATGTATTTTTGTTTTGTGTCTTTCTCAGAACGAGTTCCTTCACTCCCGGTCTTCTGAGTCTTCTTCAGCTGTCCGTACAGTCAATACTGAGTAGTCAAGAATCAAAACGTCTGTGTTTTTATAGACCGACTGGATTTCGAAACATCAAAGGAATGCGTTGCGCAAAGGAGCCGCGGCAGGTTTTGACAACTACTGTGTTGTGAAATAGAACAATCGCCCAGCCCTTTTTGCACGTGGGGAAGATTGTGAAGTGAACTGGAAAGACTCGGCTTTGTCACACCTTTAGCCCTTCCAGATCTTCTGTAATTTTATAACGCAATGTCGCAACTATGTTCAGACCACCGAGTGATTTTTTAAACTGCTGAATTTGGAAGGTCAGTTGTAGACGGAGATAAATGATGCCGTTCAATGTTTCTCCTGTCCTCCGCGACGCAACTGAGAGCACAGGAAATTATACTTTCGAGCGTGGTTCTTGTGGCGAGCAACTTGCATTCTCAAGGTATGTATTTCTCTTAGACTGCAAAACAGTCCGCATTTTTGCGTATTCAAGTACGCGCGAGCAGTCAAACAAACATAAGACTCTTACGCCACGCGTTACCGATTTCTTTACTGATTTTGAGGGAAAAACCGACTGTTTTGCAGTCTATATTTCTCTCAGTTGTACTAGCCCAGAGCTAAATCAAGCTTATGGACAAAACTGTCTAATGTACACTAAAACATAAGTGAGCACTTAGTTACAGGGATCATATTCAACACAGTTCGGCTGCGCTGAAATTCAACACAAAAAAACTATCAAGCGACAGATTCTCTGAGGTGGGATTGCAAAATTGTCCCTTGATAAAATCATTATTGTGCATAACCTGGAAGCAGTGGAGACAACATACATGTACTTCCAAACGGTCACCTGGAAGGGCCTGGAAGAAATGTTATTTGTTACGCTGTATAGTGTTGCAAGCTACTCAAGCTGTATAAAGATAAAGAAGTATTAAAAAGTGCTTTGCGGCTAGCACAAAACATATGGTCACATTCCGCAGTATGCAGCCATTGAATAAACAAGCCCAAACGCTAAACCTTCGGCCCATATCAGCATCACAAGGGCGCAGAGGAGCTACATTGTTTGATCTTACTTCTGGTTTTAAAAATTCCCAGCGCAAAAAGTAATCGTTTCCTTTATGTAAATTTGAGCGGAAAGTGACCTGTCAACCACGGAAGTGTCGTGCGATCTTGTTACATAACTCTGACCAAAAAGCCACAGGACTCGGGAGTCCGCAAACCGCACACTTATGTCTCTTTTCACACAAAGCGAACAAAGAGACTACAAAGGATAACAGTGGCCCTTTCTTTTCCGCGCGTCGTGTCTCGTAGGCTACAATGTAGCTTGCGGCGGTTTTCCCTGATGAAGGCAGCTTTGCCGAAATGTCGGAGTTTTAATTGCAATTATCGGTGTTTAACTCACCACCTACCAACTTTTGGCGGTTTTATTTGTCGAGCGCACATGTGATATGAGGGGCGAAACTAGCCTGTTCCAGGCTCCGAGATAGTGGTGAAAATGTTTATAACATGTAAAAACGTGAAATTTAACTTTAACGACCCACAGCCGGTATTGTTTTTTTCGAATTCTTAATACAAAATACCAAAACGGCATTAAATATACTCTCCTTCGCAGCCTTAAAATCCGAAATTGTGTTGTTGATTCGGCCGCCATGTTTACTTAACCTTGCAAGACAAATTTTACTACCGTCCCCGACCCGCTAAACTTGCAAATTTTGCTCGAGGACCAAACTGCAACGGAGGTTCTTTTCCAGTCCTATGCCGCGACTACCACGATAGATCGCGTGACCTGATTGGCTTGCATATCACATTACGTCAGAGGACATGTTCACAAGATAGGACATAAGTGCAACGGTACAAAAAGTCGTTCAGTAAAAAGAAATGCGTAAAACGCGCGGGGGCTGGGGAGAGACAGGGCGCCACCCCTGGCACAGGCTAGGGCGAAACCGCAGGAGGTTTTTTCTCTCGGCTTTTTTTCTCGCCTCTGGTTTGGGCGCGTTTTTGCACTTGTTTTTGCAGCTTCGCCGCTCGATTTTTTGCCCTCTCGCCAGACAAACCGCCAGCTAGCTAAGCACTGATACGTACCCGTAGGCTTTTACTCGTAGGCAAAAGGCCAAAGTATCTCGCGCACACACACAAAAAAAAACTCTGCATGCATGTAGACCTTGCCCGCAGGCTAGCCTTTTAGGGAAATGGAATTAGAAGGCGCGAGAAAATAATACAGTAGGGTCTTCCGTAACTGTTGCGTGGGCGGTAGGCTGCGTACAACCGTCCCCGAGATGTTAGCGGAATGAGGGCAGCTGTACACAGTCTACGTGGGTATATGCTATTTGTTAGATTTGTTGGCGTAAAAAAACATATTGAAAAAATCCTACGGGCAAATGCGATCGCTGTGCAAGTACGCTGCAAATAAAGCCACATTATTTGTTTTGGGAAAATATGTGCCATTGTCGCTTTGCGTCTTACCTTGTTTGATTGGCTTTTGCAAAGTGAAAAGTGAATGAATAAGGATGGGGATGCCACTTTTCTGTTCATAAAAATCAACAGAAAATGGTGCTATTCTGGGAGGGCTATGTTGATGTGACTACGCCCAGGTTACTTCGGGAAGCATTAAAACCTACGTGACCCGTGCCGTCCAAATCGGGGATTGAAAAATGTATCTTTGAAACTGTCTTATACAGAGAATAGATTTGATTTTAAGAAAATTATTCATTATCCTTTGTTGCGCAATAATGTGACTTGCCGACCTCGGCGGACATATTACTTTTCCGCAAATAATGAAACGGCGGCCGGCCGTTGGTCAGGGATACCCAACGTTAATTTTCGGATAATATCTGTTCGGAAGACGATTTGAGATCTAGAATCTTCGGAACATTCGCTGTAAAATTTCTTGTTTGCCTGCTTCTCCTAGGATTTTCGAATACCTAAAAAATGGTATAATTGCCCATTTTTAACGGACTTTGACCCTAAAAAGGTCACCTAGAATTTTCGGGAGCCTTTTGTCCGGCTGAAATTTTGAAACGGTAAGTTTTGATCCCTATAATTTTCGGTTCACTAGACTTTCAGCTAGGAAATCCAAACAGGGGATAAAAATATGCCTATACCTACCGTTTAAATGCTAAAATACGTCCAACAATGTTATGATTAAGTGGTTTTGAACTATATTCTCGATGAGTGCCCCTGGCTGGTGTTCCCAGCCAGTCTTGCGGATGTTGAACTCTTCGGAAAATTTCTGTTCGGAAGACAATTTGAGATCTAGAATTTTCGGGACATTTTTTGTAAAGTTTCGTGCGCATGCTTGCCTGCCTCTCCTAGGATTTTCGAACATCTACTTGCTTACCTCCTTGCTTATTTCGAGCGAATTCGAACTCCATTAACTAGCTTCAGCCATTCCTTCCGGTTTCGAATACTAAGAAATGGTATAATTGTCCATTTTTAACGGATTTGACCCTAAAAAGGTCACCTAGAATTTTCGGGAGCCTTTTTTCTTGCTGAAAGTTTCGAAAAGGTAAGTTTTGATCCCTATAATTTTCGGAGCACTAATCTTCCATCTAGGAAATCCGAACAGATGAAAAATTTTTAGGGGATAAAAATATGCCTATATCTATCATTGAAATACTAAAATACGTTTAACAATGCTATGTTCAAGTGGTTTTGAAGTAAAAACGCACAACTGAACATTTAAAAATGCCACCCACATCAAACTTGTCTCGCAACAAATCAGGCTGTTAAGAGGTTTGAACTAGGGTGGTAAAACGCGCCAGACGCGGATCTAGGAAGGCGCCGAAGGCGCAAGCTTCTAGTGGGGGTTCGGGGGCAGGCTCCCCCAAGAAATGTTTGGATTTTAACTCCTTAAAGTCCCTTTTCCTGGGTTTCCGAGTCACTCAGACAGGATATTGGCCAGATTAAAACTTAGAAAGTGACTTTTATTATCAAAAATATATTCATTATGAAAAATCTGAGCGATTTCCGAAAAACGGTGGAAACCGGTGTGGATCCGTGCCTGCGCGCTACATCGCTTTACAACTCGCTTTGCAGCAATGTTGCAAAAACAAAGTTCAACGTGTTTGTTGTCCGTTTTACCGAAGCTTTATGTAATTGCTTTCTTTTGACCCTATGAATTTCCATAGAGCTGGCCACGATAGATGATCTCGGAGCTGGAGACTGTCCCTTTTCCAACGCGCTCGGCTAAATGAAACGTCTTCATTGGAGTGTAACGCTTGTGCACATGTAAAAGTAACAAAAGCTAGAAGTACCAGTATTCTGCTGGTATTATTTGTTGTATCGAAATGATGTATTTGTTATGTATTTGCAGCGGAAGGTCATGTTCATGTGATGTGAAAACTATCGATCCTGACTTAACAAAGCCTTTATATTTGTCGTCACCATTCTCTCAAGTGAACAGTCAAACGGACACTTTTCTGGCTCCGCGGACTGGACACGAACAACCTTACTGATATTCCCCAAGTTACTTTGGATGGCAGTTTGTCACCAAGGGTGGGTCTTACGTACCTGGTAATAATTCGTCTCGTGAAAATGAACATTTGGCTTTTCATCAACTTTGAACCATCAGCGACAATTGTTATTTTTGATTGAATGACGTTGGATCAAACAATCATTTTTTTCTTGAATATTCCGGCAAGTAAATAGTCGTCCAGTATCTCGCGAAAAAGTGTATAGATCTTTTCATAGTTCTTCTCGCTAGAACAATATGTAAAAGGTTTTCAAAGGTGTCATACCGGTAAAGATGTAAGGCCCCTCACCCATTTTAGATTTTATGGGAGATACACAACTAAGAAAAAAACTCAGTGGAAAATAAGCCAACCCGATCGATGACGTTTTCTCCGAGAATCCAGTGAAGATATAGATTCAACTGGGTCTGTTGATGTGGCTTCAAAATGCGCACTTTCTAGTTACCACTTACAGTAATGATATGAATAGTAACAGACAGCTATACAGTTTCAGGTTAAAAATGCGATACAACTAAATTAAACGGGATTCATTCTTTCAAAACTCGTAATTGCATATACCTTATTTGTTTATCAGGTGTTTTCGCAGCTTAATTTACTGTCTCCGGGGAAGAAAATTTTATTTATCAAGCGAAGCGAAAGTAGAGCCTGTTTTCCCAAACAATTACCCGTAACCGTAATAGAAACCGTAGTTTATGTAGAGATCGATCGGTCTAGAGAAGGTGCAAGCAACCCGCTTTTAATACAGCTTTCCTCCTCTTTGAGGTGAAAAAGAAAAGCAGTTACTAAGACCATAGGTAGTTATGAAACTTTTTATTCTCTTCTTCAGCAACACATAGTGCTCACCAGTCGTCATTTCTCCAGTTAAAATATGCGTCATCTGGGGATTTTCAACCGGAGCGTTACCTCGCAACTGCGGAATATGAGGTTGCTGCATGCCACAATGCAGCGTTACAGAGCGCCACATGTCACGCATCGCAATATCAGTGCGTGGGATGTAAGGGATTTGATTGTCAAACTACCGGATGTCAAAGGTGTCAAGTTTCCGATTACCAAATCGAGTGTAAGGCTACTGGATGTCCCTCAACGGGACATGGATGTACAGAAAGACACGTAACTAAATATCTCTCCACTGAATGTAAGGCAATGTCAGAATGTCATAAACCCAGATATCAAGACATGGAATGTCACGCAACTGACTATAGCGGACATGATGGTCACGGAACTAGATTTCAAGCTTCAGATTCAGAAAGTGGAAAAGCTCAAAGAGTTGATGGAATGGCCTACGATCACGGTGAATTTCCCAAGATAATTTCGGTACACTCTCTGCCTGAAACCCAGCCCACCATGCAAGAAAATGCCCATATTTTTAATTTTAGTAATGACGTTCGGTCCGATTTCGCTAAAACGGGACTCGACGTGTCAAGTTCCTTTGCTAACCAAGCTTCTAAAAGACGGACGTCTGTATGCCCTGAAAACTCGACAACAGTAAACAATGAATGTACAAAACAACTAGGCCCCAAGACATGCGTCAATGTAGAATGCTATGAAAATGATGTTCTTAACAAGTCGACGTCGGATTCTTTATGCAACATTAAGAGTGAATCGAAAATTGTTCAATTCTCAACTACGGAACATGCGTCCAGCCATCACTTAATGACCAAGATTCTCAAGAATGACTCTCAATCCAGCGCATCTCAGGGTGCTTGCGATATTGTTCCACATATAGCATTTAACCGTGCTAGCGACTGCCATAAAGAAAACAGCGGGCTATCTGCGATCACCACAAATAATTGCGACAGTCTAGGTGCCGAAAGCCTCAAGGTAAGAGCATTAAAAGTTTCATTTTCACTATCTTAACTTTGATACTTTACCAATATGCTATTCTTCTATGGCAGTTTTTTGGTTTAAGAAAAAATAGTTTTATAATTGTTAATTGATAATTTTGTTTTGGGGTGAAGCATTTCAACTCAAGGGAACTGAGTAAATTTAAGAAAAAATGAAATCATGTAAAGGGCTTTAGACGTCTATGGCTGACGTTTAACTACGGTGGTTCAATACGATCCAATATATAGCGCTGGTGTCCGACACCATATTTCCCCACTCGCACCTTCCTTTTCCATTTTTATGACGTGAGACTCTTTTTGTTTGAAATTGTGCCGTTCCTGAAAGTCTGTGTACAAGTCAATCTCGACCTAGTCGAGAATGTGTACGAGTTTTCGGTACTCCTCGACCTCACACCCTAGATTTCCTTTTGATTGTTCTGAGATAACTGAAAAGTACTGCCTTTCATTTTTTTTCAAAGCGACGGCGACGTCAACGAAAACGTCGCCTAAAAAGTGAATTTGCGTTCTTTCAATCTCTATCGCGATTTAAAACTCCAACTCATTTACTTTGTCAAATGCAAGCGAACTCTTTTTGAGCCGAATTCCTAAGATTTAGAACCATATTCGAGTTCAGAAAGAGAAAGAAAATTTAGCCGTCGCTTGTTTTACGTCCACCATAAAACGTGAAATTAGGCATTTCCCCGTCGCAGGCTTGCAGTTACGGCAAAGAAATGTACAAAAGAAGCGAGAGGCACCTGCAGAGTTCTTGTTTTACCTATTCAACCAATTGCGTTTTGACGTTCTTGTTGTCGTCTTCGTCGTGGCATATTAAAGTCCCTTATAATTTTCACAAGGAAAAAAGAAACTAACTGTGCACTGAATCTCTTTCTAGAAATTCCGCTTTATAAACTAGCATTGTACAGCTTGGCAACTCCCTCCTGGCAAAGCTGGCCTTCTCTTTTTCTTCTTAAAGCTGGGGGACTGGGTTTGAATTTGCTCCAACCGGAAAGAGAGCACCATTTACGCAACAAACCCAGCTATATAGGCTTAAGTAAACCCAAAGAAAAAAAGATAGGTTGTGTTTGAAGCTTTCTTTTACTTGAAGAATTTAAAATTTACTTGTCTTGAAATATTTCTTAGCTTATTTAGGTTCTAGTGTAAAGACTACTGTTGCGTCCGTTTGTACGTAGCTCAAAGTTTGACTGATTTCAAACATTGCGCAACAACTCCCAACAGCATGCAACAACATGCAACAGCAACCTCCTCCTCAGGCGCTTCGATTTTCACACAGACGAGCGCAAAACGCGAGTGACTGGTGATGAACCGCAAGGGACCTTTGCGCTCTTTGCGCGCACATCGAAAGAGAGACGTCTGGGTACGAGGCAGATGCAACAGGGTGTGCAAACGGACGCAACATGTAACATCGTGATCCAACAATGGTGCGTTTTTCTCGGTGGGCCAATCTCCTCAAAGCCCTGCAAGGTTCTGCGACACATGTATTTCTAGTAATTTAATATGTTTTTAGATCCCATTCGGGACTCCCAGACCATTAAATGTTATCCATGGATCGCCAGAGAGTGAAATCAAGACAACTGCTTTGACAGAATGTGAGGAAAAAAATTCCTGGACACAAAACCGCGAACAGTTAGTGATGCGAAAGAAGAAAACAATGATTCAAAATCGCATTCAGAAAAGCAGCAATATTCAAAAACGTTTGATTAGCGAGGATAGAAAACAGCAGACACTCCTAGTTAAGAAGACTGCGACACTTAAGAACGAAATCAAACATCTTTCTAATGACGCAACGGATATCAAGGGTAGTAAAAACTTCATTCGAGAAGGAAGTCCTCAGAATACGACGCCCGTCAAAATGTCATCGCTACTACCAAATAAGGAATTTACGCGCGAAGCAAGAAAGACGGATGCAAAATTCTCTGATCAAACAAGTGAAGTGGTAGCGATGAAAGCAAGAGATAGCATGAAAAAGTCTATCATTTCCGAGCAGGCAGATGAAAAATTATCGAAGGATGGCTATCGTATGAACTTATTTGAAAAAATGGAGCTTTTCAATGGAAAATATCGAACCTCGCCCCCAACTGGCCTAGCAAGTGAACTTACCAACTCCTCAGTCGGCGAACTGCGAAAATCTCGAACGTCGCACACAAAATATGGAAGTGTTTCCGAAGGACCCTCTAAGGGTATCGCTGAATGTAATGCCTCTGTATTTAGCGTGGTGTACTCTGAAGATACCCAACAGTCAAACGATAGGCAAACCTTGGATAATTCTTCAGGCGACTTCTGTGATAGGATTACCGGGGAAAAGTTTGAGCATTCAAGTTCAGATAAAGTTAAGTTTAATGCATTTTATCCCGAACTGCCTAACAGTTGGTCATCAGCCTACATCTCCGAGAGCCAGGTCGGGAATAGAATTAAAGCAAGCCGCGGAGAGCTGAAAAGAAAACAGGGTGACAGCCATGCGTTCAACGTTGAGTCTCTCAAACGACGTTGTAAAACTTTGCCGCGAAAAGTTGTCAGGAAAGATGTCTTAGAGATGAATTTCGACGTAACAAGTTGTCTGGATGATCTGTCGATGTCGGAAAGGGAAGGAATAGGTAAGCAGTGGAAAAATTGCTGTGTGATTGCTTATGAAAATGTCAACAAAATCACTTCGTTTTGCCGTCATTTGGTATAGACGCGCCAATGAAATTATGCAACAATAAGTTGCTGCCAGCAAAATTATAGGATACGACTTTCAAAATACCATAGATTTAACAGGCATAGTTGTTTCAACCCTTAATACTGAGGTTTTATGGTGGATTCATAGTATTTTTTCCATACAAATCGTTAGAATTTTCCATACGTTCCTAAATGATAGTCGTTTGCACGTGACGTGCGGCGGCCACGTCGGTGGTCAAGAACAGAAGCATTTCTCCCCTCTGGGAACTAAACTCTATTTTCATGGAAATTCTTCGAGAAAAAGTGCTATTGTATTCACCCCCAACATGGCCGCTTTGTCACGTGGCTGCAAACCAAGAAATGTCAGTCACCACAAAATTCTTTCTTTAGCTAATCTTTCCATCTCTGGGTGTTCTTCAAGTTGCATCCCATAAATTTTAGCTTTAAATTTTTTTTAGCTAATCCTTCCATCTCTGGGTGTTCTTGGAGCTGCATCCCATAAATTTTGCTTGAGGAAGGTAATGTTACTCCGAGCTGCTAAGTTTTATTCAAAAAATTTGATAGGCTATATGTTCAAGGTGGATTTTTCTCATTAAAATAGATGTGGTGATTCCAATCAATGTTGTCATTCACAATGACCTATACACAGGATTTTCTTTCCGTTTTATCATCCATCATTTATAAAAGAACCTGGGACAGGGGCAGATCTAGGGGGAGGGTGCAGGGGGTGCACACCACCCACCCTGAGATGACCTGCAGTTTCTAATACAACTGGTATTCTGCCAAAAAAAACCCCAAAACTATGTGGTTTATTGGTGTTGAAGTAGAGCAAGAGACGAGTGCACCCCCTCTTAAAAAAAATCCTGGATCCACCTCTGTGGGAGATAGCTACTGCTTCACTCTAACAAGCAACACCGTGCAGTTCTTATTCTTTGTGTCCACTGGGAAGCAGATTGTGTACCTTGCTACCCAAATGAATTTTAGCAGCATATTTCTTTATTGTTCTCGACTTACTTGCTCGCTTCACCGAGCAAGAATAGAGGCTGACTGCAAGGAATGAGGAGAGGTGAGTTTTAATAACCAAAAAAATTTCTGATGGCATTTGTTTCATGTCATTAACACCAACTTTTTTCCTTTAGAATGCAGATACAACCAGGAATGTCTCTCACCTGAGATTGAAGAAACTAAGGAGAGAGATGAAATTATTGTAGACTGCACTGGTGTCAACCTGTTAATCAAACCTGGTTGTGAGTTCAACACCCCAAAAGTGCACGAGGATGAAATTTTACCGAGAAATATGGAGTTGCTAGAGAGCAAGATAAGTGACCTTCTTCGTAAACAGAGAGGACTGTTGCAGTCCCTGGAAAAAAAGACTACCAACATGATGAAGTCAGCTTAGTGATTCTTAATTATAATTCCTGGGCATTGACTGAATTTGTTTTAGTAACATACCATTTGTTAATCCTTCCATGACTTCCAGGATAAAGGCATTTTGAATGTTGTGTTTTTAATGGAAAGGAACTGGGAAGCCCCCACCCCCCTTTAGTATAAGAGTTTTTAAGGATTTCAAAATTCATGGCGGGGATTCTCACCTCCTGTTTTGCTTTGCCTCAGGGCATCGCAAAGGCTTCACTCAAATTGACTTTGAGGTGACTCTTGGAAGGCATAAACACACATGGTGTATTGACACTTTCTTAGTGTCCCAACATTGAAATCCTAAATTCAAGATATTATTTAAACTATAGTCACCTCTGTGTAAGGTGTGAACCACTGGGTGGTGCATCTTAGAGTAGCCTGTATAGGAAGCGTTGGCGGACAAATTATTGATCTACTAGTGACTTGAGTGGAAATTAGAGAAGCATCTATCTTGCAGTGAGTCAGACGAAAGCTCTGAAGAATGGTATGGAAATATATTCCAGTTTTCCGTTAGAAGTCAGAAGTACCATTGCAAGTTAACTGGTCACAGTTCATAATATTTTACCCACCCACTTATAAGCCCCAGATGACAAGACTGTGGGTTAAAGGGTCAGATAAAATTAATGACAAAGAAAGTTATTTTAGATCAGCATTCATCAACATATCTTAACTCTTGTAGTAATATGCTTTGGTTACTTTCAATGCAAGCTCAAGATGATCAAAAATTGTTTTGTTTTCAAAGCACTTGTGCAGTTACTGCATTCCCATGAAGCAGCAGCCATTCAAGCAGCTTTAAGAAAAGGTCATTGCTGTGCTTTAAAAAAATGATTTTGTGTTGGTTCAGAAACAAGGGCAAAAGTTATGAAAATCATTCAAGTTATTTTAGATTGTGAGTGTTAGAGGCAATTATAAGGCTTGTTGTTGTTGACATTCTTTAATATTATAAACAGTTGTTTTGTAGAGCATCTTCCCCAGAATTATTAACCACAGAGTTGTCAAGGACAAATTTACTGTTTGTATTGGTTCTCCTTAATCATATTACTGATTTTATGAATCTAAGTTAATCAGTATTAAAACACTTTCTTTGTAAGAATGACACATTGTGATGTTATAGATATCTTGTGAAAGAAACAATTTGGTAGCCTGCACCACAAACAATTCTAAACCTTGGTTAAGTCCGTCTGCAAAACAGTGCTGAAATCCTTGCTCTGGGTCCCAACTTGTGTGTACCAGGATTTGAGTACACACCATGGTTGGCCTATTAAAAAGCCATTGTCAATTTATCAATCAGGATGAAAGGAAATTCGAAACGCACTTCCGGAAAATCGTTGAGTCTGTTAGGGGCCCAGAACAAGGATATTGGTGCTGCTTCGCAGGTGTTACTAACTTAGCTTGAATTATGTTTGCAACGCAGGCTACAATTTGCCAGACTGTCCTTAGGCAATCTGTTTGTGTAGCCGATAAAATCAAGGTACATGTGCACAAAAAGAATTTTGCCAATTTAAGGGCAATTTATTCATATTGGTCCAAACCACGATCATCTCTAAACCAAAATCTGAGTGTTATCTGTGCTAGGTAACTATCATTTTATGATTAATTCATTTATTATAAACTATTAAAGCTCTGTTCAGTCACTATTTTCAGAGACACTCCCAAACAATTTCTGTGGACTCGCAGTAAGATGTTAACCACTGGAAATAAAAAATTGATATTTAGAAACCTTACAATAGTCACTAAGGAATTGAAACTCTGACATGAGCATCCCGAGGTTCTTTTCTTTCAGATTACAGTCAATTACTTTCGGTGCATTCCCTCTCTAATATCTTGTGTGAAGATTTCGCATTTTCTCTTCCTTTGCTCTTCTACTGTGGCACAACTGAAAAAAAAAATAGTTATGTTACTGGAACTGCGCACTGTCCTTTGATGACTGCACGCTTTTCTTTTTATTTTCCCAAACCTTTTCCTTGTCACAAGAGGGGACAAAGAATCTCTCAAACAGTCTCCCAAAACTCCCCCCGCCCCTCAAAAGGTAATAGAACCTAGCTTCGCTCGCCCTAGGCCCCTTTTGCGAGACTGTGAACCAAATTTTGGGCTAATTCAACTGGTCAAAGAAAAAAGGACATAAGTCAAATAGAAAAAAAAAAAAGAAGAATGGGCAGAGTGATATCAAAGATGTATGATCGTCACAAGTGGACTTAGTGCACTTTAATTTTAAGTATCACTGTGTTGAGCAAAGGTTACTAATGGACAGAATCGAGAACACAGTTTTACTTGACTATGTAGACGGGTTTGCCCCTTTTAGAACAACCATGACACTAAGAAAAACCAAGGAAACATCTTTCCTTAGCCCTATCCTAACTGATATTGCACTTGGACGGTATAATTTTTAGACTGCATACAGTCTCTAATTTTTCCTTCGAAGTTACGGTATTTCCTTTTCTTTTTAGAGCGATTTTCGTATGACCTTGAAAAATGGTTGCAGTAAGTTTTCGTTATTTGTCTTAACAGCCAATGGATGAAAAGATCGAAACATGGACTCTTCGTTTTCGTGCCAAAGAAAACGATATCGATCCGGCGCCTGTTTCATAACCTTGAGTCCATGTGGAAAAAGAAAACTATTGCTTTGGATTTGCATCAAAACTCTGTACGAACCCTGTGACCCTCGCGTCTGTCCCTTACCCGTACAATAACTGATGGTTAGGTAATCTGTCATCTCGCCACCAAGAAGTCGACTCGCCGCCAACCAACTCGCCACCAAGTATTGACTCTGTAATAACTCACGTATGATTACCTTCCTAGGATTTTTACGATTTTAAATAGTCTTGTCAAAAAACGTTGCTAAACCAAGACCAAATGATGGGTTTCCATTGCACTTAATGCCGGTATTCGTTGGTGGCAAGATGACCGTAACCACGGTTAGTTACCTTTCTTTTCTCTAAAAATCTCTGTATAAATTCTTCTGGCGTTATTTGCTCTATACATGATAAAAAAGCTGAATAAATTGACAATGGAAGTACAGAAAAATCCTGCTAATGTCAAACATAATAAAATCGATGTTTGAGAGAAGAAAATACAACGCAAAAATAATGTAAACCACGATGGAAGTTGGTAAATGTAAATATAAAATAATAAACTACTAATTTATAAAGATATTCATAAGGTAGCTCTAACTGTGGAGTCTGTGGACAAAATGTCATGGTGTAGGCATTCAGGCCAAACAGAAAATTTAGTAGTTTTTTAAATGCCACCTGCTGTTCGCACAAAAGGAAAATTAGGATCATTCTTGAAAATTTACTACGGTCCTCCTCGGAGTGAAAGCAACTCCAAAAATCAGGGATGTTTAAGAGTAGAAAAATGAGAACAGATCGAGCAGCTAATAGACATTACGACAGATCTATAGTTGTGTTAACGAGTTATTTATACTCACTTGAGAGAAAGTCATCTGCAATGGCCTTTGAAAATGATAAAAGAGACAATGGTATTTAGTACACGAACGATTTTAACGTCGAAATAACTTTCAAACTTGCTACACCTAAAAATGAATCACTGTTTTTCTCGTTAAAACTGCGGGTCCAGAAGATGAAGCTGTACATAAGAGAACCCCCAGTTTTTTATTTAAGTAATTACAATTTCCTATAAAGCGATCACGGCCTTAGGATCAGATATTTTACTGAAAACACTTGTTAAGGGTGCTTTAACGTAAAATGTTTCCTAGGGCTGCAAATATACACCGAGGAATCGGTAAACCGCGATACCTCTTCTCACGATACGAATATCGCTGTAAGAACAACTGTCAAGATATCGCGATATTGCGATACAATAAAATATGCCACAATGACAAGTTTACGAAAATCGCGATCTTCAATATTCCTTAGCGAATATTTATTTTAGTCCTTGTAAGGCATTTTAAGAAGGAAACAAATTAACAAGCAATTCGAGATTGGGGACAAGATCGGCATAAAACGCATGCGCACTTATTTTTCAAATGTCAGCTGTACAGTCTTGTGCTCCCACAATGTTATCATATCGCGTATTTTGTCGTGGCCCTTGTATCGCGATTTGTATCGTATCGTGATGTGAGCAGTCTCTCTCAGTTTTCTTCAGATTTAGTGAGGTGAATGCACGCACGTGCGAGACGCGAGAAACGAGGGCGTGTCTCTCCCGTCTCGCGCCCTCAGTCACTCGCGTGGTCATTTGCCTGTCTCGTGCGTTTTGCTCGACAGACCAAGGAAAAAAGAGACTGCTCGTAGCCCACATTATCAGTGCATCATTCGAATCGCGTTCGCTAAAAGCTAACCTACCTCGGATTCCTCTTCAGCCACAGATGCTGCTATTTCTAAATGTTGTCGTATCGAGGCAATGGATAATAACTGTGGACAATAAAACAATATTATTATGATAGCATATGAGAATAAACTCTTAATCGAAGCACGAGCACACTGCTAGGAACGTGCCTCTTCTCTCTGCACATATAACCACTACCAAGTGCAAATTCCCGGGAACAAAAAAGAATGATACTTAAATACAATATAAGCATCACCTGTATCAATTCCCTTTGTTTTTTGGTATTGTTATCGAAGTCCCGTTTTAGTTCAGATCGACGTTCACACTGCAAAACAACAATCAGAATTACAGAGTTTAAGGTTTTCTCTTTTTTTCCACAACCACACTCTCGTAAGCTATACGGTTAACAGAGATCACTGTCGCAGATAGCCTAGGAACTAGTCGCGCGAAAATGCTTGCCACAGAGCTTCGCAGGCTCCATGTAGGTCGCAGAAAGAAACCCTTTAAAATCCTGTGAACTTCTAGTCACTAGTCCAGAAGCACTAACACTGATTATGAGCCACAGGAGACTCGTTGAAGTAACAGGAACTACACTACAATCTCAGACAAAAAAAACCTTGGAAAATTCTGCTCCCTTTCGTTTTCCCCCTCCCTTTTGCAATGTTGTTGTAGCCACGTAACTTTGCAGTCACATCTCCACATTGCAGAGGAAAAGGGACGTGCATTTAATAGGTGTTTCGAGGACTTTTGGCGAGGATTGTCGGTTCATGTGACTATATCTTCGATAGGTGGCATATTTGCAGTGATATAAATGTCACGGTGATTTTTTTCGTTGCACATTGTTCTGTTTCCTTTTCTAATTAAGAGAACATGTAAAGTGAATATTCATACCTTTTTTAAAAGTTCGTCTTTGCTGTTTTCTAATTTTGGTTTAAGGGACAAATTATATCCTGGAGGAGAAAGGGCAGAAAGTAACATTCATCACAGACAAATAACAGAGAAAAACAAGGTAATGACTTCTCGTTTTAGTAAATTGAAGTGTGATTTACGTGGAAAATATCAAGCACCTTTAGAACGGCTTTTTGCAATTTTGCATTTAAAGAAATGTAAAGAAAAAACAAGGACAAAAACAAAGTCAAACATCGCCTCATATTTCTGAGCGTCTTGTTTCATTATTTTTTTTATTAGTTCACAAAGCCGAAAACAAGGGACTTAGAGAAGCTTTGTTCCACCACACAAATTGAGAATAAGCCTTTGCTGATTGCTTTGATAACGTGGTGTCTGCAGTATTAAGATGTCCACTACGGAAAAGTCAGTGGCCTCTGATTACATGTACGTGAAAATAATTATAAACTTATGAGGGCAAACATGACGAATTTGAAATAATTACTTGCTATTTCTTCATTTTTCTTCATTGTTACTTCTTTTTCAGCTTCTAGCTTCATCACCTGTCGATAAAAAATACATGTACATTTGTTACTACTTTATTTCAAAGCTTTGATTATATTTTAAAACAATTTATTTTTTAAAAGGGCTATCGTAAACTGCAGCTCAAAAGTGAAGCCGTAGGCTTATACATCTTCGTAAGGGGGGTTTAAGAAGACAGGGTTCCTGCTCTTTTAAGCTCTTTAAATTCAATGACTTTCCATGAATTTTTCCATGACCTTTTCAACGGTTTTCCAAGACCTTAGGTTTGGTTGTCACTTTCAAAAATTTTTAAAATCCCCCCCCCCCCGTTTTGGGGTATTTTTTGACCTTAAACAGTTCAACAGACACAAACTCTGGTGTCTACCAAATTGCGTGCCGTTTGCGCAGTTTAATTACTCTTCTCTATCTTACATTGTCCTTGCTTTATCATCTGCAGTGACTAAACTACCAAACAAAGCTTTAATTTTCCATGAGTTTTAAGGACTGACAATTTAATACCATGACTTTCCAGGCCTAGAAAATGAAATTCTTAAATTCCATGACTTTCCAGGTATTCCATGACCTGTACGAACTCTGAGAAAGGCTTAAAAACGGAAGGGCTTAAATCTGGGGGTGTTACAACCGTAAAATATCGGATGTATTTTTGGGTTACAGGTAGTTGGGCCTTTTAGCTGGGGGCGAGGGGGTGGGAGGGGTGGGGGTGCTTATAAGCAGACAGTTTACGGTATATCACGCTTTTTGCTTTCTTTTTGAAGAGGTAAAAAAGTGTCTTCGTATCAATTGTTATTTTTCAAAGACTATATTTAGGCATTAAAACTATTTCTTGTGGTCTGTTACTATGGATGGCAAGGATAGACATGGATTAAAACTTGAAAAAGTTGGTTAGCGCAACCCGATGGAATTATGATGAAAGTTTCATACATTGATATTCACATGATAAACTCTGCATGGTAAAGGCACTAAGCAACGACTTAAGCACAAAATTGACATCAGCAATGTCCTCTTGACATAGTCCCTTTTTAAAAGTACCCGTAAAAGGTCTTTTGAAGCTAGGTCTTATAAGTATTTAGTAAAATCCAACTAGTGGTCTATTATCAATGCTGCGTTCTGATTGGTTGAGCTACCACTAGGCTATATGTTATAGCCCACTAGTAGCGAAAGGCGCGGGCTTTTTGGTGGCAAAAAAGGATTAACGTCTAGCTTTAACTAGCTAAAAGTTTTTTATTCTCAATATTTTTGACCAACTAGTTGGATTTTACTTAAAAAATTATTCCTCTTGCCCTCATGGCCTCTGAGTCAATAGCCCATTCGGCCTTCAGCCTTATGTTTATTATAGGATATGTCTGGGAAAAAGTTGCTGAAGAGCATGGCCAGGGTCTTAAACAGTCTTCAACAAGACTGACACTTGAAGAATAAATCATTGTTACAATTACAGTGCCATTATATTAATGAAGTATGAATCCGTTGGTAGTTGTAGATGTCAGATTCATCTCTGTACTCCTGCATTCGTAACATATCGTGAATTCACACGCGAGGCAGTTATTAAATTTCTACCAGCTCATTTTCCCAGAATTTGATGTACATGTCCTCAAAGCAATTTTAACCATTAAAAGATTTTCAATCTGACAGATACAGAGAATTTCTTTTAAAATATTCACTGCTCATTACGCATGCAGGAATGCCGATTTGAATTTGACACTAGTTATGGGAATGACTACTGGATTCATTTTTCAAATAATCAATTCATTAATAGAATCTTGGGTATGCTTGACCTGCCTTGACTGTAAAGATTAATAACTTACTGATTCGTCTTTTGATACAAAACGTTTCATAAGTTCAGGTTTGTCATTAAGATCCTTGAGCTCTTCTAGGCTAGGAACAAAAATCAAAATCAATATTGGATATAGATTTGTTGACATGACTGAAAATAAGACGGTCAGCGTAACTAGTGATTTTGTTGGATTAGAGTCATGTGAAGGATTTAGTGACTAGCGAAAAATATAGCCCATGCCTGGAGGCTCTCAGATAGCAGAGATGGTGCAAAAACAAGGTCAAGGGAAATTGGATGCGCGTCCTTTCTCTCCCCAGCCCCTATGCGTTTTTTGCACAATCAGTTTTTACGATATCTGCACATTACTATCTTGGAGCTTGGAACAGGCTGTAAGAAATAGTGTCTTCTCTCACAGCTTTGTCCCAAAAGAAGTTTTCTTCACTGGGCAGCCTGCAACAAAACTGCTCGCTGCAATGGCTAAATATGAGAATTTGTTGGGTATTTCCCTTACCAAAAGGTCAAACAATAGGCTGACAAAACCAACATGATAATGATACATACATTAAGTGAGATACACTGTATTACTAAAATAGTTAAAGACAATCCAAAATTGACCAACTTAAACATTTATACTGATTATCTGAGGATCAAATTACTGGTAGTAAACAATATTTGGAAATAAATGTGTATTAAAATAATTTAAAAAAAACCTTAAATTCTCCAGCTCAGGGAATGAGCTGACTTTTTTGACTGGAAGAGTGGGCCTGGGTGGTATCGGTGGTCTTGACGGTGAGGTCTGAGTGATCTAAGGAATAAAATATTTGTATTATTTCACACTTTAAATACAAATTCTCTATTCTGATCTCCATACATTTCCTTAAAGAATTAGTTACGAGACTTTGATAAAAGATCAAAGCATTAGTTTTTTCTCTTTACTGATCAAATTATTTTTATTACAGTCAAAACCCACTTTTTTGACACCCACTTATACGGACACCTCATTATTACGGACAGTTTGCTTTGTCCCTAGAGAAAGAAAGCCCTTACATTTTCTCTAAATTCAACCCACTTAATACGGACACTTTCTATGGCCTCCTTAATGCCCGTATTAAAAGGGTTTGACTGTAATACACCTCTTTAGCTGGTACATTTTGTTTTCCCAATAAAGGTCATGTGATAATACCCTAAAGAACTGTTTCTTTCAAATTTTGTCTTATACAAGTGCATATCTATGCATAAATTATGAAAAGACAAAGGGTCAGGTTCCCCTGGGACCCCTATTGGGAAAACAAAACATACAAGCTAAGGAGGTCTATTCTAGTAACCAGTTCTAGTCTATTCCAGTCTGTTCTATTCTAGTTTTTTGATGACATAAAAATTATTAGTGTTGTTAAGAGAAAATTGATGTTGGTCAATCTTGGGATTTAAAGGGTTAATGTGTTTATGATGAAACCAAACCAAGTGTATCAAGCACTTGATAGTCGCTTAATGTGGCTGAACACAGTTTTACAGGCAGTCAGCGATAACTGGCATGACAGCGCATGTTTTAAATTAGACAAACAAACATGGTGGCGAAAAAAGTAATGGTACACAGAAGACAATTTCTCAAAATCTACTCATTAAAATTTTGTGATATCTGGCAAAATTTTTACTTTTATAGTATTTTAAATAATGAGTACTTTAAAATGGAAGTTGAACAGATGAATACAATATTAATTTTATTGTATCATTGATTACCTAAAAACTTGTCTGTTAAAATTTGGTCAAATAAGTTTCAAAATGGTAATGATTAATTATAGTAAGCTAATAAGCAACGTTTATGTATGAAACTGAGCAAAAGTGAAATTTTAAGGTTGTATTCAATCGTTCATGTTGCCATGGAAACTACAAAAACGTCAAATTTTACCTGTCAAACAAAATCTTTCGTCAAGTTTCAGCTTGTGAGCTGCAACCGTTCTCTTGCCATGATTTGGCAAATGAAAGCCAGATACTCACAAACTGCCAAAACTTTGTTCAGCCACCTTAACAGAGGTGACAACAACAAGAGAACTCTCACTGGGATAGCCAAATGGTGGTTGCCACCACTTGATAGAGGTTTCATTTACAACATTAATCATTTCAGCAATTATCTTTGTACTTCTATTAATGGCAGCTTAATTGAAGGTGACCATAAGAAAGAGGAATTTTCCAGGAAAAGTGAAAAAAGGCATTCACCTGGTTACAGTTCGATGAGTCTAAACAAACAATGTTTTGAACCCATCCAATCCATCCATACTTTAGTTTGCCCCATTTATTAGCACAATTTTAAGTAGTTAATATTATTGTAAGTTCAAGAACAGATTCTTGGATAATAAACTTTATAATTTGGGTAGTAAATTTATGCCCACTTACCCAAAGGGTTAGTTATCCAAAAAAATTAAATTTTGAGCCCTGAATAGTTGGCTGCTTAATAGAGGTCCAACCATACCTGTGAGTTTCCTACCAAGTGTGGCATAGCCCCCATGTTACTGGTAGCAGCAAGTGGTGAATACTGACTACGTGGTGGACTAAGTGATGACAGAGAGGGGGTACTTGAAGGCACTGATGACTGGGGAGTGTACATTGGCTGATAACCAGGAAAGCTGAATTGATTTAAGGGTTGATATCCACTGGTACTTGCTGGGAATCTATGAGAAGTCATTTGCAGAAACAGAGCAAAATTTCATTACATCAGTTCCCCCCATTTCTGAGGTAGTGCTTGAATTGACCTTGGAAACTGTAAGCAGTCAACAGTCCTGACTCCTAAACCAAGATGCCCAGCATCTAAATTCTTTTGTCCAAAAAATATGAATTTTCAAGTTATTAGGGGCAATCGAAATTATATAAATGTATTATTCCTTTGTTCTACAGGGTTCATACAAAAAATTGCAACCATTTTTCAAGGACTTTTCAAGGACTTTTCAAGGACCACATTAGATTTTCAAGGACAACCTACTAGGAATATAATTTCACAGATTGTACAAAAATGCATATTCCCAGTATATTCTAATAAGACTTTAAGGCATTAACTGTTCGCTTCACCAAATTCTCTACATTTTTCAGTTCACTTGTCTTAAACTGATAGTTAATTATTGCTTAAAACATGGAGCACTTTATGTAAATGACCTTTACATTCACTGAGCTACGATTTATATCCTGTCTTGGACAACCAAAAAGCATCAAAAAATTATTTCCAGGCTACTACATTCAAAGTTGAAGAAAATTCAAGCTCTTTTCAAGGACTTGCACAGAAATTTAAGGACTTTTCAAGGAAAAATGGAATTCAAGGACTTTTCAAGGACTTCCCCTAAAATTCAAGGACTTTTCAAGACTGTGCGAACCCTGTTCTAAGTGTATTTGTTAAAATACACATGTTAGCGGCCAGCAGCAATAATAATGTTGGAGCACTGAAGTCAACTTTACATGCATGCCTAAATTAAAAACTTGGAAAGCCAAAGTTGTTGGCTCCTTCTGTTCTCATATTGGAACAGTATTCCAGGCGGGTGCTGCAAGCTATTTTCCATGTAGAGCAGCCGTATATGAGAACCAATGTTTATGCATAAGCCTTTAAACTTACAGTTGTGGTGATGCTGGGGTTCCTAGAAACTGAGGAGGGTGATCAGTAAATTCTTTGGCTACATCAGTAATGGCTTTACCCAAGTTAGAATGCATGTAGAACTAGAATATAAAATTGAAACAAATAAATCATACAACTGCATGTTTCTATATCCCATCCATGTAGGACTTAAACCTTTAACAAGTGACTTGGAACTTAGTTTTCTTGAAAATACTCATAATAAAATGGTGATTTAAACTTTGAAAATACTACATTGATGGAATGGTTAGCCAATATCAGTTACCTTGATTTTTCAACAAATGGATTGAATTAGTAACAAAAAATGAAAAAGTAGAAAAGATACTACTCACATGAACTTCGGGAAAAGGTAAAAATAAACCGTAAATAATTATTAACTTAATAGACAAGCCCTGTACTGACAAAATAGCCAATATATTTAATGCAAATTGATGCAAGTGAAGACTTGACATACAATTATATAATGAACACTTCCTTACATTGTTGATAGCAGGACAGCCCACAACAACCATCTATAAATGAACAAAAATGAAAAACACAAAGAGAAAAGTTAAATTTACATCTACTTGTAAGTGAATAATACTTGATAAAAAAAGCTGTGGAAAGTTACCGAATTATTTCTTGATCTGCAACTGAGCAACAAGGGGTGTGATGTCTAATCAGTTGAAGATTACTGTTTTGACCTGTGTATAAGTTAATCTCTCACAACCATGATAAAAGCTCTCAAAAAAACCCCCTCAAATTATACTTGGGTCACAAAACAAGTTTTAGAGGAATGATATGATGAGGAGGCTTTGGTACACTAAAATGAATTAAGTACTAGGTTGCTAAGCTCTTTAAGCATTTACTGGTAAAAAATGTGTCCAAGTATTACCTGTACATACCCGTGAAGGTACTTTATAGGAATGTTTGGGTAGGGATGTGCCACTGGGACCCCTGAAACCTTAGCCTATACCAGACTTACAGTAGTTTGGCTGAATTTTGCTACCCTATACTAGAATAAACTCCTTAACTCCCTCCTTATCCTAAAGTCGCTATAATTTTCCAGAAATTACTCAGGTTGACATTTTCTTTGCTATTAAATTTGCCAATTAAATTTTTTTAGTGTAGTCTAGACTAAAAATTTCAACCAACTGATCAGTTTTCTGGAAAATGAAGCCCTATTCCAGCCCCACACTGTCTGATTTCAGTACCCTAACCCAGAGTAAAGTGCTCGAAAACCAAAACCTTCACAGTGACAAATTCCTATATATTCCATATTTGCCAGTGAAAACCCAATCACCCCACCCTGGGTGTAGTGTACATATCTACAGGTATGTGGTGTCAACATATTTTTCATTTTTTTTTTTTTCATTAGTTTGAGTCAGTATAAAGTCAGTGAATGATGAATCCTACCTGGTCATTGACCCATGGGTGTACCAAGGGTGGAGCAACCTTGACAAGGGGTCTTTCATTTGGGAACTGTGGTGGTAAGGTTCTGAAAAGATAAACACAAAACATGACCGTCATGATAGGACTTGCATGGTACAAGAAGTCAAAATGGCCAGACCTTTTACATCTATAATTCAAAACATTATGATCTACACAGGTTTTTAGGACATAACAAGAACAAAAAGAAGGGTAAATTATAGCAATAATTAAGCACTCAACAACAATAACATTGCACCATGTTTTTAACCTTAGCAAAAAATGTGTTAATATTTTTATTGTCTGCTTTTGATATGAATACAGTGAATGTTCTAAATGTATGAAGT